>OU343220.1:86033411-86103525 GCA_910596185.1 Chrysanthemum makinoi | reverse complement strand
TCCTTGTCATGTCCTTTGGCAATATATTTTATGTTGCCAAGAACGAATTCATCGCTGGCTTCATGCAGGGCTGACTCGCTTCGTGAGTTGAACTGGTGAGTTTGTTGCAGATGATAGATAATGAGTTTTGAGAACCTGATGCTGGGAATTACTCGTTTGCCAAGGACCTTTTCTTCCTTTGACTTTATTCTCAGAGTTTAATTCTATCGGTGATGAATGTGTCTAAGGACAAGGGTGAATTCTTCCCAAATAAGTTTCAGCGAAGTCAATATTTTTCCCTTTGACCATTCCCCACAGTATTTGCATTATAGGAGCTCTTACTCTGTCCATCCTGATGTTTTACCGGTTAGGCATAGAGTTGAGAATCATGTAACTATTGATCTCCATGGTTGATATATTTCGGCATTGATGAGAGATGAAATCTTGGTTAGCCTTTCCGGGTATCCCTAATTTCATCGACAAAATCTAAATATTATCTTGAGTGGAGGGTGGAGTGACGAAATTTATTGGAAGGGTCTCTTGGTGTGATCTGAAGTGCATTCCTGAGAGTCTCAACGGAGATGTCATACCATTTGTCTTCAAGCTTACATGAATACGTAGCAGACATCTTATCAATGTGGTATTCCAGAACTGTTGAATGTAAATGGAGGGAATAGTACATCGCTTGGTTAAGGGACCAAATAAGTTGGTGTCTTTCAAGATGTCGATAGCCAGTCGATAAGTTGGATTTTGTTGCCCTCTATCCACATCTAAATAGCAGTTGCTCTTAGCAATTGAAACCCATTCCGCACGTGGAAGTAATTCTTCGTCAGTTAGAGTGACAGTTGGTGCAGAGGCAGCAAGCATATCCGAGGATGTGGTGTCAGCCATTGAGATCTGATAATTACACATACACCAACAACAATATGCAGAAAAATTGTTAAGTTAAGACCAGGTAATCTAATATGACCAATCAGTGACCCCATATCATAAGCTCATGAGCATAAACATAAAGTTTACAGAGAAACAGTATGCGAGGACATATGAATGCATGATAATTTGCGAGAGGACATCAATAAGAAAATATCACACTAAAATTAACAACTCGCATAGCTTAAATCGCATATAACAAGAATGTTATCACGCATGAGGCAACTCGCTATGGAACCCGAATTAAATCACCACGCATACCTCAACACTCCTAAGACACATTTAAATATTAACACGCATATATCAAAAGTATGAAGTAAGTCACATATGGCAACTCGCATTCATCAACACGCTTTGGTAAAAAAAATGCTGGTCAACATGCATGCATCAAAAGTATGAGGCAAGTCGCATATGGCAACTCGCATTCATCAACACGCTTTGGTCAAAAGATCCTGGTCAACACGCCTGCATCAAAAGTATGAGGAAAGTCGCATATGGCAACTCGCATTCATCAACACGCTTTGGTCAAAAGATGCTGGTCAACACGCATACATCAAAAGTATGAGGCAAGTCGCATATGGCAACTCACATTCATCATATTCAACAGCAACTCGCAAATAAGCACTTATGGGAAACACGCTATAAAATTGCTAGGCAACTCGCATACAAGCAACTATGGGCAACTCGCATACAAGCAACTATGGGCAACTCGCTATGAAGAACACAACATGAACGACCTAATTAAACAGCCACATAATCAAAACGTATGATTATAAACACTCGGAAAACTCACATGCCAAGAAGAATCATTATTCAATGAACAAAAGCATCAACCAAAACAAATCCAATAACCCATTTTATATGAGCCTTAATCATCCTCAACACACATCCAAAAGAGTGATCCAATTAAATCATCTAATCAGTCTCAACACAAGTTATAATGTAAACGCCCCTATTCAATAACATCTAAGACTACTTTCAATTTCATTAATAAAAAACATACAAACCTATAGTGAGTGAATATTGATCGAGATGAGAGAGAAAGGACACAATCTGCAAGATGGATTCAAAATGAGACAGGGAACGAGTACATATCATGATAAAGATGAGATAATTAAGATCAGATAGCAAAAAAACTTACCACACAATCAAATAGGATTAACTCACTTGGAAGAAAGTTGAGAGAGAATAGTTTTTGAAAAAAAATTTGACCAAGTGTGTTTTTTTTTATTTGACCAAGGTACAACCCGCATACATAAGTACACAGTTATAGCGAGATGACACATTTAGTCCCTATACTTAGCAACTCGTATACCAGGCAACACGCATGCATCAACTGGGTTGGTCAACTCGCAAGATGTTAATACGCATGATCCAAATAAGCAACACGCATACACTAAAAACTTGACAAACATAGCAAAACACAAGAGATAAACATATCAGTTCAGAATACATACAGATAAACACCTTATATCACATCACGAATCATAAAATAACTCCACATAGCATGCAACAACCAGACCACACAATTAAGAATGCAGATACATGCAACCAAAATGATCATGATTAAACAAACCCAAGTACTAAATCAAATAAAAGTGCACAATTCTCCCCCTCAATCAATGATACGGGATAGAAAGTAATCATTGATTGATTCAGTAACTTGACAGTGGGTTTATGACAACATAAGTATATGATTGTAAGGACGAATAATACTAAAGATTGTAAATCCTCTGTTCGAACTTCATCTAAAGCTCCGTGTCATTGTTGAATGACATTTCTAGGACCGTAGATGTTATCGATGACAGAAATTTGTAAAAACGAGTGTAATAATTAATTAATTAAAGATTTGTATAAATTTTAAAAAATTTTAATTTTTAATTTTATATATGTATAAAAGTTTGTACAAGACTTAATGAGAACGGGTCCTGAAAAGAGGGGATCAGGAGTCAGAGTATGAGGTACATCAATTCTGACAAGCTACAATTCCAGTGTGAGCAGTCTTCATTTCTGTTGGAAACCAGGTCATGATGTTCATGAATGAATTGAGCATTGTACCTGAAAAAGACTGAGGACACTTTGCACTAATAGCACATGTAGTATTGCAAATAGGTGGGTTAGTGACAGGTGTATCCTCATTTTTTTATGTTGTACAGTCAGGTCTAGGAGTATCATTAATAGAAATCCCTTTAAGTCCAACATTCTTGAAGATTTTACCTGTGGGCATCCACTTAAGACAAGATCTAGGTGAGTAAGTCCGTTTGGTACCTGTGAACTTAAATAGTCTACCAGTAGGAATCCACTTAAAACAACTGCTAGCAGAGTTAGATGAAGCCAAATCCCTGTTCTGAGCATTGGTCCTTTTGCAATTAATTTGTTTCTTAGGGGATTTGTCAGCCATTTGATGCATCTTATATGGACTAGATGAGCTCCTTATATTCATGAACTTAGAGTTTTGAACATTTAGTTGTGGATTGTTATTCATCATATCTGAATGAATTAGTGAAGTGACTAGTTTTGACAAAACTATATTCTCATCAACTTGGGAGGCAAGCTTAGATTTAGAGGATTTAAATATTTTTGTCTTAAATGCATTTGGTTGCCTAACTACAGCTCGTACTGTATTGTTAAGTGCAATTGGCTTCCCCAAGGTCGATGGTTTTGTAAACTTAGTGTTCACTCTATTTCCAATGGTTTTCCTAAGCTCATTTTTTAAGGCAACAATGGTGAAGCTTTTATCCTGAATTTGGGCTTTGAGGGCATCAATGTCTGCCAACAAGGAGTTAGTTTGATCTAACAGCTTAGAATTGCTCTCTAATACGTTCTTCCTTAAGGACTCATTTTCCCTTAATAGCTTGGTCACACATAAATCTAATTCATCATTCCTAGATTTAATCGGGTCACTCACTTCATAGTTAAGATTGTTCATCCCTTTATAATATTTCTTATGCAGATTTGAGAGTTGAATTTTCAGATTACATGTGGTTGAGTCTTTGTCCTGAATCTGGGTTTTTAACTGGTTAATTTCAAAAAATTCTCGAAATTCTGGGAATTCCGGATTTTATGCAAGGTTTTATAGAAATAAAACTTTCTTCTTTTTGTTGTATTGCAATTTCTAAGGAAATGCAGTGTTTTTCGAGAATTGAGTATTTGTTAGAAAGTTCATCAAAAACCCCTTTTTCAACCATTTCATTTGTTTTAAAAATTCTAGATTCAGTCTCAACCAGGGAACATGCATCTGAATCATGTTCAGGCTTAAGATCAGTTTGTTTATGTAAACTAGGAGATACATAATGTTGAACCGTTAAGGGTACCTCATCAGATGACAACAGTTCATCCACTGGTCTTACATGTGTATCCGCATCAGGAGTTACCGAACTGCTGGTTACTTCATTCTTTGTTGTATCTGATATTCTGCATTCAGCAACACCAGTCATTTCAGCTGAAATATTACCCGACGTTTCGCTACTATCTCCTAATTGCACTTGATACTCATTCACGAAATCATCCTTCTGAGCAGCTTCCTTAATGTACTTTTTCACATTATCCATTAGTCGGATAAATGTATCGATGAACTCCTGAATTTCCATTCCAGTATGTTTCTTGAAAGAAATTCCAGTTGAGTGTTGATCGAAGTCTGCGGAATATTCCCCATTGATAAATGGCTGGAATTGGTTGTGGATTACCTGAAGTGCAGCATTGGAATCATCTTTTAGTGCCTTCTTTTTGGTAAGTTGAAGCTTCAATAATTCTAAGTTCGTCAGCAAGGTCCTTGTCAATGTAGGTAAGTCCTGACGGAAAAGAGCACTGCATGTTCGATCCACAATTGTAGATAAGAGGTGTAAGAGATGAGAGTGCAGTAGTTGATATGGCTCAAGGCTGCATTCCATTAGCAAGGCATTTTACAACATAAGCTGGTGTAATTTCTTGGGATTTGACTCAGAGTACGAGGTGTTTTGATCATCATTGATTGAATCTGTTAAGGTAAGGCTTTCTGAGTAGTACGTACTTGGTTTGCAGTCCACTGAGTCATATAGTTTAAGCACATTGGAAATTAATGGATCAGTGGTATAATCCATGAGTGTCAGAATTTACGAGATTTTATTATTCTTTGATTAAACCGGGAAATGATTCTTTCACGGGATTTTACTAAACCAAAAGAACAACCGTAAAAATGTAGCACGAAGAGGTGACAAGTCTCAATAGATAAGTAGCTAAACATTCAACTCGCTTTGGTATCAACTCGCTAAACAGTCAACTCGCTTCGAAGACAAGTCGCTTAAAGAAGCAACTCGCTTAAAACCCAAGTCGCATAAAGATTGAACTCGCTAAATAGCCAAGTCGTTTTAGAACTCAAGTCGCTTAAAGAATCAACTCGCTTAATAGTCAAGTCGCATAAACCAACTCGCTTCCAATAACAAAGCAACTCGCTTGTTAGAAACACAACACCGTGGCTCAACTCTCTTCGTACAAAATTTAAAAACACCCACTTTATCAATCAAAAACAGCCAAACCACAATGATTCAAGCCTTCCAATTCAAAACCTAAACACATACGATGATACTAAACACAAAAGTACAATCAAAATTCAAACTTTAACACTAGAAATTGACCAAATGATTCAAACTCTCCTAAACACTTATAACCCCAAAAACCTTATGAAATCCACCAAAACAAAGAGCATGAATGATGAGTGATCAAACCATGGCTCTTGATAGCAATTGGAATTTATAGGATTTCACAAACACATCAAACCAATAACATATGGGCGTATACAATGTTTAGAGAGAGAAAGAGAGATGTTCTAGTAAGATAAACACATGGAAGGTTAGATTCCAAATGAACATCCAACCCTCTCCCTTGTCGGGAGAGGGCTATTTATACATAGAAGCACGCCCTCCTTCGGGCTGTGGATCAGGCATACAATGGGTAAAGACCCGTCCTTCCTCCACGGTGTTGCACTAGACTAAACTATGCTAATAACTATCTAACAAATAACGTAATAAATGATGTGTCTACGAGCTAACTTAAGCTAGATTATATTTGGGGTGACCGATGCTTCACTATAGAATTTCCAATTCCTAACATTTTACTACCTTCCATTATCATAACTTTGATACTTTCGGGGAACATTGGGGACGATGTTCAGTTTAAGTGTAGGGAGGGAAAATAAAACGGGAACTTTGAAACTATGCTTATCTCTTGATTATTTGCTTTGACCAATTGCATTTGTGTAATAAACCATGAGAGATATCGGTTAGCGTAATTTTGGCACCAAATTTAAAATTTTTCATGACATGTAGGAGTGGGCCATTAGTCTTAATAAAGCATCTCATGGATAGGAAGTTATATGACTAGCACAAAAACCCTTTACCACTTAAATTCCACCCAAAATGTGAGGATCGCCCTTAGATTTGTAGGAATTAAAGCATTCATCTTTAATGCTTAGAGTGTGAACCGGTAGTATAATAGATTCTAGAACTTGTTTTGTGATGCATCCCGAGATCGCTAGTAAGACTACACTTGTGTAGTTAGGAATAACTAAATAATAAGAGGCATTAGGATAACCCTTGTTTGATACCCATAATATAATTACTTCTTCCACATCGGTTGAGTAATTCTCCCACACCTTTGCGTTGTACTCATCATTAGTACACGATACCCCTAGTTAACCCCTCAGAGCCTATCCTTTTCGCGGTTCTCGTGATGTTTCGGTTTTCCGGAATATCAATGAAGAGCATTGTTTACAATCCACCCCCAAATGTACACCCAAATCGTCTTAGCCTACCTTGTATGCACTCACTTTTAGTGCATTATTGTTATCACACTTAACCCTTAGTTCAATTATCTTGTTGTTTGCATAAGTTGCTAAGTCGAGTCATATCCTTTGTACACAGTTTTGGGATGATTGGGACTCATGGGAAAAGTTAAATTTTATTAAATGACAGGAAGGGAACGTTAAATTCAAATTCCCTTTATTTGCATAATAATGTACTCCAAGTGTTTTGATCTTTTAAATTCGGGTCAAATTAGTGTTAAAGTAATAAAAACTTAAGTGTAGGGATGTGCCTATAAATCCCTATCATTTTGATGATTATCGTAGAGGATGGTAGAGTAAAGAGTAAAAAAAAAATCGAAAAAATAGAAAAAAAATAGAAAAAGAGAAAAAAATATATAAGGTGTTGAAAAAAAACATACGGGCTACCATCCTACATCTATCTTTAATTTATGTTTGTTTGTTTCAGTTATCTAGAGTTTAGAGTGTCGAGTCTTGGCTTAGCAACGCCATTCTTCGCATGCTTGTAACATAAAGATTTTTGACTTGCCACCACTAAATAGCCTATCCCACCAAACCCTTTGTTTCCCTACCGTAAGCCTATCATTACAACCATTTAAAAGACCTCTTGGATAGTCTTTCCTAGGTGCTTACGCCAAAGCGATGGAGGTTTGATCTAGTCTCAAGCCTATGGTAATCTATGTACTAGGACCGATTAATGAGTATTTATCTTCCATTTCCAACTTGTTATATTGCATATACACCCGAGAGATGTGAGTATCCAAACACCCCATGTGAGGTGCTAATATATAATTTTCGTGCTTGTTATGACTTTTGCGGGGCTTATATGTGTTGTGAATCGTTCTAAACTAATGCTTCATGACCTCTAACTTATAAATCGATTGGCTAAAAGCACATTTGTTTGAGGACAAACAAATACCAAGTGTAGGGATATTTGATAAGGTTTTAAGATGTACCTTTTTGAGGGGTCGTTTAAGCCCTTATTTGATCACTTTTGTATCCGTTATTACTTAATATCGTTCTTTTTCACTTTTTAGGTATCTTGAAGGCAAAATGCTAGAATGACACTTATTCGGACGAAAAGGCGCCAATATATGAAGAAAATGGCCAAAGTCAAGAATCGTGACACTCAGGCTGCTGGAACTGAAGGGGACGGCATCAGGATTTACAAGTGACGGCGTCAGGCACAACTAGAGACGCCGTTGGACAAATTTTGTGACGACTCAGTAGCCAAATTGCTCATTTACAAGTGACGGCTTCAGGTTTTAAAAGAGTAGGGCGTCACAACTCAGACAGCCTAGATTTGATCAGACGGCACGTCGAGAGAGGGAAGGGGCGGCGTCACAAGCATAAGGTGACGTCGTTGCAAGACTAACGTGGCCAAGACGAAACCCTAATAACGGCGATCCGAAGGCGTCACAAATTAAAGGGTGACGTCGTTGCATGTGTAATCTTATATATATAATCCGAATTTTTTAGTTTTCAGTGTGTAGTCTTTTGGAGTAAAAACCTAAACCGAACCAAGGTTGTCTTGTACAGTATTTTAGGGTTCCATACCCTATCTTAAATCAAGATAAGTGTTTTACATCATTAATTTAATTATGTCTTCCTTTGATTGTGTGTATGCTTGCATGTTCCCCATTTTCTTGTGTGTTTGCTTAGGTAATATGAAACTTAGTTATTGAATATTGATTGGTTGTCTCTTATCTTAATTGTAATTGACCTAGAATTGCGATAGGTCATTTGTTGTGTTTGTAATGCTTGATTAATCTTTGATGAAACTTAGTTTATGATCGCCTAGAGTAATTGTAGGCTAGTCATTCAAAGAATACCTTAGAGTTAAAGTTTATAAATCCTAGAAATTTTGTGGTCATTAACCTTTGGTAGCTTCAAAGAGTTAGGGATAAACGCATACCCTACGACACAATGCAATTAAGAATAAGGACGTGACAATTCAATCATCAATAAGAGATAACTAGGGAGTAATAAAGCCTAAGCAAATACATTTTTAACTATCATACGAGCACACAACAATAGACATAGACTACATACACCTTAGTTAATTAGATAATTAGATAGTAGAATTAATCGGTAGAAATACCAAACCCCCAAATCCAAACCCCAAGATTCGTACCTTTCCATTTCCTAAAAAAACATAAAAAAGATAAAAAAAATAATCTTCCTCAACCCCAACCTTAGCGTAGTAACTTCTCACTAGCATTCATATTCCCCTAGAGAACGATATCAATTCCCTTTGCTTACCCTAATACTACACTACAACGATTAGGTTCATTGCCTAGGGTGTTGAAAAATTTGCTCGACGAAAAGGAAGTTCCTTTGACCCCGAACGCGCTGTGTAAGCATATCAAAAAGGGATGATTTGCAAGAGATAAATGGCTCAGTATCTATAGGTAAATTTCTCTAGTGTTCCCCGGTTCCCACGGATCCCTCCTAGAGGGATCCGGCTAGTGTAATCCAAGGGATCAGGCGGTTGGGTCGGCTTAAGTCCGGATTTTGGGTTGCAAACTGGGATATGGGTTATGGGTTATGAACCATGGGTTATTTAAGATGCAATGTATCTAGACATTGGGTCATGGGTCTTGGGTCATGGATCATGGATAATACCCAATATGACTTCATGCATGATGTCATACAATGGGTCATGGGTTATGGATCAAGCTCTATGGGTATGGGTCATGGACTTTGGGTTTTACCCAACAATATTCAATGTATCTAGTCAATGGGTCAAGTACTTAGATTTTTACCCATTACAATATATACACATTTCCGTATTATGTAAACACTAGTTGTTATACATATGTATTTCTATAAGATGTAAACACTATTACTTGTTTAGTATTTTATATGAAAATGTAAGTGTGTTAGTAAACTATTGGCTCAACCCATTTATGTATTTTATTTGTTTCGTTAAAATGATTTTATGTTTGTTATCGACAAAATATTAGAAGATCGTAAAATATAAATAAACGTTTTTACGGCTTATTTGTATTAACACATACCTCCTCTATCTTTCAGAGATATTGCTTTCCCTGGAAAAATTAGTCTAAAACCAAGAGATATACAATAGGTAGTTCTTTAAACCAGAATTAACTCAAATTATCTACCAGAATTAATTCTTAGAACAACCAAAAGAAATTGTTCAAGCACACCAAAAATATTGTAGTAAACACAAAAATCACTTCAAAGATGTTCTAAAAATCACCAAATCAAATAAACAAATATATGTTTATAAAGTATCTATTATGATCTAACTATTCGTAGTGTAGCCTATCCTACCATCACAGTTAGAATCTTCTTGGACTTCCTCAAACTCCTCCAAGTAATCCCTATTACCAGGGCATATGCCAGAACATCCACTGTCAAAGATGCCTCTGTCTCCCATGATCATGTAAGGATGTTCCTGCACAGAAAAGAGAAAGTAGTTTCTCTTAGGGACCCAGGCCTGTACCGGCTTGGGTCTGCCTTGTGGACCTTTAGATTTGACAGTATTAACAGTAACTGGTCCACTATTATACTTGGAGTCTGGTTTAGGACTCCATTTATAACCTGCTGAGGCCTTAACAGCAGATTCCCCATAACCCTTTGCAGCACCAAATTTAAAAGTGTTTGCTGTATTTTTGACCAATGGTCTTCTAATAGGTGAATGTTATTTTGAAAAATTTCTTCTATGTTGGAGGACATTCACCTGGGATGAGGTACCGGTGTGTACTGGTTGTCTATGTTTAACAGAATTAACATTTACATTACCAGTATTAACTTTAGGCAGACCAGAACTAATATTTTGCCTGACAGAATTAATTGACACACCAGTATTCACATTAGATCTAACAGGATTAACAAATGAACTGCCAGTATTAAAGAGTACTGGTCTAGAAACAAATTTATTTGCATGGTTCATCCTGTTTACATTATTCCACACTGGTCTAACAAAACTATTTCCAGTATTTACATCCATTTTCCTTTTAAGCTCAGCCTCCTTAGCTATTTTTTTCTCATGGAAATCACAATCTCTTTTTAAATGGCTATAACTACCACACACAAAGCAAGCTTTCCTAGTGAAAGAATATCCATCCCCAAATTCTCTCTGTATTAACCCATTCCAATTCTTTCTGTCAACTTTAGGTGATTTGGGCACAACTAGGTTTATCTATTTCTGGTTTAGACACAAAGATGACAGGCTCAGCTTGTTGTGATTTAGGCACATAAGGCTTACTTATTAAAAATGGTCTGAAAATCTTTATGGGTTCATATTTAAGCTCAAGAGAACATTCAGAGACATTCCCAATGGATCCTTCACTGTCATTAGATTGACAGGTAGAATACTCACTAGTTTTGTCTTCTGATACATTGGTCTCAGACCTCTTTCCAAAGGATCCTTCACTGCCATTAGATTGACAGTTAGAAAATTCAATGGAATAATCTTGAGAAGCAAGTGTTTTAGGGTTTTTCCATTTGCTGTAATCAAATAAAGACTCGTCATATTCTTTTTTAGGTTTAGGAGTATAATCACCATTAAGGGGATGAGGAACACCTTTGTAGTTGTTAGTTTTAGAAAATCTATGATATACAGGTTTACCTTCAAAATCACCTTTTGAACTAACAAAAACAGTTTCTTTCATCTCTTCCTCATATCCTAAAACCTCTTTATCTAATTTTATCTCAAACCCTAAACCAATTTTACTTGTTGAGCTCATACCTGAATCTATTAACCTCCATAGATTTTTAGCATTGTTTTGCCATGAGTCAACTATCTTTTGCAACTCTTCTTTTTCTTTAACTGCTTTCATTCCAATTCTTCTATATTTTCTAAGCTTTTCATCTTTTTCAAATATTTAATTACCTTGGAAAGTAAGCTTTTCATTTAGAGATGCATTCTGTTTCTAAAGAGTATTTACTTATTTTTCTAATGCTTTAACAGCATTTTCATAAACAACGAACTTAACCTCTTGATCACCTAATTGACTCATATGTTCATCATAAAGAGATTGCAGTTTATTATATGAATCAGTGCAAATTTTTGAGCATAAGGATACCTCACTGCTGGAGCTTATGGCCATGAGAGTATGATTGACTTTTGTCCTCTCATCAGTGTGCTCTCCCTAGTTAATCACACCAGCTTCCAAAGTCAGCAACCCCATTTGACTCTTATATTCCTTCTCAGCATGCCTGGGATAGAAGGAACCCCTCTTCTTTTCTTCATTGGCCTTCTTTATTGTACATTCCCTAGCAAAGTCACCTCTTTCTTGACACCTATAGCACTTAAGCTTTGACTTATCAAACCCTACTGGTCTCTTCCCATCAAAACTAACTTGTCTACCAGTCCTTTTGAAGAATTTCTTCATCCTCAAAGCAATCATGGCACACTGCCAGTTTATATCCATTTCCTCATCTTCAATCTGATCTAAGTCTTCATTGAGGATGTCTTCAGATTGATTAGCAAACAGCGAGTAGATGATCTTATCATCAAAACCAGAAGCACCATCCTTTTCCTTCACACCAGAAGAAATAGTATAGCTACCAGAACTAAAACCACTACCAGATTTAACTTTGTTTTTACTGATCTTGCCGTGGGAGACAAAAGCAACATTGTTGTCACTTGAAGAAGCCTTTGAACTTCCTTTGATGTCTTCTTCATAAACCCTAAGGTTATTGTACAAGTCATCTATTGACAGAGTGTCAATATCTTCTTTAGTTCTCATGATCATTGCCAGATTTGACCATTCTTTGGGCAAAGATATGAGAAACTTCATGTTTGCATCTTCATTAGACACTTCAGACCCATGTGCTTCCAACTGTGATAGGAGTTGTTGGAATCTGTCATATTCTTTCTCCAGGCCTTCAGAACTGCTCATGGTAAATGCTCCAAACTGTTGTTTATAAACAGCTTTCTGCATCTTCTTGGAGTTAGCATTCATTCCAAATCTGGTTCTAATAGCCTCCCAAATCTCCTTAGCATCATCCATACTGTGGAACCTTCTGAGATGTTCCATTGGAATGGCCATTAATAAGAGAGTTCTTGCCTTTCTTTCTTTCTCCACAGCAAGTGTCTCTGCAGTAGAGACTGGTGGAAGAACTCTAACCACGCCATATTTACCTTTGGAAATTATCTTCTTTGAATTTCCATTCTGGATCACTTTCCAGACCTCATTATCTATATATTCCAGATAATGTTCCATTTCCATAACCCAGATGTCGTACTCTTACTTTTTCAGAATAGGAAGTTTGAGGTTGGAAATGGTGGTTGTAGCAGGAATTGGTTGTTGTTGTTGTTTCTTAAACCCTGCTTCTGATGCTTCAGAATCATGGTCAGAAGCCTCTTCATCACTAAGGTGATTTGAGAAATTATCAGGCTGAGACATTCTTTAGGATTTTTGAGTGAGATGAGATGAGTGTTTTGGTGAGATGTGTTTCTTCAATTCAGAGTCCTTCAACAGGCTCTGATACTACTTGTAGGTTATGGATCTAAGCATCCTTGTAAGACAATAACTAACTTGGATAGATCCAAACTAATTATGTGAAGAACTCTTTAATAATGAGTACTTGATGCTAACGCGGAATATTAACAACAAGCAAGAAGAACACAATGATTACTAAATAACTTTTTCTATGTTAATCTCTAAAACTCAATTCATAACAATGTACCTTTAGGGTTCCTTTATACTCTTAGGAAACCCTAGAATACAAAACGTGTAGAAGAATAAAGATATCTCTTCCTAAGATATCTCCACGCATACATATCCTTCCCTAATATAACTCTAACAAACTATTATGTTTTTACATAAACATACTTAACTATAAATACTAAACAGTATTAACTATGGTCGGCCAGACTTAACTTTGTACAGGCAGACGTAGCAACTAATTCTAAGCCCACCAGACTTAATCTTTATACTACCAGTATTAAGTCTATTTACATAATTCCGAACACATATTGCATTGTTCCTAAGGCATCTTATTGAATTAGGTCGCGGTTAGGACACTTTGTTTCATTCAAGCTTGGGTACTTGTTTCCGTTATCACCACTTTGTTGAGGTGAGTTTCATAGCCGCACATTTACTTGTTTCATACTCGTTTTGAACTACTTTGGGGTGAGAATACATTACTCGTTTTACATATGGACACAAGTATTTAAACATTTACGTATTGCCTAAGTTACCATAATTGTCATGAAGTCCCCACAATCATGAACCGTTAATTACGTAGTAAGCGTGAATGTTGTGAATAGATCTATTGGGTTTGATACTCCCTTCCGGGTTTGTAGCGCTTACTTGACCAGTTTGGTCAAACGGACGCATTTCTATTAAGGTAGTACTAGGTGTTTGGCAAGGCACCTACATGGGCAAATTCACAAATAGAACACGTTAAGGCTTCAGTGTCATGAGCTTAGTACAATAGTAATATGTTTAATGATATTGTATGAGTTACAATTGTCACAAGAAATCTTGTGGTCGCCATTACTTTTACTTAACATTAAACATATTATCTCACCAACTTTATGCTGATATTTCAGCATGTATTTTCTAGGTTCTTAATTTCATTAGCTTGGCTTGCATGGAGCATCGCATTAGAGCAGGGGTGAGCAAATGAACCAAAAACCGAACCAGAACCTACCCAACCCGAACTGAATTTTAGACCCGCGGTTCGGTTCTCGGTTCTTCAATATTACAAATTTCGGTTCTTGGTTCGAAACCGCGGGTATCGGTTCCGAAACCGAAGAACCGACCGATCAGTTATAAATTCAGATGGTCCTTGCTTATTGACATGTCCATGTTCATGCACCCGTATAGTATCTCTGAAATATAAGGCCTGCAATCCAAGATTCGTTAGAATTGTTACCTTTCTATTAAGTTGTACTCATGTAACTCGTAAAATGCAACATGACTATAATTTAATTGCTATACATACTTCATGATTGAGAAATTAACCTTTGCAATACTATGAAATGAAGAACAGACTTGAGAGTATGAAATATGAACATAAAAGTAGTCATTTCTATCATATGCACACACTCCTAATGTATAATAAACATAAATCCTACCCTAGTTATATAATCTAAATTACATTTGCATGCCTCAAGGATTATAGATCAACTACAATCCACACAATTGAAAAATCAGATACTAACTATTAAATATGCAACTAAGTTTCAAATATACATGCTAATTTAGGCTTGCTCGATCACTTTTTATGCCTAAACTTACTTAGAATTTTTAAGCATGAAAATAAATTTGGGCTAAACTTACTTCGTATATACAACTAGGTTATATGTTAAAGTGAAACATTTTAGGCTTGCTCGATCAATAATGTACTAAACTATATATTTATTAAGCATGAAAATAAGTTTCATGAAAATAAATTTAGGCTTGCTCGATCTGTTTTATAGTAAAAAAAAATTGAAAAAGATATATAGCTTTGATCAACTTGCACTAAATGAAATGTCAGATCTCTAGGCTTAAGAAAAAACTCGGTTTCAATCGGTTAGACCCGCAAGGAACCGAACCCGAACCAAGAACCGAACCAGAACTGAGACATGTTACTCAGTCCAGTTCTCGGTTCCTTGGCTATCTGTTTTTCGGTTCACAGTTCTCGCGGTTCCGGTTCGGTTGTGTGCGGTTCCGGAACCGCGCTCACCCCTACATTAGAGTCACATTTTGCTCTCTCTTCATGTCGAAGATTTAAGTGCATTACTAATAGCGTTTGGTTATGTGTAAAAATCTCTTTTATTTTGTTGTTGATAACATCAAATTACCTGATATTTTACATATCATATTCCCTTGTTTATTGCCTCATTTGAATTAATATGATACTTAATTCGTTCATATTTGTTGAGGCGTTGGAGCAGAAAAGAAGTAAGAAAAGGGCAGCATGTGCAAATATATGTTCTGAAGACGGATTACGGCGTAAGTGGCACTTTTGATTACGCCGTAACCCATACTACGAGGGCCTAATAAATATTTGTGAAGGTTACGCCGTAACTACTTAATTGTGTTACGGCGTAAATATGATGCCATGAAGGATACGGCGTAACCTCCTCTTAAGGTTACGCCGTAATTATTACTTTGAAGGTTACGGCGTAACACGGAAAATTAGTTACGCCGTAAAGATAAATTCGAAGCAGATAAGAATATGCTGATAAAGAATTACGGCGTAACCCAGTGATTTAGTTACGCCATAATATCACTAAATACGAAGTTCGGGGCTCAATTAACACATTTTTATGTTGGTCTCCATCAATGGAATGAAGAAACTCAAGTGCCTAAGTTGCAATATTGCTATTTTAAAACTAGTTATGCCCTAACTAGTTACGGAGTAACTTTAAAACTAGTTAGGCCCTAACTAGTTATGGAGTAACTTTAAAACTAGTTACGCCCTATGATGAGTGTCTAAATACTCATCATTTCGTTCACATTTAAGCTACAAAATATCTGAAAATATATAAATATGCTTCAAAATATTGGAATTATCTCCAAATTGTGTTTTTAGGTATTAAAGTGCAAAAGGGATGAAAATTGATGAAAAACATGCAAAACATACATAATTTACAGTTTCAGTCCCTGAACTTTGATAAATTGGCAAATTTAGTCCCTGATTAATCAAAACTTGTAAAAATATCATTTTAGGTCCTTGGGATTCACAAGTTGTTCAAAATAATCCTTTGAAGTTTAAAATCACAAAATTACAACTTTGGTCCCTCAAGTTTGAAAAATGTCAAAATTAGTCCCTAAGGTTTTAAAAATTGGAAATTAATCAAAATAAACCTTGTGCTATTCATGTTTGACATAATTGGTCCTCATGAGAAAAGTTTTGAGAAAATACGAGTTTGGTCCACTGGGTTATAAAATTGACAGTTTTAGTCCTTAGACATATAAAAATGGAATTTTATGCAAATTTGGTCCTTGTACTAACCATATTTGGCAGGTTTAGTCCTTTTGATAACTTTGGGAAGTTTGCAGGATCAGTCCCTTAATTTCAGAATGTTACATAAATGGTCCTTGTATTAAACTAAACCAAACGGATCCTTGTATTAATACTAGCCCAAAATCCAATCCAAACCATTACCCGGCCCAACACCACCAGCCCAAACCCGCCCCTTTTTAAATAAATAAAACCAAACACCCCCGTTTTCTTCTTCATCTTCCACCTCCCCCACTCCACCTGTAACTCAACACCTCATCACCTCCAGCTCACCCCTATCACTCTAACCACTCCCTCACCACCTCTCACAGCAGAAACCTGCCACAATTAATGCCCTTCACACCCATTTTCACCTCAAAACCACCACTGTTCACTCTTACCCACTGTTTTGAGCAAAACCACCCCAAATTAGTCTAAACTTCACCAAACTTGTTCCCTACACCTCCACATTACAACAAAAAGCTTTAATTGTGCTCAAACTGCCTCAGTACCACGTGGAGCATTTTGGCGCCAAAACTGATTTAAATGGTTGGGATGAGTTAGACTCAATGGATGGCTGTGATTTGATGTGGGATAATATCTGGAAGCAAGTGGGTGATAAATACAGAAGAAAGGAGAAGAAAAGAGGCATCATAATTTGTAATCTAGTTTATGATCAATCGTAGCATAATTAAATAGTTGTCACATTAGTGTAATCTTTAAATTTTGTTTCTAAAGTGTTTGTTAGCTTTGCTAAAGTGTAATAAACAACTTTGTTACTCAGTTTCATTCTATCTTTCAAGTTTTCAGAATTTCAACTTTGTCCCATTTTCAATTCAAGTTTTATTTAATTTCTGTTGATAATTGTTGTTTAGAGGACTTATAATAACACTAATAAGCTCTCAGTAAGCTTTAGCAAGCTTTTAAGTCATCTTAACAATCATTAATCAATAAAGTAGGAAAATACCAAAAATCTAGAAAATAGAAAATAAATAAAAAATAGAAATCTGTGAAGAAGCAAAGGAGCAAGGTTCATCTTGGATTGCCTTGGTTTAGAGCTCTATGGAGAGCATTTAGGATTGGTTCTCAGTTCTTGATTCTCAGATTTTGGCCTTAACTCAAGTTGTAAGCTTATCTCTTGATTTTTGGCATTCACTGTACTAGTTCTCATTTTAGTATAATCTTTCTTGTTTTATGCTTATTTGGTGTTGGTTAGTGATAAAATAAAGTAAAATCAGTAGGTTGTTAGTTAAAAATCATAGTTAGTAGTTGTTAAAGTTAGACAGTTAAAATAGCTTAGTAGTGATTAATAGGTTATAGTTGTTAATTGCTGTGTTTTTGTGTTCATTTGATCTCATTACATCATAATCAAGTGATTGGAATCAGTCTCATGTTGTAATTTTTAGATTTGTAACACTAATCATAAAAACAACCTTGCTAAGGTGTGTTTGGATCAAGCTGCTTATCTGAGTTCTTGCATGATACTGTCCTTGATTCTTGTTTCTGCATGTTTGTTTAGATCACCATAGTTCAGTTCTGTCATAATACATAGGTCTTATTAGTTTAAAAGTCAAAATAATCTTTAATTTAGTCTATCACTTTAAACTGTTAGTATAATAAGTCTCATATTCCACACACTAGCTTAAAAGTTGATAACCTAGCTTATTTTCACCTTATCTTAGCTTAATATAACTTAAGTAATCAGCAAACCTAGATTCAAGCTCACTTTAGTCAACATATTGGTTTTACATAAAAGTCAATTTGCGGCTTTCATGATTTTTGGACAAACTTTGGATCTGAATTGTGAACTTGTTAATTGATATTAGAACTTGAGCTTGTAGGATAATTTAGACTTATTGCTGATCTCCTTGTTACTATTTTTCATAAATCTTATCTAGCCATTCAGTGCTTAAATTGTGCTTATATTTTGGTGATTCTTCACAAAACTCCCCTGTACACAGGTTTGACACCTACTTTCACAAGCTTGCACAAGCTTGATTAGTGAGTGTTAGTCTGAGTATATTGGTTGTTTGTGTTGCCCTTGTGGCTAGTTGCTATAATTGAGTACTTATTTGCCCTAACTGCTTAAATTGGAGTGCTTATTTCTCTTTAACTTGTGCTATCAAATCTAACACTACGGTCATACGGTGTAAACAAGAAATATCACAAGCCCACCATAAGCTCATCAATAAGCTTTGGCTTGTGATCTTTGGCTCATTAAGAAGCTAAGCAACCTATATTATCAGTTCAAGCTTTAACTTTCACTCACAAGCTCTTTAACTAGGGCTGCACACAGCTTGAACCTTGTCCATTCACTCAGTTATCTGAGTGAACTCAGTTTGGACTCCTCACTTCACAAGCTTTTTCTGAGCTTATCAGTGGGTCCCACACCTTAAATCTTGGTTCTTCCAACCCCCCTCCTACCAGGCTTGAACCATTGACCCTTTGTTTGGCCTAGATCATAGTGGACCCCACTTGGTTTTACCTCACAAAGTTGTCCCATTTTCTGTCTCAGAATCCAATAAGCTAAGTGCTTATTTGTGTTCTGTGGCTTATTCAAGCTACTCAATTGGTTGAATCTTGCTAAATATAGTCCAAGTAACTTATTGGAACCAGAATCTACCATAGTGGACCCCACATAAGCTTATTTGAGCTTATTTCCTTCTAAAGTCAAACTAAGTCAACTGTTGGGGTAATAAGCACTTTCAGTGCTTATTATTGGTTTCCAAGCTTATTGTTTTTGTAATATTTTCTTATTTTAAGTATTTTAACAGTTTTATAAAATAAAAACCACAAAAAGCCAAAAATATTTATAGTAATAGTTTCTATTTAATAAAATATCTATTTAATTTTCTTTTTAGCTTATTTATAAGCACTTCTGTAAGTTTTTATTTTTAGTAAATCTCTTTTATATTAAAGTATTTTTATATATTTTTCTAGATTTTTCTTTTGTCATCTAGTAATTTTTAGAATTAATTTTAGTTTAATTACTTATTAATTAATATTAAATAGAATAATAGTATAATAAATATATTTTTAGTTTTTAAATAAGTTTTATAATATTTTAGTTTTTTCTAAGTTTTTATTTTATTTTTCTAGCCTTATTTTAGTTTTCTAATTAAATAGTGTATTAATAAATAGTATTAAATAGTAATTAATTAAATAATAAATAATATATAAGTTAAATAAATAATTTTCTTTTTCTAATAATTTTCTTTTATTCTTAGGATCTCAAAAATATAAATTTCACATTTGTGGGGTTTATATTGATCATTTTTTACTTTTATTTTTGTACGTTTACGTAATTTTATTAAAACGTAAGTTTTAGGTTTTAAACGTTCATCACTTTAAAAATAGTGATAGCGTTTATTTAATAGATTTTAACTTTTTAATTTTCTTTAATTTGCATTTAAGTCGCTAAGACGTGCAAATACCTACTATAGTTATAATCGATTTGTTTTTAATACGTTTTACGTTTCTAGGGTTTTGATCGTACTTATTAGTTGTTATAACTCATTAGAGTTATTCATACTTTTAGTATTGTGACAAATCATTCATAACCCTATTCCTGATCAACCAAGCTATATAACACATTTGTTCAAACACAGGATATCACAACCTCGTTGGGGAATATACGACGGGAATATAACTGTACTACCTCGGATTATTGCATTTGCCTCTTTCTAGTTTGACTTGCCTAGTTGACCTCTCACAAGTGGTTGACTAAAAAAGTAGGCTAGTTCGGGAAGAATCAATTTTTGGCGCCGTTGCCGGGGAGGCTGTGCTGCGTTGAACAATTTTTGTTGGCTGATTATCTATCCTTTGTATATATATTATATATTGTATTTTAATTTTCCATAAACAATATAAAAAACAAAAATATTTTCTTTTTCTTTCTATATATATAAAAGATAAATAATCACAAAAAAATACTCTTCGCACCCCTTCTGAGTTTCCTTTTCTTCAAGGATCCTTAGACGCGTCTTAGTGCATGCGCACTCGTTCTTCAAGGTCATCAAGTCCTCTTCGCGAGCTTGTAGCCATACCTCGAAGAAGTCGTAGACGTTCTGCTCCATCAGTCGTACCCGAGTTACGTACTGAGCCAAAAATTCCTGTCAAAATGGCAGGAGAACAAACGATGAATGAACTTCTCCAGGCACCCACCGATGGGTACGGAGATGCCATTGTTGTTCCAGCCATTGTAGCTGAGAACTTTGAGCTTAAAACGGGGTTAATAAACCTAGTGACAGCACGTCAATTCTATGGTTTTGAAAGGGACGATCCTCACTATCACATTCGGTGGTTCAATAAAATCACATCCACCTTGAAATGTAAAAACGTCCCTGAGGATGCAATCAAACTTCTTCTTTTCCCGTTTTCTCTCGATGGGCCCGCCAGAATCTGGCTTGATAAACAACCCCCTAAGTCGATTGAAACGTGGGAAGATTTAGTACAGAAATTTGTGCATAAATTCTATCCTCCTTCAAAAACCACGAATCTCCGGAATGAAATCATGAAATTCACACAACATTTTGATGAAACATTCAGTGAATCATGGGATCGTTTTAAGGAAATGCTACGCAACTGTCCTCATCATGGATTTACTGAGTTGATATATCTGGATACTTTCTATAATGGCATAAGACAAGCTGATCAAGACTCTCTTAATTCCTCCGCGGGAGGTAATTTTTTGAATCGAACAACAAAGGATGCTTTAGCCATTATAGAGAACAAAGCTGAGGTCCGTACCTCAAGAAACAAACCAGTTGTTCCCAAAGCAAGTGATTCACCTTCTACTTCATCTCCCATGACTCAAATTGTTGACAATACTCAGTTTTCTCAACTCATGGATGCTCTTAAAAATTTGACTCTTAACCAAAAGAAAGAGTCATCCAAACCAGCTGAAGTCAAAAAGATTGAACCATGTGTCACTTGTGGTGGTCCTCATGCATACTACAACTGTACTGCCACCGATGGCAATGCATTTGAAGTCGATGCTCTAGCCGGTAATTTCAATCAAGGTGGTAACCAATACCATCCTCAAGCTGAAACAAATTACCGGGCTAATAATCAAGAGGGACCATCAGGATCATATCAACCCAACAATTCAAATAGGTCTAATCCTAACCAGCCAAGAGGGCATAATAACCAAAATCAATATCGTACTCAGAACAATCAAATTGTTCCTGTTCAATACCCACCCCATAGGGGAAATTCAAATCCTAATCAAGGGTATTCAGCTCCTAATAATCAAATGGTATCATTCCAAGAATCTCAATCTGCTGAACTAGCTAACCACATCAAGGCTACTAATGCTAAAATGAGAGTGGTTCAAAATCAAATCTCCAATTTGAAGAACGAATTTGATTCTTCAATTGCAAAGAACAATAATGAGCTGAAGAATGATCTTAAAAGTATGATATCTGATTTGGTGAAACAACTCGTTCCACCTTCCACCTCGGGAAGTCTCGAGTAATCTGTTGCGAATCCTAGGGGTGAACTCAAAGCTGTCACTACACATAGTGATACAGCTCAAGTTGGACCAACCACGGTTATCCCAAATTCTACACCCCCAATTACTCCTAAATCATCAAAGATAGATCCCACTCTTTCACGATTCACGGTTAAAAGTTTGTCAAACAAACTTTATGACCAAAGGGCAGCTATGACTTATTCTCATATGCTTAATGCTTCCCGAAAGAGTATACTAGACGGTAGTGATGATGAGGAGGATTCCAACATCATCAAAGCTATCACCACTCGAAGTGGTGCTGCTTATGAGGACCCTCTACTCTATTCCACCACCGTTATACGATGTGGAAAAAGAGTCCGAGGTTGCCAAGGACCAGGTGCAAATTCCAAGCCCACGAAGTACCGCACACGTCCAACCGCAAGTTGTCCCTCGAAAGAAAACCAAACAAGGAGTTGTCTTTGAGACTGATGAAACTCCTGAGCCTACTATCCCTAGATCCAAACCTTTTAAGCCTACCATTCCTTACCCTTCACGCTTAAATGAGCAAGAACACCGCGAGAGGTCTAATTATCAAACAGACAAACTCTTGCAAATCTTTAAAGATTTGCAATTTGACATAAGTCTTGCGGATGCTGTCATCTTGATGCCCAAGTTTGCATCAACAATCAAACAGTTGTTAAACAACAAGGAAAAACTGGTTGAATTGGCAAAAACTTCTCTAAATGAGAACTGCTCTGCAGTTATCTTAAAGAAGCTTCCCAAGAAGCTTGGAGATCCTGGTAAATTTATCTTACCTTGTGAATTTCCAGGAATGGTTGCATGCAACGCCTTGGCAGATCTGGGCGCCAGCATCAACCTGATGCCTAATTCAGTATGGAAGAAACTTTCTCTTCCTAAACTTACCCCTACCTGCATGACTCTTGAGCTTGCAGATCGTTCCGTATCTATGCCCCTCGGTATTGCCGAGGACGTATTTGTGAAAGTAGGGAAGTTCCATTTTCCGGTGACTTTGTGGTTGTTGAATTCGATCTTTGATCCTAGGGTTCCTCTCATTCTTGGAAGAGGATTCCTAAGAACGGGCCACGCTCTTATAGATGTATTTGAGCGTCAGATCACATTGCGTGTGGGTAATGAGGCTATTACCTTCAACCATGATCAAACTTCAAAGTACTCCTCCAATTATAACTCTGCATCGGTTAACCGAATCGATGTCATTGATGTTACCTTACAGGAGTACTCTCAAGAAAATCTTGGTTATGTTCTTGATTTGGTGAGTGGTGATCCCACTCCATTGTCTCATTCCATCATTTCCGACTCCTCCACTTCCTTAACTCTGGATGAGGAAAGTGATTCTATTATGGATGAGATTGATGATTATTTCAATCTGGATACATTTCTTCCTGGTATTGATGATACCGAAAGTGATCAAGAGGAAGATGTTATTCTTCTTCTTGAACAATTGTTATACCCAAACAATTATTCCACTCTCCCTCCAAAACAACTTCATAAAGAGGAATCCAAATCAGTTGAACCAACTGATAAAATTCCTGAGATCAAGCATAAGACCTCTCCTCCTTCAATTAAATTTCAAATTCTTGAGGAGGAAGTTCTTGTGATTACTGCTGTTCTGATCTCCCTACTACCCTTCACCTACCCGGTGATTTCTCCTTCTCTTCACTCATTCAGGAGTGAAGATGTTACCTTTGACCCTGGGATATTCCATATAACATTGGTTTAGATCCAGATACTTCCCCATGGATTTTTCAATTGCTTTTTCTCCCGACCTGTTCAGGAGCTCTTTATTACAGTTATCCGTTCACAAGCGGTTAGCTTGCGTGATAAACCTGACAGTTTGGGAGGAAAGAAATCAAATCGGGGTCGAGTCCAGCTAGTGACTCGGGAATCAAAAACATTAGCACAAACATGGGTTTTCACCCGTGTGTAACACCCTAGTGTGGGGGAGATGCCCACATGTTGTAAAAATAAAAAAAATTTAAAAATATATGTATGTATATACATCTTAAATAAAGGCTAAGTAATATTTTCCTTTTACGTTCTAAGTTCGGTTTAACACCCGGTGCTTTGAATATTGAGGGCAATATTCAGTTCTAAGTGTGGGGGGGATTCTCACGAGAATTCAAACACATATTCCATCAGGAACCCCATTTTTAGCCAAAATTTTAAAAAATTTTTCTCACTTAGAACGTAATAAATGGTAATCAGTCCACCATGTCTAACACACATAAGGATTGGCTAATCCAGGAGCAAACGGCTCTTGGTAAAGATATCTCAAATCCGTTTACGGCTTGCAATTTGCCTAAAATTGTATGGTACCTCAACTCGCCATATCCTAAAAAGCGAAAGAGTTGGCTAGCCCACAAGATTATGGCTTGTGGTAAAGGCAGTGGAAAAACCATAATTGGTATTCAGCTCACCAAGATGTTGACTATTCCATCAAGAGTTGGCTAGTCCAGAGCAAACGGCTTCTGGTAAAGACACATCAAATCCGTTGACAGCTGGTGATTTGCTCAAAATCACATGGTTATCAAGTGGACCATAGTTCTTACTTGAACTGAAACATCTTGGCTACTCCAGAAGTGATGGCTTTTGGTAAAGAGTTCTTTCAAATCCATTAAAATCTTCATAAAATATTGCTAGGGACTAGCAATAGTTTAGTGTGGGGGATTGATGAGTGTCTAAATACTCATCATTTCGTTCACATTTAAGCTACAAAATATCTGAAAACATATAAATATGCTTCAAAATATTGGAATTATCTCCAAATTGTGTTTTTAGGTATTAAAGTGCAAAAGGGATGAAAATTGATGAAAAACATGCAAAACATACATAATTTGAGTTTCAGGTCCCTGAACTTTGATAAATTGGCAAATTTAGTCCCTGATTAATCAAAACTTGTAAAAATATCATTTTAGGTCCTTGGGATTCACAAGTTGTTCAAAATAATCCTTTGAAGTTTAAAATCACAAAATTACAACTTTGGTCCCTCAAGTTTGAAAAATGTCAAAATTAGTCCCTAAGGTTTTAAAAATTGGAAATTAATCAAAATAAACCTTGTGCTATTCATGTTTGACATAATTGGTCCTCATGAGAAAAGTTTTGAGAAAATACGAGTTTGGTCCCTGGAGTTATAAAATTGACAGTTTTAGTCCTTAGACATATAAAAATGGAATTTTATGCAAATTTGGTCCTTGTACTAACCATATTTGGCAGGTTTAGTCCTTTTGATAACTTTGGGAAGTTTGCAGGATCAGTCCCTTAATTTCAGAATGTTACATAAATGGTCCTTGTATTAAACTAAACCAAACGGATCCTTGTATTAATACTAGCCCAAAATCCAATCCAAACCATTACCCGGCCCAACACCACCAGCCCAAACCCGCCCTTTTTAAATAAATAAAACCAAACACCCCGTTTTCTTCTTCATCTTCCACCTCCCCCACTCCACCTGTAACTCAACACCTCATCACCTCCAGCTCACCCCTATCACTCTAACCACTCCCTCACCACCTCTCACAGCAGAAACCTGCCACAATTAATGCCCTTCACACCCATTTTCACCTCAAAACCACCACTGTTCACTCTTACCCACTGTTTTGAGCAAAACCACCCCAAATTAGTCTAAACTTCACCAAACTTGTTCCCTACACCTCCACATTACAACAAAAAGCTTTAATTGTGCTCAAACTGCCTCAGTACCACGTGGAGCATTTTGGCGCCAAAACTGATTTAAATGGTTGGGATGAGTTAGACTCAATGGATGGCTGTGATTTGATGTGGGATAATATCTGGAAGCAAGTGGGATGCAAATGGGTGATAAATACAGAAGAAAGGAGAAGAAAAGAGGCATCATAATTTGTAATCTAGTTTATGATCAATCGTAGCATAATTAAATAGTTTTCACATTAGTGTAATCTTTAAATTTTGTTTCTAAAGTGTTTGTTAGCTTTGCTAAAGTGTAATAAACAACTTTGTTACTCAGTTTCATTCTATCTTTCAAGTTTTCAGAATTTCAACTTTGTCCCATTTTCAATTCAAGTTTTATTTAATTTCTGTTGATAATTGTTGTTTAGAGGACTTATAATAACACTACTAAGCTCTCAGTAAGCTTTAGCAAGCTTTTAAGTCATCTTAACAATCATTAATCAATAAAGTAGGAAAATACCAAAAATCTAGAAAATAGAAAATAAATAAAAAATAGAAATCTGTGAAGAAGCAAAGGAGCAAGGTTCATCTTGGATTGCCTTGGTTTAGAGCTCTATGGAGAGCATTTAGGATTGGTTCTCAGTTCTTGATTCTCAGATTTTGGCCTTAACTCAAGTTGTAAGCTTATCTCTTGATTTTTGGCATTCACTGTACTAGTTCTCATTTTAGTATAATCTTTCTTGTTTTATGCTTATTTGGTGTTGGTTAGTGATAAAATAAAGTAAAATCAGTAGGTTGTTAGTTAAAAATCATAGTTAGTAGTTGTTAAAGTTAGACAGTTAAAATAGCTTAGTAGTGATTAATAGGTTATAGTTGTTAATTGCTGTGTTTTTGTGTTCATTTGATCTCATTACATCATAATCAAGTGATTGGAATCAGTCTCATGTTGTAATTTTTAGATTTGTAACACTAATCATAAAAACAACCTTGCTAAGGTGTGTTTGGATCAAGCTGCTTATCTGAGTTCTTGCATGATACTGTCCTTGATTCTTGTTTCTGCATGTTTGTTTAGATCACCATAGTTCAGTTCTGTCATAATACATAGGTCTTATTAGTTTAAAAGTCAAAATAATCTTTAATTTAGTCTATCTGTTAAACTGTTAGTATAATAAGTCTCATATTCCACACACTAGCTTAAAAGTTGATAACCTAGCTTATTTTCACCTTATCTTAGCTTAATATAACTTAAGTAATCAGCAAACCTAGATTCAAGCTCACTTTAGTCAACATATTGGTTTTATATAAAAAGTCAATTTGCAGCTTTCATGATTTTTGGACAAACTTTGGATCTGAATTGTGAACTTGTTAATTGATATTAGAACTTGAGCTTGTAGGATAATTTAGACTTATTGCTGATCTCCTTGTTACTATTTTTCATAAATCTTATCTAGCCATTCAGTGCTTAAATTGTGCTTATATTTTGGTGATTCTTCACAAAACTCCCGTGTGCACAGGTTTGACACCTACTTTCACAAGCTTGCACAAGCTTGATTAGTGAGTGTTAGTCTGAGTATATTGGTTGTTTGTGTTGCCCTTGTGGCTAGTTGCTATAATTGAGTACTTATTTGCCCTAACTGCTTAAATTGGAGTGCTTATTTCTCTTTAACTTGTGCTATCAAATCTAACACTACACTGGTCATACAGTGTAAACAAGCAATATCACAAGCCCACCATAAGCTCATCAATAAGCTTTGGCTTGTGATCTTTGGCTCATTAAGAAGCTAAGCAACCTATATTATCAGTTCAAGCTTTAACTTTCACTCACAAGCTCTTTAACTAGGGCTGCACACAGCTTGAACCTTGTCCATTCACTCAGTTATCTGAGTGAACTCAGTTTGGACTCCTCACTTCACAAGCTTTTTCTGAGCTTATCAGTGGGTCCCACACCTTAAATCTTGGTTCTTCCAACCCCCTCCTACCAGGCTTGAACCATTGACCCTTTGTTTGGCCTAGATCATAGTGGACCCCACTTGGTTTTACCTCACAAAGTTGTCCCATTTTCTGTCTCAGAATCCAATAAGCTAAGTGCTTATTTGTGTTCTGTGGCTTATTCAAGCTACTCAATTGGTTGAATCTTGCTAAATATAGTCCAAGTAACTTATTGGAACCAGAATCTACCATAGTGGACCCCACATAAGCTTATTTGAGCTTATTTCCTTCTAAAGTCAAACTAAGTCAACTGTTGGGGTAATAAGCACTTTCAGTGCTTATTATTGGTTTCCAAGCTTATTGTTTTTGTAATATTTTCTTATTTTAAGTATTTTAACAGTTTTATAAAATAAAAACCACAAAAAGCCAAAAATATTTATAGTAATAGTTTCTATTTAATAAAATATCTATTTAATTTTCTTTTTAGCTTATTTATAAGCACTTCTGTAAGTTTTTATTTTTAGTAAATCTCTTTTATATTAAAGTATTTTTATATATTTTTCTAGATTTTTCTTTTGTCATCTAGTAATTTTTAGAATTAATTTTAGTTTAATTACTTATTAATTAATATTAAATAGAATAATAGTATAATAAATATATTTTTAGTTTTTAAATAAGTTTTATAATATTTTAGTTTTTTCTAAGTTTTTATTTTATTTTTCTAGCCTTATTTTAGTTTTCTAATTAAATAGTGTATTAATAAATAGTATTAAATAGTAATTAATTAAATAATAAATAATATATAAGTTAAATAAATAATTTTCTTTTTCTAATAATTTTCTTTTATTCTTAGGATCTCAAAAATATAAATTTCACATTTGTGGGGTTTATATTGATCATTTTTTTACTTTTATTTTTGTACGTTTACGTAATTTTATTAAAACGTAAGTTTTAGGTTTTAAACGTTCATCACTTTAAAAATAGTGATAGCGTTTATTTAATAGATTTTAACTTTTTTTTAATTTTCTTTAATTTGCATTTAAGTCGCTAAGACGTGCAAATACCTACTATAGTTATAATCGATTTGTTTTTAATACGTTTTACGTTTCTAGGGTTTTGATCGTACTTATTAGTTGTTATAACTCATTAGAGTTATTCATACTTTTAGTATTGTGACAAATCATTCATAACCCTATTCCTGATCAACCAAGCTATATAACACATTTGTTCAAACACAGGATATCACAACCTCGTTGGGGAATATACGACCCGGGAATATAACTGTACTACCTCGGATTATTGCATTTGCCTCTTTCTAGTTTGACTTGCCTAGTTGACCTCTCACAAGTGGTTGACTAAAAAAGTAGGCTAGTTTCCGAGCGAATCACCCTAACTAGTTACGGAGTAACTTAAACTTAAGGTTACGCCGTAACTTTGTCGCGGCCTATAAAAACAGCCCTAAATCTGCATTTTTAAGTATCTCTCTTCACCCTTCTCCTAGAGGTCGATTAGGGCACAACTCCAAGGCAATTTCCAGCAGATGCAGGCCATTTTCCAAGGAAGAATGCACTTGCAATCATCATCATTATTAGCTTTACATCAAGTAATTTGTATCAAACATTAAGTTTAATTCTATTCATGTTTTATTCATTATTGTAGGATTAATTTACTATATGTTTGGCTAAGCACCTCTTGTGTTAGCCTAGTTATGATTCCTTGATTGTTTTGTTTATGTTTACATTGTTTTCGTATAATTGTTTCTAGTGTATGCATGCATAGTTTGTTGGTAGCTACCCTTGTTTCAGTAGTTTTGAATGGCGGTAGTGGCTAGTTACTTAGGAGATATGACCAAGTGACCCTAAGTAGTTAGGCTGAGTGGGAAGGGTAAGAATTGACCAACTGGTGACCCTTCTTTGCTTGTGCGATTTGATCAACTGATCACCTACCGTTTGGATGTACTTAAGAAGTTAGGGATGAGTGTTTAAGATGCTAGTGCCCGGGCACTCATTGTTATGAATCTTGCATGTAGCGAAACTTAATGACTTGGCTTAAGGGACTAAAAACAATTGGACTTTCATGGGGTCACCCAAGATCTCCGGTGGAAACCTTTGCTGATAGGTTAGGACGAACTGACCAAATGTTGTCCTAGCGAATTTCACCCTCACTTGAAGCAATTGGAAGTAATTAAACGTGAACTTAACATGATAGGAAGATTAACTAGGTTAGCACACTTCTCCTCTATTGATAACAACCTTCACCTTTATTAGCTTTCTTTATTTTCTTGTCTTTAGTTATTAATTAATCATTTCAACATTAAATTCTGTGATACCTAGACTTAGTTAAAATCCGCACACATAGCTCTTGGGACGACCTCGGTTTTACCGAAATACTACACTACACACGACCGGGTACACTGCCCGTTAGTGCATTAGGGTAGACCATAGGTATAACGAGACAATATAAATATTAAAACCTGGTCAGTAAAACCTGCATCAAGTTTTTGGCGCCGCTGCCGGGGAGCTATTTTAGGATTTTAATTTAAGTTTTTCTTTCTCCTATTCTGCTATTTTCTTTGTTTCTTGAGTGCATTTCAGGTAATCATGGAAATGGAGCCAGATTCTGATAATATGACATTTGAAGAATACTAGGAGTACGAGCGCGAAAAGGATAGAAAAGTTTTAAGGAATCATCAATCTTGGAGAACTTCTACGAGATCGCCTTCCCTAAAGCATTTCTTTCAATCTTCTCAACCATATACCAATGGTGATTATGTATCTCCTCAAGAGTATGATGAATTAGACATGGATAACATGACCATTCATAAATATGAATTATATACAGCCAACCGATGTCGAAAGAAGAACAGGTGGAATAATCACACTCATAGTTTCACATCCAATTTTAGTGATTATTCATATAACACTCCTGATCCTGATCCTGAACCTGAAGATAGAGAGTTGATGATTGCAAGAGCTTTGGATGATTTGTTCAGAATTGTAGCTGAAAACCTTCAACACATGAAACAAGAGGAGACTCATGATGAGTCTATTAATGAAGAATTCGGGGATGTGAACCTTGAAAGTAAGGATCTTCTTAATTTTCCTATTTCTCCTATTACTAATATTTTTGCTGGTGTTTATGATCAAGATACAGATAAAGTCAATGTCGACACTACCAAGAAGGAAGAGGAAGTCGAGGAGGAATGTGATGAATGGAATTTATATGACATGTGGGATATCACGATTGAGGATGTTGAAAGGCTTAGGCAAATTCTAACACCTCCCATGCATCATGAACCTATCCCAGAGCTGGTAATGCAACCTTGACATCACATATCACACCTACCGACGATTGTTTTGTAGCACGAACTATCGACCCAGTTTTGGATGAGCTTGCAAAGGTATAAGAAGACAAAATCCTGGACATCTCAGTGATTAACGAGGAGACATATGAGCCAATTAATCAGCCACATCACGAGGAGAACCAATCATTAATGACATCAACGGGTAAGGTATGGAGGGAAATGACACCTCCTTTAAGGTATTGATAACATCAAATAGTCCTAAATATTAAGTGTCAATTTCCCCTGATAATGCTCGCATTTTATATCATTTACATGGATTTACGCTTGCTTTCCTCTATATTTCACTTTCAGGTAAATTACGAGCATTGGAGCTAAAGAGACGCGTATTTGGAGAATTTATTGAAGATATATCATAGTATGCTCATTTTGAAGATGTTATGGCGTAACTCCTCTCTCACATTACGCCGTAACAGAAGCGTGGCTCAGAAAACCAACTCAACTGAAGATTACGGCGTAACTCTCCCAAAGATTACGACGTAACTAACTAGGTCAAATGAGGTTCCGCGCCGCTGCAAGTTACGCCGTAACTATTGTCTAACTTACGGCGTAACCAAGATTTATTGAAGATACGGCATAACTCCTTCCAGATGTTACGCCGTAACCAGCATTTTTAGTGCAAAATACAAAGAATTGGATGTTACGACGTAACTCTTAACATTAGTTATGCCGTAACCATATCTGGCCTATAAATACCCCTCGAATTCCATCATTTCAAAGCATCCCATTTCACACACAACATCAAGTGAACGTGAGTAGAAGTTGAAGGCAGATCTAGAGGAGCATACGGAGCTATCTCCAAGGGAGAAATCACTCCCCTACGATAAGCATTAGCATTTTATCTTTTCTTTACTTTCAATTCATGTATTTCGTAATGTTAAACATTGAATCGATTGTTTTAGTTAATATGAGCGGCTAAGCACATCTGGTGATGGCCTAGTTATGATTCCTTAATTGTTTTGTTTGTGTTTACATTGCTTCCGTATAATTATTTCTAAGTGTATACATGCATAGTTTGTTGGTAGCTACCCTTGTTTCGGTAGTTTTGAATGGCGGTAGTGGCTAGTTACTTAGGAGATATGACCAACTGACCCTAAGTAGGTATACTGAGTGGGAAGGGTAAGATATGACCAACTGACGATCCTTTCTGCTTAGAATTTAATCTTTTCTACACTTTCAATTCATGTATTTCGTAATGTTAAACATTGAATCGATTGTTTTAGTTAATATGAGCGGCTAAGCACACCTCTGTTGCTTGCCTAGTTATGATTCGTTAATTGTCTTGTTTATATTTACATTGCTTTCGTATAATTATTTCTAAGTGTATGCATGCATAGTTTGTTGGTAGCTACCCTTGTTTCGGTAGTTTTAATGGCGGTATTGGCTAGTTACTTAGGAGATATGACCAACTGACCCTAAGTAGGTAGACTGAGTGGGAAGGGTAAGATATGCTTGATGCAGGTTTTACTGACCAGGTTTTAATATTTATAAGTCTAGTTATACCTATGGTCTACCCTGATGCACTAACGGGCAATGTACCCGGTCGTGTGTAGTGTAATATTCGGTAAAACCGAGGTCGTCCCAAGAGCTATGTGTATCGGAAATAACTTAAGTCTATGTCACTATTTTTAAGGATTAATGATTGATTGATTGATTAAACTAATAACAGAAATGGAATGCGGAAATTAAATAGAAGCAAATTCAATATGATTAATAGGCATGGTTTTCTGGCAAACAAGCTAATAGGAAAGATAGTGATGCATTCACAAACCGTGTTGAGCCACGAATGGCAAAATTCGATAGACTCCTTTGGTCAATTCATCTACCCTATGGTCCTTAGAATCCTCACCAAGATGAACAGGTTACCCGGGATCATTCGACAATCTAATAGCAGTTATTAAGAGCCGACGTTTACTATCGCAATACATGTGTTCTAAAAGTCACTAGATTCTTGTTTCAGGTGGGGTCAAAGTCGAGAGGACAGCATTTGGTCAGTTTTCCGTCACCTATCAATAAAGATGCCACCACTGGAGAAGTCAGGTATCCCCTCATAAGTCCAGTTGTTCCTGGTCCCCTAAGTCGAGTCATTAAGTACCACTACATGCTAGACTTATAATAGTGAGTGCCCGGGCGTTAGCAACTTAAACACTCACCCCTTAATTCTTAAGTTCATCCAAACGGTAGGTGATCAGTTGGTCAAATCGCACAAGTAGAAAGGGTCGTCAGTTGGTCATATCTTACCCTTCCCGTCTCAATCTACTCACTTAGGGTCAGTTGGTCATATATCCTAATCAACTAGCCTCTACCGCCATTCAAAACTACCGAAACAAGGGTAGCTACCAATAAACTATGCATGCATATACTAGAAACAATTAATAACGCAAAATCATTAATAATAAAAGAATCAAAACTAAGCTAGGACCTAGTTTTCACATCACCAAATTACTATAGTGGAATGACAAATAAAACAAACATATAAATTGATAAATAAACAAGGAATAATCATCAAATAATTAATTGGCAAATAATAAATTAAAAGACAATTAATTAAAACACAATTAAAATCAATGGACCAACAATTAATTGGAATCAAAATTAATAAAATAATAAAACCAAATTAATAAAAAGAGTTAGAAAAGTGATTGTAAATCGCGCTAATAAAATGCTATCGTAGTTAAGTATCGGGGCAAACCCTTTAAAACCTGCGAACAGCCGATGTTCTTTTTCTTCTTTTTGTCTTCGTGCGTCGGCAGCCCCACAAGAACCAAAAAATGATTAAACATAATTGGTGAAAACAAAAAAATGATGTCCTGTATGCTTTCGTAGCATATGTATGTATAATAATAAGTTTTGGCAAATTGCACTTTAGGTCTTTGAGCTTGCGATAACTTGCAACTTGGTCTTTTTCTTTTATTTTCCTCTAACTACACATGTAAATGTGTAGTAACTTTGGCAACTTCAGTCCCTGGCTTTAATAATTCTCATATAAAATAGCTGCATTTAATTAATTACGGCGTAATTAAATTATAATTACGCCGTAGCCTTCAAAACTTTGCGCCCAAGTAATAAATTACGGCGTAACTAAACATCGGGTTACGCCGTAAGCCTTCGTCATCTCATACTTATCTGCACCGAAATAATCTCTACGGCATAACTAAATTGCATGTTACGCCGTAACGTTCACAAAATAATTACGACGTAACCATAAGAAATGGTTACGCCGTATCCTTCAAAGCATCATAAATACGCCGTAACATTATTAATGAGTTACGGCGTAATCTTCACAAATAATAAACAGGCCCTCATAAATCAATCTTCAGAACATATATTTGGCCTTATATCACATCTTTTCCGCTCCAACGCCTCATTTATCCTGAAATGCAATTATGAACGAATATAAATGCATTAAGTACCATATTAATACAAATGAGGCCACAAACACGGGAATTTGATGTATAAAAGATCAGGCTAATTTGATGTTATCAATGACCAACTGACGACCCTTTCTCTCGTAATTCTTAAAAAGATATCTCCCAGGATTAATTGAAAGTTATGAGTCTAAAAATCACCTAAGCTAGAAAATTCCAAACCGAGCACCTCACGAAAAGGGAATTGAAATCACACTTTCTCTCATAATTCACGTGTTTATTTTTGGGTGATCACTCAACTGCTCAGTCATGGCGAGTATTCTATCATAAGCTTGGCAAAGATACTAATCTCCACCACTAGAGTCTATAGATGCAGCTATTCTAAAAGGAAATGGGTTGACACAACATAAAGGCTTATGGGGTTATTTTGTCAGTACTAAAGAGCTACGACGAAGGGGACAAAATCAATGATACATGACCAAATCCATGGCCAAGACACCAATGATTGCTCGCTTCCTCACCTAAACTCGATTCATGACTAAGGGTAGGATAAGACATGGGAACACATTTAAAGGTTGTTAATAAAAAGACACGAAACAAATAGATTTCTAATTCACAGTCGCCCCACCACTAGTCGCATTCAATCCCATAGCAAAAATCGAGGGTTAAGAGTCAAGGGGTCTTCAATAATCCAAAGACACGAGTTAATGCATAAGAAATGTAACGTGGTGCCTCATAAACTCCATAATCTAGGCAAATAAGATGCATTAACTCGGCCATCATTATCAATGGAAAAAAAGAAGGTATGTGCTATAAAAATTGTAAAATTTAGGTACTTTTAGCACATATTTTTACTAAAATCAACCGTTTCTATCTCACATCCCCCCACTTGAAATGTACAATGTCCCCATTGTACGAATATTGATTAAAATTTGAAAGGAGAGATAGAAATGTTCGGGTTTCTAATTTTTTCCCTAAGACAAAACGGATTTGTAAAAATTTGCGCCTAATTGAACAAGGCGAGAATACTTAACACAATACGACATATAAGCTGATTTATAGCACCAGCTATAAACTAATAAACCCTTGCTTGCATTCTTTTTTTTTTTGGGGGGGGGGGATGCAAGACAAGGAATACATGAATAAAAATAAAAACAATACGAACATATAAAGAATCCCCCCAGTTGAGATCAACTATCATCTAAACCCGATTTTCTTCCAAAACCCTTTATTCAAAACCCGCGACTTTCACTAGTGGAACCATAATTAACCAACAGCGCCCGGACCATGGACATAGGAAACTACAGGGTAGGTTAAGCGATAGGTGTAACGAAACAACATATATTGGTGATCAAAATGAAAGGAAAGGCTCTAAAGGGTGTATCTAGGGGTATCTTGCACTAATGGTGAGAGCAACAAAAAGGGTTTAACAGGGGGATTGACTGATCGATGTGAAAAGTCAATATACACAATACATATATGGGCTATTTGGGTTTAATCCTAAAATTGCCTTATATCCTAGCTGCACCGATCACACCAAGTTACCTCAGTGTAATGCTCATGATAATGGTCTCGAAAAGATATGCAATGCCAAGTTTTAAAGTCTACTACAGTCACCGGCACACTCATTTTTGTGGTATTATGTATAAAGGGAAAACGGAAAGGCTTATCCTCACACAATGGAAATAAAGGGTAGGTGTGCTCAGTCTACATTAATCTAATTAAGTAATGAAAAACATGTCAAAATTTTACTAATGAAACACTTTTCATTAAAAACTAGAAAAATAAGGGTAAGTAAAATTAAGTGGGAGTTTATGTCTAATCCCTTCCCCCCACTTGGGTCATACAAAGCATATAAATGAAAGATAAGAAGGGTTAAAAATTGAAACGGAAAACTCCCCTGGATTTGCTCGGAATGAATAATAATGCACTTACAAAAACATGCTCCAATTGTGCCTCCCTAAGCAACATCCAACTTCTCATTAACTCGCCTTGTAAACACATTGGCACTCAACTAGGACGGATAAAAAGTGTTCCCTTGCAGCCAATCATAGCTCCCTAATTCTTCAACCTGTATTGCTGCAAGAAAAACTAATACCAAAAAGCATAATTCCTGGATAAAAAGAAAATATAGCACAAAATGTAAAAATAAAAGCAAAATAAAACCTAACACACTTTCGTAGGAATCACGGTTGCATTTAGCGCATGCAACAAGCCTTTTAAACCAATCGGTGTCCCGATTGGACGAGTGAAGTCTCGTGAGGGTTTACAGGGAACACACCCACAAAGTTCATTTAAAAACTAATACAAGGTTATTGCGTTAATATAGAAAGAATTGAAACTGAGGATAGTTGCGTCGTAACTCATTAAAGGAGTTACACCGTAATTATGGCAGAACCTGACAAACGCTACTTGAGGGTAGCTACGGCGTAACCATAGCATGGGATTACGCCGTAATCGGTAATGCTCTGGAGAGAATCGCTACTTGTGATGTGTTACGGCGTAATCATTGGGATGAGTTACGCCGTAACTGATGGACAGGTCAGGTCCCCGTTTAAGTTACTGATGAAATCTTCTTCGATTCCTGCAAAAATAGTTAAAAACACAAAACCAAACTACACTAATAAATTGAAAAAGAAAAGATAGGCATGGGGTGCCTCCCACGAAGCGCTTGTTTTTGTTCGAGTCACGAGCTTGACTCCGCCCTTTTTTACTACGTAAAAAGGTTTTCATCCCCTCACTTGAAATTAAGTGTGGGTGAAAATAGCAATAAACACCATGAGGGTGTAAATTTGCTAAGAGACGGGGAAATGATGAATTATGATCATACCTTAAAGGAGATGTCATTTCCCTCCATACCTTACCCGTTGATGGCATTGATGATTGGTTCTCCTCGTGATGTGGCTGATTAATTGGCTCATACATCTCCTCGTTAATCACTGAGGTGTCCAAGATATTGCCTTCTAATTCCTTTGCAAGCTCATCCAAAACTGGTTCGGTAGTTGGTGCTACAAAACAATCGTCAGTAGGTGTGATATGTGATGTCAAGGGTTGCATTACCAGCCCTGGGATAGGTTCATGACGCATGGGAGGTGTTAGAATTTTCCTAAGCCTTTCAACATCCTCAATCGTGATATCCCACATGTCATATAAATTCCATTCATCACATTCCTCCTCGACTTCCTCTTCCTTCTTGGTAGTGTCGACATAGACATTATCTGTATCCTGATCACAAACACTAGCAAAAATATTAATAGGAGAAATAGTAAAGTTAAAAAGGTCCTTACTTTCAAGGTTCACATCCCCGAATTCTTCATTAATAGACTCATCATGAGTCTCCTCTTGTTTCATGCGTTGAAGTTTTTCAGCTCCAATTCTAAACAAATCATCCAACGCTCTTGCAATCATCAACTCTCTATCTTCAGGTTCAGGATCAGGAGTGTTATATGAATAATCACTAAAATTGGATGTGAAACCGTGAGTGTGATTATTCCAGCTGTTCTTCTTCCGACATCGGTTGGCTGTATATAATTCATATTCATGAATGGTCATGTTATCCATGTCCAATTCATCATACTCTTGAGGAGATACATAATCTTCATAGGTATATGGTTGAGAAGATTGAAAGAAATGCTCTAGGGAAGGCGATCTCGTAAAAGTTCTCCAAGATTGACGATTCCTCAAAACTCTTCTATCCTTTTCGCGCTCGTACTCCCAGTATTCTTCCAATGTCATACTATTAAAATCTGACTCCATTTCCATGATTACCTTAAATGCACTCAAGAAGCAAAGAAAACAGCAGAATAGGAGAAAGAAAAAAAAAACTTAAATTAAAATCCTAAAATAGCTCCCCGGCAACGACGCCAAAAACTTGATGCAGGTTTTACTGACCAGGTTCTAATATTTATAAGTCTCGTTATACTTTTGGTCTACGCTGATGCACTAACGGGCAGTGTACCTGGTCGTGTGTAGTGTAGTATTCGGTAAAACCGAGGTCGTCCCAAAAGTTATGTGTATCGAAAATTAACTTAAGTCTATGTCACTATTTTTAAAGATTAATCATTGATTGATTGATTAAACTAATAACAGAAATGGAATGCGGAAATTAAATAGAAGCAAATTCAATATGATTAATAGGCATGGTTTTCTGGCAAACAAGCTAATGGGAAAGATAGTGATGCATTCACAAACCGTGTTCATCCACGAATGGCAAAAGTCGATAGACTCCTTTGGTCAATTCATCTACCCTATGGTTCTTAGACTCCTCACCAAGATGAACAAGTCACCCGGGATCATTTGGCAATCTAATAGCAGTTATTAAGAGCCGGCGTTTACTATCGCAATACATGTGTTCTAAAAGTCACTGGATTCTTGTTTCAGGTGGGGTCAAAGTCGAGAGGACAGCATTTGGACAATTCGCAATAACCTATCAGCAAAGATGCCACCATTGGAGAAGTCAGGTGTCCCCTCATAAGTCCAGTTGTTCCTGGTCCCCTAAGCCAAGTCATTAAGTACCGCTACATGCTAGACTTATAACAGTGAGTGCCCGGGCGTTAGCAACTTAAACACTCACCCCCTAATTCTTAAGTTCATCCAAACGGTAGGTGATCAGTTGGTCAAATCGCACAAGTAGAAAGGGTCGTCAGTTGGTCATATCTTACCCTTCCCGTCTCAGTATACTCACTTAGGGTCAGCTGGTCATATCTCCTAAGCAACTAGCCTCTACCGCCATTCAAAACTACCGAAACAAGGGTAGCTACCAATAAACTATGCACGCATACACTAGAAACAATTAATAACGTAAAAGCATTAATAATAAAAGAATCAAAACTATGCTAGGACCTAGTTTCCACATCACCAAAATACCCTAGTGGAATGAAAAATAAAACAAACATATAAACTGATATATAAACAAGGAATAATCATCAAATAATTAATTGACAAATAATAAATTAAAAGACAATTAATTAAGACACAATTAAAATCAATGGACCAACAAATAACTGGAACCAAAACTAATAAAATAATAAAACTAAATTAATAAAAAGAGTTGGAAAAGTGATTACAAATCACGTCAATAAAATGCTATTGATCCCCTAGTTGAGTGGCGGAGCAAACCCCGAAGATTAAAACCTGCGCACAGCTGATGTTCTTTTCTTCTTTTTGTCTTCGTGCGTCGGCAGCCCCACAAGAACCAAAAAATGATTAAACATAATTGGTGAAAACAAAAAAATGATGTCCTGTATGCTTTCATAGCATGAGTTGAGAGATCTAATGTTTTCTATACATCTATAAATCAATCTTAGTCATTCATGTTTAATCAAATTTAATAAAAAACTATTTTCCGCATTTTATTGAAAATAACATATCTTGCAAACGGTAAATCTTTAAACTATAAAAATACACCATCACAACGAGAATTAAATTATCTTTCTATAGATATGCACTACTATATATTTTTTACGATTTTTTTTTTAAATTTCGACACAAAAAAATCATATATGATTTGTGAAAATCATATATGATTTTCAAAAATCATATATGTTTTTACAAATAGAATCATATATGATTTTCACAAATCATATATGATTTTCAAAAATCATATATGATTTTAAAAAATCACATATTATTTGTAAAAATAGAATCATATATGATTTTCACAAATTATATATGATTTTTCTGAGCCGAAATTTTGAATAAAAAAATCGTTAAAAATATATAGTAGTGCATATCTATAGAAAGATAATTTAATTCTCGTTGCGATGGTACAATTTTTATCGCGTAACAATTAACGGTTTGAGAGATATTTAATTTTTTTAAAAAGGGTGAAAGTTTATTTAAAAAAATGAATGTCTATTATTAGTTCATTGGATCTATGGTAAATTTGAGATCTATATTGAACTTTTGCATTCGTAGCATATGTATATATATAAATTAGTTTTGGCAAATTGCACTTTAGGTCCTTGAGCTTGCGATAACTTGCAACTTGGTCTTTTTCTTTTATTTTCCTCTAACTACACATGTAAATGTGTAGTAACTTTGGCAACTTCAGTCCCTGGCTTTAATAATTCTCATATAAAATAGCCGCATTTAATTAATTACGGCGTAATTAAATTATAATTACGCCGTAGCCTTCAAAACTTTGCGCCCAAGTAATAAATTACGGCGTAACTAAACATCGGGTTACGCCGTAAGCCTTCGTCATCTCATACTTATCTGCTCCGAAATAATCTCTACGACGTAACTAAATTTCATGTTACGCCGTAACCTTCACAAAATAATTACGATGTAACCAGAAGAAATGGTTACGCCGTATCCTTCAAAGCATCATAAATACACCGTAACATTATTAATGAGTTACGGCATAATCTTTACAAATAATTAACAGGCCCTCATAAATCAATCTTCAGATCATATATTTGGCCTTATATCACATATTTTTCGTTCCAACGCCTCATTTATCCTGAAATGCAATTATGAACGAATATGAATGCTTTAAGTACCATATTAATAAAAATGAGGCCATAAACACGGGAATTTGATATATAAAATATCAGGCTAATTTGATGTTATCAATGACCAACTGACGACCCTTTCTGCTTGTGCGATTTGACCAACTGATCACCTACCGTTTAGATGAACTTAAGAAGTCAGGGACGAGTGTTTAAGATGCTAGCGCCCGGGCACTCATTGTTACAAATCTTGCTTGTAGAGGTACTTAATGATTTGGCTTAGGGGACTAAGACCAACTGGACTTATGACGGGTCACCTGATTTCTCCAGTGGAACCCTTTGCTGATAGGTTAGGACGAACTGACCAAATGTTGTCCTAGCGACTTTCACCCCACCTGATGGACTTGGAAATAATTAGTCGTAAAGATAACTAGTTAGGATGAGTAACTAGGTTAACACCGCTCTCCTCTATTGATCACAACCCTCGCCTCTATTTGCTTTCTTTTCTTATTTTATTAGTAGTTAATCATTTCCACCTTAAATTCTATTAAAATCTTTGACACCAAGACTTAGTTTAAATCCGCACACATAGCTCTTGGGACGACCTCGGTTTTACCGAATACTACACTAGCCATGACCGGGTACACTGCCCGTTAGTGCATTAGGGTAGAGCATAGGTATAACGAGAACTTATAAATACTAAAACCTGGTTAGTAAAACCTACATCAAGTTTTTGGCGCCCCTGCCGGAGAGTTATATTAGGGTTTTTATTTTGTCTATTTTTAATTTTCTTTCTTCTCATAATGTCAGGATTCAAGAGTAGAAGCTCAAAGCCATTTTTGGTCACCCCGTTCGATGATCCAGAAAAACAATTTCGGACGAAAAAAGTTTACTCACTAGTTCCTATTCATAACATTTTTTCGTTTTACGAATCTGACCAATCTGATGCAGAACCTGAAGTCATTGATGAAAATAATATCGAAGAAATAAATCTGGAGCAGTATTTGGAGCAGCCAAATGTGAACTGTAAACGAGCCTTCACACAAGACTCTAGTGTGGAAAAATTCTCCATTCCGGACCAATTTATCCGGGAATTACACGAGCTTAAGTTTTCAGGAGACGAGAATGAGGATGTTCAAAATCTTGTGGAAGACGTGCTCTACTTATCATCCCTTTTTAGCGTCCGGAATATCCCTAGCTATTCGGTTACAGCAAGAATTTTTCCTATGACTCTTACAGGGACTGCGAAAAGATGGTACAATAAACTCCCTACCGAATGCAAAGAGACATGGGATAAATTAAGAAGAGAATTCGTTCAAAAATTTTGCCCTCCTTCGAAGATGGATAAACTTCTCGGTAAGATCCATCAATTCATTCAGGAGAGTGAAGAAACGTTGTATCAAGCATGGGAAAGATTCAATAAGTCACTTTACCGATGCCCCGCTCATGACTAGAACAAGCACCAAATCATCTATGTCTTCTATAGGGGGATTAATGCACTGACACGTGAATTACTCTATTCTCCTAGACCTATTCCAAGCATCACCCCTGACCAAGCTTTGGAGTGTATTCAACGGATTTCTGAACATTGCTATAAATGGCATATATAGACAGGGTATGGGCCAAAGGATAATTTTGATCATAAGGTGATGAAAACATTGACGAAGCAAGAATATAATTATGGTGAAATTTTCGAAAAACGAAGGTTGGAAAGGGCCAATGAAAGTGAATCCTGTAAGGTAGAAAAGGTTAAGAGTGTATTTGGGACCAAGACGGAAACAACTTAGAAAAAAGGATCCTTGACCATATCGAGGAATCTAGGGAACGTGATGAGAGAATCAAAATAATGATGAAAACATTCGTGGAAAACACAGTTTCTTCTCTCAAGACTCATGAAGACCGGATAAAGGGTTTGGAGAAGAGTGTGAACTCATGTTAGAAAGCCATCACAGATTACCTCGATGCACGGGAAGAAGAAGTTGTTAACACAGTTGAAACAATCTTTGAAGAGCCCACTACCTTTTTGGAGAAGGTTAAACGAAGAATCAGCCAAGAAAAACTCTTACTTCTTGACATTAGAGCCCTCCCGGTATACGTTCCTCTTGTTAAATCCATTAAAACTGATCCTAACAATATTTTGCAGGAATTAAGTGACGATTCCGATGAGACGGTTCAACTTAACGAGAGATGTTCAGCAGTTTTAAGGAATGAACTGTCGCAAAAGGAAAAAGAACCCGGTTGTTTTACTCTCCCTTGCTTGATCGGGAGTCTCAATATGTGTAACACCCTGGCTGATCTTGGAGCGAGCATAAGCATAATGCCTCGTTCAATGTTCCTACGTATGGGTATTGGAGATCTTAAACCAGCCAAAATGAAAATTGAAATGGCCAATCGGTCCATGCAGTCACCCTGGGAATCGTTGAGAATGTATTGGTGAAGATAAAAAAATTCTCTTCCCGGTTGATTTCATAATTCTGGATATTCCCGTAGACAACTGAATACCTATTATTTTAAGAAGACCACTGCTTGCTACTGCCTATGCAAAAGTGGATGTTTTCGCCCGAAAATTAACTCTCGAAGCTAACGAGGAAGTTGACACATTTAGACCTAATGAACTTCTGTCCACCCCTCAAAAAGTTTGCGCAATTGATCCTATTGGCGATTTTGGTGATGCATTGGAATATTTTCTTAGTAACTCCCCAAAAACTCCTACAAATCTTGGCGAGATAGCTTCAGGTAAAGATTTTGATGTGTTCGTCAATTTTGAAGAAGAAGACTTAGGAATCAGTGCTGATGATTTCTCTAGCGACGTCGAAATGGTCCATTGGCACAGCAACTCTGAAAAGACGTTTTCACAATCTGACCAACCCAAGTTTTATGTGATTGGAGCACGAATCCATCATAGGAAACCTTATTATCTAAAAATTTCATGCAAGATTGGGTTCATTGATATCCATCCATTCATCGACACAAATTTCCTAGTTAACATCATTTCAAAAGAATGCTACAACCAGGTTATGGAAAAAGAACTTGAATATAAAGGAAACAATTTCCTAGGTATTGCAACAAACATCAGTGTCTTTGTTGGGACTCACTCATTTTTGGTCGATTTTGTGGTTTTGGATGACGTTAGCGAGTTTGTGGAAGATGGGCTAACCGGGGTGATTTTCGGGAAACCATTTCAAGAACTATCGGGACTTGATAAAGATGAGAAGGAAGGGCTTGTAGGGCTAAATATTAGCGAAGATAACATGGTTTTTAAATGCCACGGACTGTTAAGAATTTTAAAAAGTGGACGAAAAGGCAGTTGAGCCACGCTCAGCCACTGCTTGACATTATTGACAAAGAAAAGGCCAAAGGTATTGACCACCCTTACCATAAGATCAAGAATTTTTACTTGGGGTGTTTAGAGCTGGGGATGGACTACAAACGAGATGAGAATCTGATCAATTAGATTCAACGTGGAGATTGCCATATCCACGAAATGACAAACAAGCACTTCTAGCCCCGAGGCTCTGAGTCTAACTTAAATACTCGTAAATAAAGAAAAGTGCTTTTTTGGGAGACAAACCGAATTATCCCTTTCATTTTTTTTTGTTTCCATTTCTGTTGGCTTTTGTGTTTTTAACCATTTTTGCAGGATTTCGGGGAAAAGTTGCTGCAGCATGCTGAACGGGGACCTGATCTGTCCATTGTTACGGCGTAACTCATTCTTATGGTACGCCGTAACATACTTTTTGCAGTAGTACTTCAGAGCAAAACCAATTACGGCGTAATCCCATTCAACGGTTACGCCGTAGCTACACAACTATGTCGCCTGCCAGGTTTTGCTTAATTCTTATAAGAGTTACGACGTAACTATCCTCTGTAACACTTCTTTTCTTTTTTAAACACAATAACCTTGTATTAGTTTTCAAATGAACTTTGTGGGTATGTTCCCTGTAAGCCCTCACGAGACTACACTCATCCACTTGGGACACCAAGTGGTTTAAAAGGCTTGTTGCATACGCTAAATGCAACCGTGATTCCTACAAAAGTGAGTTAGGTTTCTTTTTCATTTTTCTTTTTGTTTTTCTTAGAATTATGCTTGTCGGTAGTGTGATTTCAAGGATTGAAGTTTGCTCGTGAATGCTTATACGAAGGCACGACTCTTTTCGTGGGCCTTCTTTTTTTTTAAGCAAATTTCAGGGAAGTTCTCGCTCTAATTCTACTTTTCTCTTCACCTTTATTTAACGCTTAGTACAAAAGGGACTTTGTACATTTCAAGTGGGGGGCGGGAGTATAATTGTCTCTTGAACTTTATTTTGCCCTCGTTTTTCTAGTTTATTTTGAAAAATTATGCCATTTTTAAAATTTTGACATATTTTTCTTAACCTAACTAGATTAGACCTTAGCCGAGCACATTATAACCCTTGATATTCTATGGTGAGATTAGCCTTATCCGTTTCCAAATTTTTACCCCAAATCCACCAAATTATGAGTGTGCCGGTAGTTTGTAAACTTTAGAACTTGGCCTTTACATCATTTCGAGACCATAGACTAGGTATGTTGAGTTAGCTCAATGTATTTGGACTTTTCAGTTTAAGAAGGCATTATTATAGGATTATCACCCAAATAGTCTACCATTGTGTGTCTATCGATTAGTCACCTCGATTTCTCGACCCCTATGTTAAACCCTTTGTTGCACTCACCTTTAGTGCAAGATACCCCTAGATACACCCTTCTGAGCCATTCCTTTTATTTTGTTCACCTAGAATATTGTTTCGATACACCATTACACCTTAGCCTACCCTGTAGTCTTTATTTGTAATTAGGAAGTCATTATTTGCCTAAGTTCAAGGTTCAAGTGGAAGGGTTCGGGAATCACGCTCTCGTCGACGACATATACTTAAAGATCATTGAAGACCCCCCAAATTCGCATATTGTTCATCTTAACTGGGGGGATGTTATGTTATCATGTTATGTTCAAAAATAATATATATATATATATATATATATATATGATGAGTCGGAAAAAAAACTAGTTGTTGTTATTCATTTGTTTGTAAAGTGCGATTTTATAAGCACTACTGTTATGAGCTCAATATAGATTCAGTATCGAGGAGGCCACCTCGGTCACATTTGAAGGGTCACATTTGAAGAATGGAGTTGGAAGTGTGTCCATCATGACGTCCTCTAATGGCACATCTACCTGGTTATATCATGATCCAGTTTCTTGACTTCAAAACTTGAACTTTGAGCAAACGGTAAGTGGTGATGACTTGGTTATAGATTTAGACTATCTGCTTAATTTTATTTTACACCAATTTTATCCCATGTCTTATCCTACCCTTTAGCCATGAAGTTTGTCTAGGTGATGCAGCATGCAATCTTTGGTATCTTGGCCATGGATTTGGTCATGTATCATTGATTTTGTCCACTTCGCCGTGACATGTTAGTAATGACAAATCACCCTTAACCTTTGTCGTGTCTACCTATATTGCCTTCAAGAATTGTTTTGTCCTTAACTCTAGTGGTGGAGATTTGTGTAACTGCCAAGCTTATGATAGAATACATGCTATGACTGTGCAATGAGTGATCACCCCGAAATTGACACTTAGAATAGTTGAGAGATTTGAGTGTTTTGTTCCCATTTCGTGAGGTGTTCGGCTTTGTTTTATTCTAGCATAAGGGATTTATAAACTTATATTTTCCATGTAATGGGAGATATCTTTTTAGGAATCTATCTAATAAGGTCTACTTGAGGGCAGGTAGAGTTCAAGTGGGGGGATATTTGATAACATCAAATAGTCCTGAATATTAAGTGTCAATTTCCCCGATAATGCTCGTATTTTATATCATTTTTATGGATTTACGCTTGTTTTCCTCTATATTTCACTTTCAGGTAAATTACGAGCATTGGAGCTAGAGAGACGCGGATTTGGAGAATTTATTGAAGATATATCATAGTATGCTCATTTTGAAGATGTTACGGCGTAACTCCTCTCTCACATTACGCCGTAACAGAAGCATGGCTCAGAAAATCAACTCAACTGAAGATTACGGCATAACTCTCCCAAAGATTACGACGTAACCAACTAGGTCAAATGAGGTTACGTGCCGCTGCAAGTTACGCTTTAACTATTGTCTCACTTACGGCGTAACCAAGATTTATTGAAGATACGGCGTAACTCCTTCCAGATGTTACGCCGTAACCAGCATTTTTAGTGCAAAATACGAAGAATTGGATGTTACGGTGTAACTCTTAACATTAGTTACGCCGTAACCAGATCTGGCCTATAAATACCCCTTGAATTCCAGCATTTCAAAGCATCCCATTTCACACACAACATCAAGTGAACGTGAGTAGAAGTCGAAGGCAGATCTAGAGGAGCATACGGAGCTATCTCTAAGGGAGAAATCACTCCCCTACGATAAGCATTAGCATTTTATCTTTTCTTTACATTCAATTCATGTATTTCGTAATGTTAAACATTGAATCGATTGTTTTAGTTAATATGCGCGGCTAAGCACCTCTAGTGCTGGCCTGGTTATGATTCCTTAATTGTTTTGTTTATGTTTACATTGCTTCCGTATAATTATTTCTAAGTGTATGCATGCATAGTTTGTTGGTAGCTACCCTTGTTTCGGTAGTTTTGAATGGCGGTAGTGGCTAGTTAGTTAGGAGATATGACCAACTGACCCTAAGTAGGTAGACTGAGTGGGAAGGGTAAGATATGACCAACTGACAACCCTTTCTGCTTGTGCGATTTGACCAACTGATCACCTACCGTTTGGATGAACTTAAGAAGTCGGGGATGAGTGTTTAAGATGCTAGCACCCGGGCACTCATTGTTACAAATCTTGCTTGTAGAGGTACTTAATGACTTGGCTTAAGGGACTAAGAACAACCGGACTTATGACGGGTCACCTGATTTCTCCAGTGGAACCCTTTGCTGATAGGTTAGGACGAACTGACCAAATGTTGTCCTAGTGACGTTCACTCCACCTGAAGTAATTGGAAGTAATTAGACGTAAACACAACTAGTTAGGATGAGTAACTAGGTTAGCACCCCTCTCCTCTATTGATCACAACCCTCACCTCTATTTGCTTTCTTTTCTTATTTTATTAGTAGTTAATCATTTCCACCTTAAATTCTATTAAATTTGTGACACCTAGACTTAGTTTAAATCCGCACACATAGCTCTTGGGACGACCTCGGTTTAACCGAATACTACACTACACACGACCGGGTACACTGGCCGTTAGTTCACTAGGGTAGACCATAGGTATAACGAGAACTTATAAATATTAAAACCTGGTCAGTAAAACCTGCATCAAGTTTTTGGCGCTGCTGCCGGGGAGTTATATTAGGGTTTTTATTAAGTCTATTTTTAATTTTCTTTCTTTTCATAATGTCAGGATTCAAGACTAGAAGCTCAAAGCCATTTTTGGCCACCCTGTTCGATGATCCGGAAAAACAATTTCGGACGAAAAAAGTTTACTCACTAGTTCCTATTCATAACATTTTTTCGTTTTACGAATCTGACCAATCTGATGCAGAACCTGAAGTCATTGATGAAAATAATATCGAAGAAATAACTCTGGAGCAGTATTTGGAGCAGCCAAATGTGAACTGTAAACGAGCCTTCACACAAGAATCTAGTGTGGAAAAATTCTCCATTCCGGACCAATTTATCCAGGAATTTCACGAGCTTAAGTTTTCAGGAGACGAGAATGAGTATGTTCAAGATCATGTGGAAGAAGTGCTCTACTTATGATCCCTTTTTAGCGTCCGGAGTATCCCTAGCTATTCGGTTACAGCAAGAATTTTTCCTATGACTCTTACAGGGACTGCGAAAAGATGGTACAATAAACTCCCTACCGAATGCAAAGAAACATGGATTAAATTAAGAAGAGAATGGCGGTAGTGGCTAGTTACTTAGGAGATATGACCAACTGACCCTAAGTAATTAGACTGAGTGGGAAGGGTAAGAATTGACCAACTGGAGACCCTTCTTCGCTTGTGCGATTTGACCAACTGATCACCTACCGTTTGGATGAACTTAAGAAGTTAGGGATGAGTGTTTAAGATGCTAGTGTCCGGGCACTCGTTGTTATGAATCTTGCATGTAGCGGAACTTAATGACTTGGCTTAGGGGACTAAAAACAACTGGACTTTCAAGGGGTCACCCAAGATCTCCGGTGGAAACCTTTGCTGATAGGTTAGGACGAACTGACCAAATGTTGTCCTAGCGACTTTCACCCCTACTTGAAGCAATTAAATGTGAACTTAACATGATAGGAAGATTAACTAGGTTAGCACACTTCTCCTCTATTGATCACAACCTTCACCTTTATTAACTTTCTTTATTTTCTTGTCTTTAGTTATTAATTATCATTTCAACATTAAAATCTGTGACATCTAGACTTAGTTAAAATCCGCACACATAGCTCTTGGGACGACCTCGTTTTTACCAAAATACTACACTACGCACGACCGGGTACACTGCCAGTTAGTGCATTAGGGTATACCATAGGTATAACGAGACAATATAAATATTAAAACCTGGTCAGTAAAACATGCATCAGTTGTGAACTCTAAACTTTGCCTTTGTATAGATTTTATGTTGTAATCAAAAGTGTATTTTCAAACGACTCATATAGAGGTCGTTCTTTATATCTTGTGTCTTTGTGCTATGAAGTCATACCCTGGTTATCTTCTGTTGCGATATTTTAGGGTGTGACATAGGAGGAGTCATCGAGCCATATGGGAATGTAGTCTCGTCAAAGGTGAGGTGGCGAGAAATGATGATTTTATTGGTACCCAAGTCGAGACAACGATACCAAAGATGGCCTATTGGGTAACCAAGAAAAATAGACGGAGTTGCATGTGGTTTGTGTTTATTATTAGTGAAAAGGTATGGTAACATAAACACCAAAAAATACGAAGCATGGAATAATTAGGGTGTGCCTTATATAGACAAAAATGAGGGGTTTCATTGTTAATGAAGGTGGTAGGTAAGATGTTTAAAAGGTAGGCCGACATATAAAGTGCTTCAACCCAAAAAGTATGAGGCAAATAAGCTTTAAGAAGAAGAGTATGAATGAGGTTGTTAAAGTATCACGTCATATGTTTGGACAACCTGTTTTGTTGGAAGGTTTAGGGCAAGAAAAACGTTTGGTAATGCCATTTGTGGCAGATAATTGGTGTAAGGAATGATTATCAAATTCACCACTATAGTCACATAGAAAAGATTTAATATTACAGTTAAATTGATTTTTAACAAAAGCAAGAAAATGAATAAATTTAGACAAAGCATCAGACTTATCGCGAAGAGGATAAACCCACAAATAACGTGAAAAATAGTCCAAAAACAAACATAATATTTAATACACGTAGCACTAGAAAAGTGTCGAAGTCCACAAGTCCAAGTGAGAAATATAAAAACATACCTAACAATAGATTTAGAACTAGAAAAAGGAAGCCTCGCGTGTTTGCCAAGTTGATAAGCATGAAAAACAACAGAAGACTTCGTTTTATTACAAGAAATACGATTACTAGATATAAGAGACTGCAAAACTTCACTTCTTGGATTTCCAAGTCACTTGTGCCACGTGTTTTGACTAACAAGAAAAGCTTAAGGAATGGGAGAGAGCTTTTTGACAGGACATAGATCGCCCATGCTTTCATATTTGAGGAGGATGTGATGAGTCAAATACTCCTTCACTTAAAAATCAACGGGATCAAACACAACAGAACAACCATTATTACAAACAAAATGACGCACAAAATTCAAATTCTTTATAATATTGGGAGTAACAAGAACATTATTTAAATAGAGTGGTTTAAAATGAGATGGCAAAAAACTATGACCAGAATTAGTAACGGGAATGGACTTCCCATCACCATATAGATAGACGGATAAATGCATTTATTAAAAAGACTACTATAATTATTGACCGAATTATTAAGATGAAAAGAGGTATGTGTATCCATGTTTCAGTTTGCAGTGGCGGGATCTTGTAAAGTCATAGTACTAAACGCTTACGGAAGCAATGTTTCCTATCCATTAACACCTGTAGAAAAAGTGGGTTGTTAGGCCAGTAAAGGTTTTTGGGCCGAGTGGACCTAAGAATGAAACACTACAGGCTGCTCCTGGGCATGCCTAGACTATTGGGCTGGTGGGACGAACCCAGGTGGTCCTCGAGAAGTAGTAGTGGGCTGGACAGAAACCTGCTGGGGCTAGATGGGCCTGACTAAGCTATTGAGCGATCCCAATCTGCTCAAGTAAAAACTTCTGGGCTTGTAGAAGACTCAACAACAGGCCCTAACCCACTTTTAAGGAAGTTTGCATTAAAACACCATCATAACTAAGGTATAGAGTAATCCATTCCTCGTACTTACCTCGTTACATAACACTAATGGTGTCCATAATTTAATAATAATTAGAACTCACCTGATAATTATTATTAAATTATGGACACCCTTAGTGTTATGTAACGAGGTAAGTACGAGGAGTGGATTACTCTATACATTAGGGCCTTTTAGGATATGATTACAATGCTTCAGTTGTCATTGATCAAGAAGGAAATCAAAAAGGAAGTCGATTTTTTGGTGCGATTGTCGGGGAATTGAGACAATTTAATTTGACTAAAAGACTTTCATTAGCTCCTTAGGTATTATAAGATGAGACCATGAATCGAACCAGATCGAAACATTCAGCTGTCGACGGACACACTTTGCTGGAACGTCGACCGCAAACGAAGGATAAAAAAGTACTCAAGGGTCCCTTGATTTTAAATCCATCATAACTAAGGTATAGAGTAATCCACTCCTCGTACTTACCTCGTTACATAACACTAAAGGAGTTCATAATTTAATAATAATTAGAACTGATGAAGCATCAGGCCCATTAGTGCTAGTTAAGCTAGTGGGTCCAATAATTCCAGTAATAGAATTTGCAATAAAACTAGATTAGGACGTATTTGCATGCGAGTTCTGAGTTATTTGGTGAAAATGGGACACGACCAGACAAACCATGCATGAACCTACACCCAATTCCAAATCTACAATATCCAAGAAGAAAGTTAAAAAAAACATTTGGTTCAAAGGGCCGAGCAGTGGAACGAGAGTATTGAGAATCCTTTGAACCCTCGTGTTTCATGGCTACGATTATCCTGTGAGTTACTATTATCGGCTAGGAGCACCGTAGGAGCCGAGGAGGTCGTGTCAGTTGGTAAAAATTGTTGCTTGGAGTTAAGCCGCATCTCTTCAGTCGTCACCATGGAACGGACCGTTGCAAGGTCGGGAAAGGATCTCAATGTGCAATAATCCCGACTACATGAGCAAACTTGTCACTTAAACCATTAATGGCATAAGTGACAACATCATCCTTACTAAGAGGCGAGCCAAGAGCATTAAATAATGTAATTATAGACTCGATCTTTTGAAAGTATGCATCAATGGTATTATCACCAAGTTGTATGGCACGAAAGTTCATCTTTAAAGCAATTGTAAATGTCCTTTTATCGTCAAGAAAAATATTTTCAAGAAGATCCCAAGCATCTTTAGCAAACTTGGGATTCGCCGTAACGAGCCTACCTTGAAGGGTTTCGGATAAGGTTAGAAAAATCTAAGATTTAACTATGGAGTTTGCTTTAAGTCATTCCGCATTAGGAGAAGCTGAACTAGTTGCATAAGAGGACACCTGTGATGTGTTTTAACACATCAAAATTTGCACAATGATTTTTAAAGAAGTAACACTACGTAACATAGTTTGCTTTGTCCTCATCAAGTTTAATGAGAATTTGATTAGTGATTGATTTAATGGTATACAGTTTATCGGTAGGTGATAAGGTAGAGTATGAAAAATATCGTTTGTCATTATGAATGAAGAATGGGTGAGTCGAATCAATAATAAACTATAAAGACAACCAAAAAATAAGCAGCCGACTACCAAACTGAATCCTTTGAAGTCGATCTTTTAAAAACAAAGAAAAAAACCCATTATATTGTCCTTTTAAAACAAAAGAAGCGAATTAAATATCCTTGACCTTTTAGAAAACCAAAAAAGCCAAATTCTTCATGTGTATCTTTTACCACTTTTGGTAGTATTAACCACGTGAGTTTGAATATAATAATCTTTAGTCACCTAGCTTGTTGCAACCAATAAAATTTAACCGATAATAGACTAAAAATTAACCGAGAGGCAAAAAAAAGAAGAAAAAGGTGCCGACTTGGATGCAGTTGACTAGAAAGCAAACCGATCAGAAAACTCAGTCGAGCTTTAGTCGACTAACAAAGAGAACCGAAAAAAGAATTTGTGATCGGATCTTAGTTTTGTCTCGATGTCATGTAAGAAGTGATTGATTTAATTGATTAATGTGGGATCTTAGAGAATTTGTGATCGGATCTTAGTTAAAATTCTAGGAAAATTCTAGAATATGTAGATTTTTGTATTTCTAGAATTGTTTTGTCCATTTGGTTCCTAGTATCTTGCTAGTGATCCTCCATATATATTTTATATCTTTTTTGCGGTTAAAAAAAAAATGCATATTCTCTTAAAAATTTTCTATTATTTAAAATATGTGGTTTTCTCACCCTTTTTATTTTAGTTTTTCTTCTCACCAACCTAAATGAACATAGATAAACAAGCATACACGAAGTACCAATTTACCAAATGTTCACAAACTTAAATATACCAGTGACACATTTATTCATTTTTTACATGTTCATTCGTTTAATAATCAGTTAATCACAATTGATTTTCTTGTTGGATGGTTCATCAATGATTGATTGAACTTTCAGTTCCTTTACCATCTTATATAAAAGTCATTAATTTAAAGGTCATTAGAACATGAAGCACTAAATGAAAATACATCATTTTTGGTTATACAAAAAGATGGACTTAGTTACTTTTTTTAATCTTAAATAATGATGTCTTATATGGTCTGTTGGCATAAAAATAAATCATAAAAAGTAGAGCGAGGCGTAACACTCCGAATTGATTTTGCAGCATTAGATTTGAAGATGAAGAAAAAAAGAAGAAGAAATGACTAACTATATATATACAAGCCTCTAGAATTTCAAAGGGCTTGCGACTATTATAATGAAATGTGTGAGGTCTTAAATTAATTTTATGTTAAATGCAAACAACTTTTAAGTAGTTGCGCCAACTTTTTGAAAAGACTAAAAGAATAGCTTTACTTTGTATGAGTTTGTATGATGGTGAATTCAAATCTTATGGATTAATCGGTTAAAAGGACAAAAGCTATGGTTACTCAAAAAATATTTTAAAAAAATCAAGTCTCAAGAATTTTAGAGGCGTAGAACTAGATTACTAGAACACTAGCTTTAAGCTTTACCCTTAAAGCAAAGGTTCGGTTTTGTGTTATAATACATGTTATAGGTTGCACATCTGCTTTTGTACTTATGACATGATTCTATAACACAATACCAAAACCAGTCTTGGTCTTGGACCCACAAAATAACATAGAAGGATTTTTTATAGGTACACTATGACCACAAAATAACACATATAGAAACATATGCATGTTTGCAATTAATAGTACGGTGATTGTGTTAGTAAGTTTTGATGGTACATAGACACATAAAAAGAAAATAGTACAACTTGATTAAACAAACTACAAAATATTAGATAGTGGTAATAACTAGTAACCAACATTATCACCGGCAACTCAGTGTCATATCACATTTTCAACACCACAAACATCACCACCAGTATAATGTAATAAGACTATCTAAACATACATCACTTAAACACATATATACCTCACAAAAACTAACATTACACATACAACTCCTTGTTTTTTCTTCCACAACTCGATCTTGGGGAAGACCAACTTCTCTATTTTTTGGCCAACAATTCGTCTTGTGGGGGTGTTGCTAGTAAGAGAAGACGCGTAGTATAAGGGGAAAGACGTGTCTTCTTCCTCTTATTACCACTGGTGGGTGATAATAGTGACCTTCATCACCACCGCCAACTCAACATTACATCTACTTTTATGTCCTCAACTAACATCACCACCAATGTATTTTAATAAGACAAACGATATCACCACTAACCTTTTTTTTTCTTTTTTTTTAAACACCAAAATCGAAATTTCATTAAATTAAAAATCATTGCATTAATAATTCAAATAAAATAAAACATTACACTAATAAAATAAAATAAAATGTAATTACAAATTATTGTGCATTTTTTCGACCCCAATTGTGTTCCGCTAAATCAATTTAAGGTTTAAACGAGCTTCATCGTTGACTAAATCGCTAATAACTTGTAACGTTTCTTTATGTGTTCGTACGGGATCATCCTCACGATGTTTCTCATGTGAATAAAATTCGGGAGAGATTGCCTTCTTTTGTCTTTTTGAATCACATAATGTAATATTATGCATGTGTACATCATATTTATTATTTTCTTATAAGTCATCGACCGTCCACGACTTTTTATTATAGCCCACATTTTCTTTAGCGAGCCAAAACATCATTTCTTGTTGCTTCAAGCGCTTGCTTATACCTTATTTGCTTCGTATCATTCGCACCTTGCTGTGAAATCGACTTAACAAGAACAAACCATTCCGGATATATCCAAGAAGTAAGATAATATTGCCATTTATAAGGCACGCTAGTAGCCACAAACAGAACCTATTGTGCTTTCTCGTCTTTGAGATTTTTGAACAAATGCGAATGGCGTATAAAATTGACGTCATTGTTCGCCCCAGAAACACCAAAGAACGCATGTCAAATCCATAATTCTTGTGAAGAAACCACTTCCAATAAAATGAATGGATTTGCCCTGTGATCAACTCTACAATATGGAGCACGATATGCATTTTGGACAACTAGACCACTCCAAACTCGTACAATCAATGCTTTCTACATCCCACGAAACTCATGTTTCTCCTCGTGATAAGCATAGTGTTTTTTGACATCAGTATAAGTTGGTCTTCGCAAAAACTCCTCTCCCTATAAGTCCATAATAGCCTTACAGAAATGTTCGAGAGGATCACGAGAAGTTTTCACACCCATTTGCAAAAATTAATCTAGAACATCAGGAACGGCGATGTATGTCAATCGACGAATTGCAAAGGTACACTTCATCAATGTGAAAATGCCAACTCTTCCCAAACAATCAGTGCCTAGTTGATAATACGGCGAATGATTAGTTACTTTCCGAACAATGTGTTTGGATAGTGATCGTCTCATTTGGAATGGCTTACGGAATATATCTTCGTCATACATTGGGTATTTTAGAGAAGTAAGCGGCCACTGGACGATCATGAGTACTATAACGATCTTTATTTTTTGTGTTTCGTGGTAACGAGCTTTTTTTTTATTCTTGAACTTTTAGCTTGATTATTTATATAGCATATCGTCACCTCTTTTAGAAACTCTAGATTGATACTATTAACTTCTTCTTCATTTGAGGATGTAAACATGAATTGTTTGGAATCCATATTGTGAGAAATGAGAAATATATATTTGTATTAATGAGATTGAACATGTGTTAAAAGTGTGTATAAAATGAAAGTGTATTAGTGTATTTATAGTGTATAATAGTATTCAAATTTTAAACAAAAAAAGTTTTTTTAATTAAACCACCAACAGATTTCTTTTTTACCATTGGCACCAAAATCATTCCCACACAACTCGGTCTTCAACTCAACCGACTTCTCCTCAAATATCACCCGCAACGCGTCGTATCAGGGTGGGTGTTATAAGGACGACGTGTCTTAATGGCCCATTCGGCGCGTCGTTGAAGGCTTATAACCGGGACTTATCAAATAGATTTCAAAATCTAAGTTTAGCTTACTGACTGGTTCGTTTGGTAGGACATAATTAAATATCTACTGAATGGAATAAACGATGTAATGGAATGAAGAGTGTAATGTAATGATTCATTGTAGTTATTAATCATGTTTGGTTTGTATGATAAGTCGTAATGGAATCGATAATAAAAAGACTAAAATACCCATTAATGATAGAAAGTTTATTTAATGTGGTTAATTATAATGGAGTTTTATGTAATTTTGATTCCATTACAAGATGTAATGAAAAAAAAGTAAGGGACCCATAAGTAATGATTTTGGTGTAATGGGTCATTACTTGTAATGAATCATTACATTCTATAAATATAAACAAACAACATTTATTCATTATATTGCAATAATTTTTTCCACTACGGCTTTAATTACGACATATCAAATACTACGTAATAGTTGTTATAAGCCTCTATCTTTGATCAATGATACTATTATGTTCCGTTTTTCTACATATCTTTTTGTTGTTTTTCTCAATTTTGTTTGTGTCACATTTTATTCAACTCAACGAAACAAAACATTGTTGCATGTTCGTTGTCTAATGACAAGTTGTACACGCAATTAACTTGTATGTGATGTCGCATTCTGAGGCATTGTTACAATTTAATGCACATGAAGAGTACAATCAGGTTAAAGTGGTAAATTCGGTATCACAGTGATCTAAATAATCAACTAGAAACAAATAAAAAACATGTTTAAATTATTAAATTTTTAATCACACATACTGACATACGATATATAGTACTCCATCATTTTGATACTTTAAGGAAAACACAAGCCCCGTCAAGCACTAGTCAGTAATGTGAAATTGTGAACCCGTATGAATATGAATAATATGATATAGCAATGGAAATGATCGTGACTTATTTTATTTATATTATTCTAGACGATTGAGAGCTGAATATCTTTAAAACAAACTACTTTTACAATTCGTGCACACATGGAGTTTGTGCTGATATGGTTTTATAATGTTTATGATTTTTAATATAAGTTATATTAAATTTTTAATACTTATATAAATATAATACTCGTGCGCGCACTGTTTTTTACACAATTTTTTTATTATGTGTTAATATCGATTAATTATTTGTATAGATTTGTGTTATATGAATGATGGGATTCTATTTAACTGGCATGATGTTTATGTTGATCTTGTTTAAATTTAACTATTGATATCATGCTCTACACTTTATGTGTTTTTAATAGCACATAATAACTCTGAAAAAATATGTGTCGTTGTTATATGTGGAATATCGTCTACTAACTTTCTTTTAGAATTGGTGGATTAATTGTGAGAAGTTTAGAGTATTGATCGGTGGATTAATTGTGTTTGTGGTGCTGGTGATTGTTTGACGTGTGTTACAAATTGCTTGGTTATCTAAACATAGACCCAATAAGTCTAGACTAATCTTGATCTACTTCCTAGAGAAGCACTGCCCTGGTCTAGATTTGGTTTGTGTTTGGTACAACTTTGTGACTTGGTCCCTTTATTACCATCTGGTACTTTTTGTTGTTCTGTTTTTTGTATTTCTTTTGTTTGTTCGTTTGTTTTTAAATTCTGTCAAAATGATATATGGTCATGGGGATGCTATGAATATATGCATAATGAATATGATACTTATGATGAAAATGCAACTCAGAAAACAATAAACTGGATATAAGTAACCCATTGCATTTGCATCTTAATGATGCTGGTACTCTTATTGTTGTATCTGTGAAACTAAAAGAAACTGATGTTATAGTGTTTAGTCTTGTGCTATACTTGCTTTAGAAGGAAGAAAGAATTGGTTTTATTGATGGTACTTGCAAAAGATCAAATGTTGGTGAAATTTTGGGTAAACAATAGGACAAATGCAACACTGTGGTTCTTGATTGGATTTTAAATTCAATTTATGAGGAACTTTTTCTTGGTCATTTTTTTCAAAAAGAGCATCCCATGTTTGTTTTGGAAGCATCAAAATAAACTTATGACAGGGTTGATGGGTCCCTTACTTTTAACTTATATCATAAAAACAAGTCTCTAACTCAAAATGGTTCTTCTATTTCTGATTATTATAAGTTAAGTGCATTGTGGAAGCAGTTTGATGCTCTTGTTCAATTACCTGGATGTACTTGTTATGCTGATGATGATTTTAAAAAGCATAATCAACTTAAGAAATTAATGCAATTCTTGGGATTAGATGATATTTATGTGAGTATGTAAATAAGACATTTTTTTTGTCTCGAGACTCGTTGCCTGATGTCAGAGGTGCCTATGCTTGTTTCTTGTAGTAATAGTAGAAATCATAATTATGATTCTAATTCTAGAAGTGTTAATCAATTTGCTAATCAAACTGCTGTGAGATCTGTTAATCTGTCTGCTAATCAAACTGTTGTCAATTTTAATAAAGTGATTGAAAATAAAAGAAGACATGTTAATGCACTTGTTTTTGTTTGTGAACATTGTGGTTTTAATGGTCATACAATTGATAAATGTTTCAAATCGATTGTTTATCCACCTAATTTTGGAAAAAAGGGAAATAACGACAATTTTCAATACAATAACAAAAGGGTCTATAATAATAACACTCTAGGGTTTAGTTCTTCTGGTGCTTTTACCAATGAACAACTTTCTACTCTTATTAATTTTGTACAAGAAAATAACGTGCATGCTAATATAAGATGTACTGTGTCTAACAAAAGCAAAATTTTAGCAAGTTTTTTTTTTTTTTTTTTTTTTTTTTTGTTCTAATGGTTTGCAAAATTTTAGAAATTTTGCAAAAAAGGTCTAGTTTGATTTACAAAATTGTAAGATATGAAAAAAAGTCTCTTACTCTCTCTCATTTAAGAATTTTTTGCTGTCTGTCCTTTGCTACTATTGTTAATAATTCTGATAAGCTTGGCGGTAGGTCTAAGATATGTGTTATGATGGGATATTCTATTTTTTTTAAATGGTATATGTTACACAATCTTGATAAGCATCACTGCATCAGTTCATCTTTTTTACTTCTAAATGATTTCTCTTCAAACTCTATACTAACTACGGCGTACAGACAAATTTTTCTCTGTGCCGTAGAAGCATTGATCTCATATTTCTTCAAGATTTCTTCAAACTTAGTCTAATATCAGCATCTTTCCGTTCCAATGCTTCATTATATCCTATTACACAAATAGGAAGCAACTAAGTATCAAATTCACATAAAATAAAGTAATAAACATGAAACAATGATAACTAAAAAGTGATATTATTTGATGTTAACAAAGCGCATGTTTTATCTCTCGATCTATAGCTTCATTTTCGAATCTAATGACAATTGCTTTTGTTAATAATATCCCAAGTTCATCTTAAAGCTAAAAAGAAAAATCATATGTAAGCTTTTCATACTGAGCAATATCCATAAACATCATATTTTTGTCTACTTTACCATGTACTCTTTCAAGAATCATGATTGTAAAAGTGATAACCAAATTTCAAAAGGACATTGGATCAACTCTACCTCTTTACTTTACATCTTATGTCCATATCCATAAATTAAAATAACTTATCTTGATAAGAAGAGAGTAACATGAAAATGAAATAAAAAACCTAAAGATATAATCATAAGTTTGTACCGTCTCACTTTTTTAATCCCTTGTTTTCGGGCTTGAGAGTCTAATCAAACTTATGATTGGTTATCTTATGACATTTTATTCAATTGATTCTTTAGTGGCACCAAATATTTTGTTTTATGCCTTAACTTTTATTTAGTGGTTAGACATTGTTTTAATCAGGTACAAGTGTCTTTGGCAGGTGTTATGGAGACAAAAGTAAAACGGATTGTTCTAAATCAGTAAAAAAAAATGTGCTGTTGTTTTTGACAAAACGAGTGTTGCCGAAACCAGAGATGAAAAAGAAAATTATAAAAGGTAAAATATATATTTTTTTTTAAATCGTAAAAATAACTTATTTTTATAAGTTACATGAAGTAGTATTTAATATTAGAGATTATAAAAGATTATTTTTTATAAGTTAAATCGTAAAAATAACTTATTCTTATAAGTTTTGTCAGCCAAAAAAAGGCTTAATTTTGAGTAGTTTATATTTTAAAAAAGGGAGCATAATTTTTCAACAATCCCGTGGGTTAAACATGCCGGAACAAGTTAGTAACTGCGACTTGCAACATGTTGGGCCTGTTTGTTTAGTTTTTTTATTAAGTCCTGTTAAATTAAAATGTCTGTCTAGATATATAATGTCTGTTTGTAGATGAATAAATGGTTGTTTGTTTTGTGTGCTGAATAAAGTGTCTGAATTAGTAAAAATTATTGTTATACCCTTTTATTTGAAATAAAGTTAAGAAGTTGGAGGTTAAACATGTAAAATTAGGATAACAATGATGACTTAATTTGTAGACCTTCATCTCCTTGGCTTTTTCTAGAAAGTCACATGTTAGTTTTAAGCATTAAACAAACATCTATTTTTTGATGACTTAATTAACTTATCTATTTTTAAATTAAGACTCATTAAGTTGTTATCAAACACTACCTAAGTCTTATTGACGAGGACATTATCATATGTACTATATTTTAGTGACCATATCTTTTTTTTTTAAGCAAGACCATATCTTGTCTTCCTTGTCCTTGGAAAATAACAGCATAGAATATAGTTTATTACTGTATAAAATATCTTACGAGTAATAAACTACATGTCTTTGAGTCTGTCGGTGATTTGCATTTTGTTGCCTTCAGATTTCGTTTATCTTGTACGTTCGTGGTTTTGGCAAAAATAAATGTTGTAGAACTAAAGATGAAAGAGGAAAAGTGAGATTATAAAAAGAGATTATTTTTATAAACTACATGAAATAGTATTTAATTTTCATAGATTATGAAATATTTTTTTTTATAATTTATTATAAATTATTTTTAGGGCAAATCGCATAGCAAAATACTCATGCTTTATGTCCGATTTCATTAAAGGTCTATTCATTTTTCACTTACCAATTTAAGGTAGACATTTTTTTGCCGATTTAGGTTTTTTAACTTCCGCTAACTATTTCGTTAGTAAATTACATTTTGGTCCTTGAGTTTGTATAAGGCTACGTGTTTGGTTATTCAGTCCTTTTGCACATTTTCAAAAAATATTTTTCAAAATAAATTTTTTCAAAAACAATTTTTTCGAAATATTTTTTTCCAAATTTTTTCAAAAAACTTTTTCAAATATTTCAAAAAAAAAAATTCAAAATTTTCGTAGTTTTTGCGAAAAAATTTTGGAAAAAATATTTCAAAAGAATTTTTTGGAAAAAAATATTTGAAAAAGTTTGTTGAAAAAATTTGGAAAAATATTTCCAAAATTGTTTTTGAAAAAAATTTGGAAAAAATATTTCGAAAATTTTTTGAAAAAATTTTATTCCGAATTTTTTTTTTGAAAATGTCAAGCAAAATTTGACCGGAAGACCAACAGGTAATGCCTATACAAACTCAAGGACCAAACATGTAATTTACTAACGACATAGTTAACGAAGTTAGAAAAACCTAAATCTACCCAAAAAAAAAGTCGGCGGTCCTTAAATGAAAAAAAAAGAATAGTACATTTAATTAAAATTGGACATAAGATGAGTACCTTTTTATGCGATTTGCCCTTATTTTTATTAAACAAATATTATATTTTAAATAGCTTATTTTTATGAAGTTTAAACATAATTTCTTAATAATCTCGTATGTCAAACATACCCGTATTTACAATCACTAAATATGTGTTCGTATATTAGTTACAAGTTTTCATATAAGTACTAAAAAGATTGTAGGTTTGTTATATGTTACCTCTAATGCATAAAAGAAAAATAATTTTACTTACAACTTAAAATTTTTGAACGTAAGTAATATTCAATCTTCAAAATACTTATTTAAAACATAATTTAAATCTTATGTTTACCTTCTTGCATAAAAATTCAAACAATTTTGCTTTAATGAAATAGTTGTTTTCACAATGTTCCAACCAAAATATAAAAAAATGGTTTCTCCAACTTGTGTGATAGTGACATAAGTTTTGAATCCTTAAATAACTTATAATACCATATTTACATGTTACTTGATGTTAATATTTTTTTAAATTTGTCATATGTACCAAGTTTATGATTGTTTAACATAGAAATAACTTATTTAAAAAAAAAATGTGTGCATTTAATGCTTTAAAACTTGTTTCATCACGATACAAATTAGAATAATCCATAAAAAAAAGAGTGATGATTTGCGCATTCTATATTCTGATTTTTGACTAGCAGTCCCTGCGCATATAGTGTAAGCGGTGGTATCCGAAATAAAATTTTTCAATGAATCATGCTTTATAATCTGAAACGTTTTATGTGAAGATAAATTTGCGGATGCCAAAAGTTTCATGTCGCATATTTCAACTCTTTAATACTATAGTAGTATTATTCCGCGCGTTGCGATATGCTATGATCAAGTAATAAAATTTCTGTAGAAAAATTTTATTCTATTTTATTTTTTCTTACAATAACTTTACCAATAACGAAAACATAATGAGTTTGAGTAACTTTAAAAAAATGTGATGGATAATATCAAACTAATTCATATAAAACAATTGAAAGTGGCGTGATTTTGCGTTGCAGTAGTCAATAATGTTATAGGGTTCTGGTCAAATTAGTTGATAGTAGTCCGTAGTCACAATTAAGTAGAAACATTTTTTTTATGAAATATATATGTAATAATCTACACCTCCTAATAAGTAAATAAAATATATTTTTGAACATATTTGTATCATTAATATTGTTTATTACACTTGTCCCATATGGATAAAACATATAAATAAAATAGTGTTTATAATGTATACATCTTGTAAAATATATATTTATGAAAATGTTTGAATAATTAATACTGTTTATAACACTTGTCCCACACAGATAGAAGATATAAATAAAAGAATGTTTATAATGTAAATAAAACTTACATGTATAAGCAATCATTTAGAGTTATCCATGAAAAGTATAATAATTAATATACTAATATATTAATCATTGAATTAGCCCTTAGCATTTTGCACATTTGCATCACTTGTCTTACAAAATTGTCCCGACTTTTTAAAAAAAACATTTTTTACTTTTGTGGTTAATTTTATTTAAAATAATTCAAAATTTATTTAGATTCGTTCTCGAAACAATCTTACGATGTAATAATAGTTTTGGAACTTTGTAGTTTTGTATGCATTTTAAAATCATATTCATTTATATGTGCATTTTTGCATTAAAACTAAACTAATTCAAAAAAATAAAAATAAATGAAGCATTAAAATGTTGTGGAAGATAAATAGTAAAAGCTATGTATTTTGTACATTATGCATTAAGAATTGTAATGCTCAAAAAACACATTAATAACATCTTAAAAAAAATTAGGAGAGATGGTGTTAAATGTTTTATAAGTAGTATAGATATGTGTAATATGTATAAAATCAAATAAATTAGCAAATGTGAATTTGCACATTTGCATCATTTGTCTTAAAAAATTGTCCCGACTTTTACAAAAACCCATTTTTTACTTTTGTGGTTAATTTTATTTAAAATAATTCAAAATTTATTTAGATTGGTTCTCGAAACACTCTTACGATATAATAATAGTTTTGGAAGTTTGTAGATTTGCATGCATTTTAAAATCATATTCATTTATATGTGCATTTTTGCATTAAAACTAAACTAATTAAAAAATAATAATAAATAAAGCATTAAAATGTTGTGGAAGATAAATTAATAAATGCTATGTATTTTGTACATTATGCATTAAGAATTGTAATGTTTAAAAAACACATTAATGGCATCTTTAAAAAATTTAGGAGAGAGGGTCCAAATTCTTTATAAGTATTATAGATCTGTGTAATATGTATAAAATCAAATAAATTATCACTTGTGAATTTGTACATTTGCATCATTTGTCTTAAAAAACTGTCCGATTTTTACAAAAAATCGTTTTTTACTTTTGTGGATAATTTTATTTAAAATAATTCAAAATTTATTTAGATTGGTTCTCGAAACACTCATATGATATAATAATAGTTTTGGAACTTTGTGGTTTTGCATGTATTTTAAAATCATATTCATTTATATGTGCATTTTTGCATTAAAACTAAATTAATTAATTAAAAAAAAAAATGAAGCATTAAAATGTTGTGAAAGATAAATTAGTAAAAGTTATGTATTGTGTACATTATGCATTAAGAATTGTAATGCTTAAGAAACACATTAATGACATCTTAAAAAAATATTAGCAGAGAAGGTGTTAAATGCTTTATAAGTAGTATAGATATGTGTAATATGTATAAAATCAAATAAATTATCATTTGTGAATTTGCACATTTGCATCATTTGTCTTAAAAAAAACTGTCCGACTTTTACAAAAAATCGCTTTTTTACTTTTGCAGTTAATTTTATTTAAAATAATTCAAAATTTATTTAGATTGGTTCTCGAAACACTTTTACGATATAATAATAGTTTTGGAACTTTGTAGTTTTGCATGCATTTTAAAATCATATTCATTTATATGTTCATTTTTGCATTAAAACTAAATTAATTCAAAAAGAAATAATTAATGAAGCATTAAAATGTTGTGAAAGATAAATTAGTAAAAGCTATGTATTTTGTACATTATGCATTAAGAATTGTAATGCTTAAAAAACACGTTAATGACATCTTAATAATCTCGTATGTCAAACATACCCGTATTTACAATCACTAAATATGTGTTCGTATATTAGTTACAAGTTTTCATATAAGTACTAAAAAGATTGTAGGTTTGTTATATGTTATCTCTAATGCATAAAAGAAAAATAATTTTACTTACAACTTAAAATTTTTGAACGTAAGTAATATTCAATCTTCAAAATACTTATTTAAAACATAATTTAAATCTTATGTTTACCTTCTTGCATAAAAATTCAAACAATTTTGCTTTAATGAAATAGTTGTTTTCACAATGTTCCAACCAAAATATAAAAAAATGGTTTCTCCAACTTGTGTGATAGTGACATAAGTTTTGAATCCTTAAATAACTTATAATACCATATTTACATGTTACTTGATGTTAATATTTTTTTAAATTTGTCATATGTACCAAGTTTATCATTGTTTAACATAGAAATAACTTTATTTAAAAAAATAAATATGTGCATTTAATGCTTTAAAACATGTTTCATCATGATACAAATTAGAATAATCCATAAAAAAAAAAGTGATGATTTCTGCGATTCTATAATTTTATTGACACACTTCAATTTATTGTGTTTTGACATTTATGACTTTACATCATTTTTATTTATTTTCACATTATAAGGGTAAATACGTCAAAACATCGTAAATTGGAGAGTGACAATAAATTTATAAAGTGCAAATCATCACTCATAAAAAAATATGCATGAAAACTTTTGACAACTTTTTTGAATGTTGTTTCTAAAAAAGGACATGATTTTTTTTTCTTTTGTTTTTTTTGTTTTTTTTAAATTTAATTCCAATGTTAATATCATGGTTGTTTGTCACTATAAAATCACGTTGCTATGCCCGGATACACGTCTAGTCTTTAAAACCATGGTAAACCTTAAGCAAAATCTGTAAAATAAATTGGATTATTATTATTATTATTATTATTATTATTATTTGTTTTTTTTATAAACACATCTTTATTAGAAATTCATAGGATTTACAAAAATTATGGGGAGTCCGTGATCTTATTTGAGCCCCCACTCCCAATATACAAAGCTATTATCCTGTATTATTATTATTATTATTATTATTATTATTATTATTATTATTATTTTTTTTTTTTTTTTTTTTAAACAACACTTTTTATTAAAAACTCATAGGATTACAAAAAATTGGTGGGGGAGCCTCGAAAACAACTGAGCTCCCACAATCAATAATATTATTATTGCATTTGTGTGTCCGGATAATTAGGTTTACGGTTTTATATGCTTGTTCAATAAGTTATGTATCTATAAATGGACATGTACTTTTTTATGTAATCACAAAACCACAATCAATAATATAACTTTTGTTATTTATATAGTATCGAAGCTTTAGATTCAACACACCATATAATAGTTATCCTCCAGTCATCGGCTACTCACCGATGATTTGGAGGGATCCCGATTATTTACTTTGCTTTATATTTTCATTTATTTAGTATTTTATCGTATAGGATTGTGGTTTGGGCAAGAGGCTGCCGAAGAAGGGTTATTTGCAAACTAATTCGTGCCTACATTGATCATCTCAAGAGGATGATCATCAAGCGTAGAGAGTTGATTGTGGAAAACGAAGCTTTGGGACCGTATGGTGTGGCGCTTGACTGTTTGGATGCGCTGAGAGATACCCAGGCCAGGCAAACCAACCAACTTCCTCGTTTGATAGAGCTACTTGGTGAAACTGATGCGCTATTCGTATTCGCAAGGGAAGGTTACGATTGCAAAGATGGCTAAAAATAATTACTGACTTTTGGGTATTTGATGGGGTAGTGAATGGGGTCTTTTGTTTGCTTCTTTTGGATTATCAGCTGTATTGACAGTGGATATGTGAATGGATCTTTTGTTTGGTTGTTGTTGATGGTTTAATCTAGTTCTTGCTCTCTTGTAATCTACTAGAATTATGATGAAATATAAATCTAAGTTTTAGCATTTAATCTCTTCTTGTATTGTGCTACGAGTGTACTTTTGTATCGCTGCAAAACCAAACACCCTTTCTATTAACAAAACTAAACACCATTTTCTATCAGCAAAACTAAACACAATGGTTATAATGTTATATGTGTTCAAAATGAAAATGCTTTAGCATTAAGATATCTTATTGCATTGACAATGTTGTATTATTTATGAAAAAATGGTATAGTGTTAGTGTTGACAGTGAAACTAAACAACCCAAATGCCAAAAATTGTAACATCTTGATTTTTGACTTACCTAAGTCAAACTAATTTAGCAAATGCCACAAATTGTAAGTTCTTAATTTTTTGACTTCCCTAAGTCAAACCTATTTAGAAATGCACAACTAAATCTATCATTTACAATGCACAACACAATTTTATATTCAGAGTTTGCCATTGTTAAAAGCAAGAGCTGCTTTTGATCGATTTCACTTAATATATTTTTGACTTCCCTAAGTCAAACACTATCAATTAAAATATGTTTGACTTCCCTAAGTCAAACATATTTACCAACGCACAACTAAACACTATCAGTTAAAATAATAACTCAGCTTTTTATTGCTCGGATTTCTTGTTAACGACCATTACAAACTTTTCTATCATCTAAACATACACTTAGCTAGACCCACAACTTTTTCTATCATCCTTTTCCTTCATGTCATTCATTTCCTTAAGATATTTAAACAAAGCTTTCAGATTTTCAATCATTTTTTCCAAATCATTAACCTTTGATAACCCGATGTCAGCATCTTCCTTCTCCTTCTTAACACCCAAACCATTTTCATTTAACTAAGGTATGGTATAAATGTGTATGGTCTATTATACCCTCGACAAAATAACACAAAATGGACATTGACCTTGGCATTACGGGTTAAGGGACCAGTTTGGCCTAAAAAACCCATAGTTTGGACTATTGGCGACGAAAAATCTGAGTTACGCTACACGACGACGCTTTTTGCCAAATTTAGAGACCAACGGTGTATTTTAGTCTATAATACATATATAAGTTTTTACTGTTAGAAAGTTGAGTACATACACTTGCTCCAACAAAAGGTGGCCTTTGGTTTTCAACAAAATTTGAACACGTTATAGAAATTAATATTCTAGGTTTTACTTCGATGCAAAAACTAGTCGAAGTAGGAAAATCAAATCTATTTAACATATCACATACCAACAAATATAAATTAGATAGCATTATTTTTGTCATTTCGATATAAAAATACTAGGTCTATTTTTGCATAGTTGTAAAATGCGAATGTGATACGACCCTGTTAGGAGTTGTATCGGGATAAGGCACCACTTCAAGCGTGTGCGAGCTTCTTAAAAAATAGAAGAGAAGAACTATATAATTATTGATCTTAAACTTGATTGATTCATTCATAAATGTGATTCAGTATATATAACTGAATAACCCTAGCTTGTAAAACAAGCCAAACATAAAGACATATATTAACAATGACACTTTCCTAATACGACACAAAGACATATCCTAAATAAATAAAACATAACATAAATCTCGGGGCGTATCATTCCCCACTCCTTCGAAATCACCTTGTCCTCAAGTTGTGGTCTTGAAAATTTTCTCTTGATTCCGGGATCCCATATCCTAATCCTAAGCCTAGTCCTATCTTTCACTCTCGTAGTTCTCCTGCCTTCCGCTACTACAACCAACATCTTTTTCCTCTTCCGCCTTCCACTACCTTGGACATAACACAACACCATTCTTCCACCTTCTGCTACCCATGTCGTAACACTCCCCACTCCTTCAAAAATCACCTTGCCCTCAAGGTGATACGAAGAATATGCCGATTGAGAGTCCGATATCCATTTCAACACATTTGGTTGAACAAATTTTTGGTTGCGTCCATTATCTATTAGCCCGTGAGCATCACCGATACCAATTCCTTCCCATACTTGGCGAACCCGTGGACTTTCATGAGCCACCAAAGAAGTGCGTATAGGACTAACCCTGTATGCTAATTCCTTGCTTAAATTCAAATTTATTTCACCCAAACGACCATTAAATTCACGACCACCCACAACAATCTCTTTCGTACTTTTCTTATTTTCTGAAAATTCTTCAAACTTGCTATGAACTTCATTACTCCCACCAATATCGAAACACCATCTATCGCATTATTAAATACATCAACACCAATATATTCATCAACATCTAACAACTTTTTAATCTCGTGAAGCGGGTCACTTTGTAACAATGGAATGGTATCTGATTTCTTTTCAATTATATGTTCTTTCTCCTTCTCTTCAATTGCATTAAAACGAGCCTCGACTATATGGGCTAAAGAAAAGGCTTCTCCTAAAGTTGTAGGCCTTGCCCTCAACAGTTCTATTTTGTAACGCCGTTTAAGTTCGGAGAGATATAAAACGATGTAAATAAAGATTCAGAGATCCATGTTACTCAATTTGCTAGTACCACAAACTCACTGTTAGGAATTGGAAATTCCATAGTGAAGTGTAGGTCACCCCATTTATAGTCTAGCATATGTTAGCTCGTAGACATATCGTTATTTACTGTTTTATTAGTTAGTTATTAGCCTAGTTTAGCGTAGTGTAACACCGTGGAGGAAGGTCGGGTCTTTACCCACTGTATTCCTGATCCACGGCGTCGAGGTCGTTTAGTTTGTAACTATAAATACCCTTCCCTCTCAAGGAAGGGTGGTGCTTTTCAATCTAACCTTTTGTAGAAAACTAGAAGGGGGGTTGAATAGTTTACCAATTAAAAACTTTGTTTTGAAACTTATTGTAAAGATC
>OU343220.1:85949024-86033311 GCA_910596185.1 Chrysanthemum makinoi | reverse complement strand
CAATCTTCAGTGAAGGCACATTCTCCATGATTTGGAATTCGAAGGATGTGAGAAAAATGCCCCGAGGGTTAGAACAAACTTTTGGTTTTGATCCAAAACCAAAAAGAGATAAGCGTGATCTAGTTCTGAGCGAGTTCAACTTGACGGAAGAATTCCAATACAAACCTGGACATATTTTCTTGTTAATTTTAGAAGACATTCTAGTCCATGGTTAGGAAGGAGGAGGTATTGATGCCTTCGTATTGTAGAGGAGTGTCCACAATCGTCCTTCATGGAAATGATGGGTTTTGAGATTATTGAACCCGAACATGATTGCCAGTGTGTTGGGCTCAAGAGAGATGTTGAGGGTGGAGACAGTAGTGAAAAAATCAAAACTCATACTAGATACAACATAGCGAGACTATAGAAAGGAAGAGTTAATAGGATGAGGCGTGTTAAAAGCAATGATTACGAACGTTTTAAAAGATGATTATTAACAATGATAATTAACTCAAATAATGTTTGAAATCTAGTGGAACATTTCTTTTAGGAAGAAAGCGACTTTTATATTTGCATGAAAAACTATTTTTAGAATAGCCGGTTCTTTTTATGAGGGATCCGGCTAGTATACCGAGGGATCCGTGGATCTGTAGTGACAGAAAAATGGTTTTGACAAAAAAAACAGATTTGCATCTTATATGTTTATACAAAGGTATGTATTTTGCAATTTTTCTTGTAGCATGCATTGTCGGTTTCAAAGTATCTCAGATCCAAAAAATACAAAAGATATAAAAGCAAAGAAATGACAAACACATTATGAGAAATTAACTATAGATAAATTAGAAAAGTGATAGTAATATTTCATTTCAATGCTAAGAAACGACACAAGGATTGGGTATATAACACCATGTAGATTAACAACACAAAGTATCGTCTCCCGTAAGTGAACTTAGTCATAGGAAACGAGCGATGAGTGTTGAGGTCGATGCGAGGTGACGTTAACCACATGTTGATGAAGAACCTTCTTGGTTTTGGTTTGAGATGAGATGAGATGAGGAGGAAGATGAAGAAGTTTGAATGAGAGGTAATTTTTGAGATGGAAGAAAAAATTGAGGATTTGGTGGAGTGGGCGTCGGAGAGGGCTTTTATGAGGAAGGAGGAATTTTTGAGATTTGTGTTTTGTTTTATTATTAGAAAGATATGATTTATGGATTAAATAAAATTAAAAAACCTGATTTAGACGAAAGAGTATCTGCAGTATCTGAGAAAGGATTTCCTAACGAAATACGTGTAATATATGAAAGACAATCATCATATAAATTCTATATAAGCATACTTATTTATTAAGCTAATGTCATTTATAGATAAGTGGAAAATCATACCTCTAAAGCACTTAGGAATGTTTTACAAATGACTGGCAAATGTCGAGAAGGCAATTCGGTTTCCTTCGTGTTTAAAATACCTTCTTTAGGGAAGGTAGTCTTGTTACCAAGCAATACATATGCTTGGTAGGTATGAGCTTTAACTAAGCAACACTAATGAGAAAGTTAGTGCAATTAAATAAAAAAATGTTGTTATCTAATCAACATCCAACAAGATGTTTAAATATATGGTGTTTGTTTTTAGTAAAAGACATTTTTGTAGTTTTTCAATTAAACACGGATCGTATCAAGTTTTTAAAATTACAATAACTTTAAGAAACTTGGTAACCTAACTCAATGCCAATTATTGAGAAAAATTAAAATGGGGGTTGAATAGTTTTACCGATAAAACGGTTTTAAACTATTTAGATCGACTTATGTCAATTTTATTAAACATGTGTGTTGGATATTGATAGACAAGTATATATAAGTATGTAATGAAAAGATGGGGTAAAGAAGCACAAAACCACAAGCGAGTATTTATATTGGTTGATGCAAGGACACGCCTTCCTTACTCCACTCCCGATGCTTCGCGAAGTTCGTAATCAGCCTGCGACACCAATCCTTATGGAGGAGAAGCCTTCACATTAAGCCTACTCATTATCCGGTACAAGGCTAGAATCTGGGTTTCTTCCACGAGGTAGAACCAAGCCTATCACAATGTTGCCTACCTTTATCCGGCAATAGGCTAAATACCGAGTTCCATTACAATGGAGGAACTACTGCAAACACTAAAACACACCCTAGCGAGGAGATCTACTCCTTTCACAACATCAACAAGGATATCAATATCCTTTGACCCAATATAATCTATCTTGTACGTAGAATCACACCATATCGAATGTACACCTTAGGAACCTTTCACTAATGCATTTTGACTCAATTTTCAAAGCACCTTTCACAAATGCCTTTGACTCAATCTTCAAGGCACCTTTCACTAATGTCTTTAGCCTTGGCTTCTAGCCTTCACAGTGCTTTTTGATAGCCTTCTTGTTGTATCGTCTGGATTCGGGGTCAAAGGAACTTCCTTTTCTTCGAGCAAGTTTTATAACACCCTAGGCCGTGAACCTAATCGTTGTAGTGTAGTATTAGGGTAAGCCACGGGTATTGATATCGTTCTCTAGGGGAATAGGAATGCTAGTGAGAAGTTACTACACTAAGGTTGGGGTTGAGGAAGATTATTTTTTATCTTTTTATGTTTTTTGGAAATGGAAAAGTACGAATCTCGGGGTTTGGATTTGGGGGGTTGGTATTGCTACTGATTACTCTACTTATCTAATTATCTAATCTAAGGTGTATGTAGTCTATGTCTAATATTGTGTGCTGGTAGATGAGTTTAAAGATGTGTTTACTTAGGTTTTACTACTCCTTAATTATCTCCTATTGGTGGTTGAAGTCACGCCCTTATTCTTAATTGCGTTGTGTGTCTAAATTCGTGAGGGTATGCTTATCCCTAACTCTTTGAACTTACCAAAAGGGTCTTGTCTACAAAACCGTACTTAGGGATTATAAACTCTAACTCTAAAGGCCTTCTTTGATGGTTTAGCTTACAACCGATCTAGGTGCTATAACCTAAGGTTCACAAAGATTAATCAAGCATTAAGTACACAATGAATGACCTATCGTAATACTAGATCATTAACAATTAAGATAAGAGACAACCAATCAATATTCAATAATTAAGTTTCATATTCCCAAGCAAACACACAAGCAATTAGCTCTGACATGGAGAACATGCAAGCATACACACAAATAATCAAAGACATAATTGAATTAATGAAGTAAAACACTTATCTTGATGTAAGATAGGTTTGGAACCCTAAAATACTCGCATAAGATGCCTTGGTTCGCTTTTAGGTTTTTACTCCAAAAGACTACACACAAATACTGAAAAATTCGGATTCTATATATAAGATTACATATGCACGCGCCACCTTATGTTTTGTGACGGACGCCAATGGTTTCGCCTTGGCCACGAGTCTTGGCGAAGGCTGCCACCTTGTGCTTGTACGCCGCCCCTTCGCCTTCGACGTTCGATCAAATCTAGGCCGCCGCGACGGCCTACTCTTTTTAAAGCCCGACACCGCCACTTGAAAATATGAAATTTGGCTTCGCGTCGGCCACAAAATACTCCCACTCGTCGCTGTGATAAGTTGTAAAGCGATGCCGTCACCTTGTCTTCGCTGAACAGTGTCTCGATTCTTGACTTTGGCCATTTTCTTCAGATATTCGCCTTTTCGTCCAAATAAGTGCCATTACAGCAATTTGCCTTCAAGAGACCTAAAAAGTGAAAAGGAACGATATTAAGTAATAACGGATATAAAAGTGATCAAATAAGGGCTTAAACGACCTCAAAAAGTACATTTTAAAACCTTATCAAATATCCCTACACTTGGTATTTGCTTGTCCTCAAGCAAATGTGCTTTAGCCAATTAATTTATAAGTTAGGGGTCATGAAGCATTGGTTTAGAACAATCCACAACACATATAAACCCCGCAAAAGTCATAACAAGCACGGAAATTACATACTAGCACCTCACATGGGTGTTTGGATACTCACATCTCTCGGGTGTATATGAAATATAACAAGTTGGAAATGGAAGATAAACACTCATTAACGGTCCTAGTACATAGATTACCATAGGCTTGAGAATAGATCAAACATCCTCGCTTTGTGAAGCACCTAGGAAAGACTATCAAAGAGGTCTTTAAAGGGTTGTAATGTTAGGCCTGTAGGGAAACAGGGGTTTGGTGGGATAGGCTATTTAGTGGTGGCAAGTCAAAAATCTCTATGTTACAAGCATACTAAGAATGGCGCTGTTGCCAAGACTACACTCTAGACTCTAGCTAACTGAAACAAAAAAACATAAATTTAAAGGATAGATGTAGGATGGTAGCCCTTTTTTTTCATACACTTTTACTCTACCATCCTCTACTGTAACATCAAAATGATAGGGATTTATAAGCACATCCCTACACTTGAGTTTTTATTACCCTAACACTAATTTGACCCGAATTGAAAAGATCAAAACACTTGGGGTATGTTATTTAAATTAGGAATTTAACGTTCCATTTCAAACATTTTATAAACTTTAACTTTTTCCCATGAGTCCCAATCATCCCAAAACTATGTAAAAAGGATATGACTCGACTTAGCAACTCATGCAAGCAACTAGATAATTGAACTAAGGGTTTAGGTGATAACAATAATGCACTAAAAGTGAGTGCATACAAGGTAGGCTAAGGCGATTTGGGTGTATATTGGGGGTGGGTGTAAACAATGCTCTTCATTGATATTCGGAAAACGAAACATCACGAACCGCTGAAAAGGATAGGCTCTGTGGGGTTAACTAGGGTATCGTGTACTAAAGATGAGTACAACGCAAAGGGTGTGGGGAATTACTCAACCGATGTGGAAGAAGTAATTATATTACCGGTATCAAACAAGGGTTATCCTAATGCCTCTTATCATTTAGTTATTCCTAACTACACAAGTGTAGTCTTACTAAATGATCTCGAATGCATCACAAAATAAGTTCTAGAATCTAATATACTACCGGTTCACACTCTAAGCATTGAAGATGAATGCTTTAATTCCTACTAATCTAAGTGGCTTATCCTCATTTTGGGTGGAATTTAGGTGTAAAGGGTTTTTGTGCTAGTCATGCAACTTCCTATCCGTGAGACGCTTTTGTTAAGACTAATGGCCCACTCCTATATGTCATGAAAAATTTTAAATTTGGTGCCAAAATTACCCTAACCGACATTTTCTCATGGTTTATTACACAAATACAATTGGACAAAGCATATAATCAAGGATAAGTATAGTTTCAAAGTTCCCGTTTTATTTTCCCTCCCTACACTTAAACTGAACATTGTCCCCAATGTTCCCAAAAGTATCAAAGTTATGATAATAAGGTAATGAAAACGAAGAAACTAATACTCCCCTCGATTAGCTCGGTAGGATCCCGTGTGTGAAGTAGTGGTTAAATCCTTTCCAAGAAGAATGTGTGAAAAAGCCCTTCCAATCTTTTGTTTCTTCTTCTTGATAAATAAAACTCGCATTTGAAGAAAACAAACTAAACCTTCAAGCAAAACGTCTGGTAATAATATATATATATAAGACTCTATTAAACTAGGATATAATGCTTGTGGAATGGATGTTTACAGACTGAAAATTAAGACTAAAATTCAAAAATTTATAAGTAGCTTAGAAAACGAGAAAAAGTAATCAAGAATGTTTTTTTCTCCTTCCCGACGCCAGTTGCAATCCTCGACGTACAGCCAAAGTTATCTAAAAAACTGGTCTCAAGCATTTTCTCGAAAATTTATATCTTTAGAATCAAGAAAATTTCTCGCAAAACATCCATTATGACTCGATACAAGCATTTGACTCTAACAAACACATATATATTCTTTTATGAATTGTTATTCTCATGTTTACCTTCTTTGAAAACGCTGTAATCCTCCCTACACTTATCCTTTATGTAAATACCTTTATATGCAATTAAGACGAGGTTAAAAACAAAATAAAGCATTTTACAAATTTAAACATGAGAATAAACAATCAATAAAAGATATACGACACTAACAAGCAAACAATTAAGCATGGGTTGCCTCCCACGAAGCGCTTTTCTTTATTTAAGAGTCTTGTAGCTAGACTCAGAGTCGTAGTTCCCTCACGTTGTCCTAATCTTAGAGGCCCGCTCGACTCTTAACCCCTTCTCTCATCACTTAATATATTCGTGGCCTAGTTCAAGACAAGCAAAGGTAGTAAACCTTTGTTCTTTCAATTACTCTAACTTAATGTTATCTACATCTAATTATCCATGCCCTCAAACTTTATTTTGTGGGCATTATATATTTAACACTCTAGCCTATTTGAGAACTCGACTATTCCTTTCTCTCAATCATAAACCATCTTAGACTCCTCTATAAATGGTTTCCCAAGTATCACATCTCCTAAAAACCCATCAATGATGTTCTTAAAATTTTCCAAAATCATGAAATCACACCTATATGTGAAGTTACCTACGAAGACATGCAATCCTTAACCCTCCCCACATAGTTACTTGCTTTCCTACTTTAGAAAGGGTCCCTCATAGGTTTTAACTTTTTGCTCATGATCCAATTGTAATAGAGCCTAGACATTATATTCATGGGTGCCTTATAGTCAATGTAGGTGTGATCCCTATATAAGTATCCAATCATGTACTGCGTATTTTGATGTTTTTAGGGTTTCCACTTTCTTGCTTATCATGCGAGCCGCGAAAGGTGGTCTTGGGAAGTTAACCCGTTATAGTGATAAGCGGTTTCCTTCCCTTTGGGTATGAATCGAAATACTCCCTAAGTTGGGGTGGCTTTTCCTCCTCCTTACTACCTCCATAATTTCTAACACCTTATAATCCACTCCACCTAGATCATCATCGTAATCACTGAGGTGAATCACTATCTAAAGGGTGATTAGATTCCTTAAGGACTTCCTCAAGCGTATTTTCAATTATCCTATTTAGTTTCCTAAGCTCTCCAATTTCACTAATATTTGTGATTTCGAGTTGGTTGGCGAGAGAGGTTGGGTCAGCAGTGGGTATTTGTTTGGTGGTAAAGTGTTGTTTGGTGGTTTGTCACCTTCCATGATGAAAAGTGGTGGGATTACGAACAAAGGTCACGAAGAAGGGGGATAAACTACGAGAAATCTAACAATGAGAACATTTTACTTGATAAGAATCAAGCAAAGAAACCTAAATGAGGTGGACTACTAACTAGTTATTCAATTCGCGGCGCATTCAAAAACTTGATAACGCTACAGCGTGGATTGAGGGTCAAAGGAACTTCCTTTTCTTGAACAAGTTTTTATAACACCCAGGCAATTGAACCTAATCGCTGTTGTAGTGTAGTATTAGGGGTAAGCCAGAACTATTGATAATAAGTTCTCTGGGGAATAGGAATGCTAGTGAGGAAGTTACTACTGCGCTAAGGTTGGGGTTGAGGAAGATTATTTTTTATCTTTTTTATGTTTTTTTTAGGAAATGGAAAAGTCACGAATCTCGGGTTTTGGATTTGGGGGTTGGTATTGCTACCGATTACTCTACTTATCTAATTATCTAATCTAAGGTGTATGTAGTCTATGTCTAATTATTGTGTGCTCGTATGATAGTTTAAAGATGTGTGTACTTAGGTTTTACTACTCCTTAATTATCTCCTATTGGTGGTTGAATTGTCACGTCCTTATTCTTAATTTAGTTTAAGGCTGTGTCTAAAATCGTAGGGTATGCATTTATCCCTAACTCTTTGAACTTACCAAAGGGTCTCGTCTACAAAACCTACTAGGGATTATAAACTCTAACTCTAAGGCCTCTTTGGATGGTTTAGCTTACAACCGCTCTAGGTGCTATAACCTAAGGTTCACAAAGATTAATCAAGCATTAAGTACACAACGAATGACCTATCGCATTACTAGATCATTAACAATTAAGATAAGAGACAACCAATCAATATTCAATAATTAAGTTTCATATTCCCTAAGCAAACACACAAGTAAATTAGCCGGACATGGAGAACATGCAAGCATACACACAAATAATCAAAGACATAATTGAATTAATGAAGTAAAACACTTATCTTGATGTGTTAGGAATTAGAAATTCCAGGTATTAAAGAGTCGGTCACCTCAAGTATATGTAATCGTTAGAAAGCTCGTAGTCATAGTACTTTTATGTTAAGTAGTATTTAGTTTAGTAACACCGTGGAGGACGGACGGGTCTTTACCCAATGTATGCCCGATCCAGCACGTTGTGTGGCGTTTTATTGTAAGACTATAAATACTCTCTACCTCCAAGGTAGAGAGTTGGAGCTCATAATAATATCTTTCACTTTCTCTCACTAAGTTCCTAAACCTCTAACTTTCTCTCTCTAGAATTCCATTTATACGCCTACTTTGTGTTATGGTTTGATGTGTATGTGAAAACTTATTTCTAACAATTGGTATCAAGAGCCATGGTTAGATCATATCTTGTACATCTTTGGATTTCTAGTGGTTTTTAGGTGGTTTTGAGTTTGAAAAAGTTTAGTGGTTTTTGCATCATTTGGTTGATTTCTTGTGTTAAAGTTTGGATTTTGTTAGTACTTTTATGTTTAGAATCATCACAAGTGTTTAGGTTTTCATTTGGTAGGCTTGAATCATCTTGGTTGGGAGTTGTTTTGGATTGAAAAGTGATGTTTATGTGGTTTTCTTGCTAGCGACTTAACTCGGAATTACTTTCTTCGTAGCGAAAGCTTACAAATTTGTAGCGAATTTGAGTTTTAGACCTGCGACTTAGATCTAGCGATTTACGTACAAGTAGTGGACTCTCCACTACGGGTAGCGACTTGGTGGTAGCGACTTGGTCTGGAGCGAGTTGCTCTTTAGCGACTTGTATCTTTAGCGACTTGAGTAGCTAATTGTTTGCCAAAATTTGCTAGCGACTTGAACGTTAGCGAGTTACTACTTAGCGACTTGCATTTGTCTAGCGACTTGGGACTCTAGCGACTTAGTGGTGTAGCGAATTAAGTGTTAGCGACTTGGTGCATTATCTTCTAGCGACTTGGGTGATTGTTTACGGTTTTCTCTTGATTTAGTAAAATCCGGTGAAAGAATCTATTTCTCGGTTTAATCATAGAGTTATAAAATCCCGTATTATCTGTTAACATGTCTACCAGCGTTCCTACTATCATCTCCATCATGCGAGAGGATGTTCAAGCGGCGGATACTCGTCCACCCATGCTTGACAGAACCGACTACGATTCTTGGGCTCAAGCGAATCGATTATCTCTGCCTTGGAAAGGAATATGGTGTCAACATTCTCAAATCCATTGATGAAGGACCATATCGAGTTGAGGCGACTAGAGACATACTTGATACTAATGAAGATGGTACTCACGTTTACGGAATGGAAAGACCTAAAATGTATGATGAGCTTGATGTTAAGGAGAAAAAGAGATTCGATGCACGATATCGGGCTTCAAACATTGTTCTTCAAGGTCTTCCTAAAGACATCTACAAGCTGATCAATCATAACACCGATGCAAAGGCAGTTTGGGATAATGTTAAGATGCTTCTCTCGGTTGAATTAACTATGGAAGACAGAGAATCCCAACTCTATGGCGAATTTGAACACTTCAAGATGAAACCAGATGAGAGTGTCTATGAGTACTATGTGAGATTTCATAAGTTAGTGAATGACATGAGGAACATCGGAATGACTATGCCTAACATTCAGCTGAACTCAAAATTTGTGAACAACATGAATCCCGAATGGCACAAGTTTGTCACCTCTGTGAAGCTCACTAAAGGATTGAAGAATACAAACTATGAGCAACTCTATGCCTTCCTCCTTCAGAATGAGAGACATGCTATGTTTGAAAAATTGATTCTCAATCGGTTCAAAACCAACCGAGGAGAGACAAGCTCGTCTAATGACTCAACTTTTCTCAAACATCGGAATCCCAACCAAAGCATCACAAGTCATACCCATGGGTAATGGTAATCACAAACTCATTCCTGATCCTATGTTCAAACAAGCGATCTTTGATGCACAGCGTGGGTAACTTCATAAATCAACTAGCTCTTCTGATTAGTCAAAACATGAATTCTCTCCCACAAACCAACAACAACCTCGATCGACATCTAACCCACACAATCAAGCCACGTTAAAGATGGAAGGATCGTGGTGCAACGATTCGGAAAGACGGTATGATCGGGAAAGAGGTGGAGTCGTAGAGGTTATGTTGGCAACGAGGTCGAGGAAGGAATGGTAAACAAGGTCAAGCTAAGCCAATCAAATGTTATAACTGTGGTGGTGAGGACACATTGCAAGGCGCACATCTCCAAAGCGTCCACGAGAATCTTGATTACCGAGAGATAAGATCTGCTTGTACAAGCTCGGGACAATGGTGCTAGCTTTGGATGAAGAGGAATTGTTGTTTCTAGGCTGAGGCAATGCCAAGACCTATGATGCGAGATGTGGATGGCGACCTATTGAGAGATAGGTCACAATCATCGAATGCCTTTCAAGTCGTTGATTGTGATGCATACGACTCGATGTGGATGATGGACCTCTAGGCACACAATTTTTATGGCTAGCATTTCTCCAATGGTTTCTCCTAAGGTCTCTTCTTCACCACTAGGCCCATCCAAGACAAACTCATCTCAGAGGTATTAAAACTATACGATGATCTTGCCATGTGCAAAAGATGCATGACAAAGTACAATCAGCTGAAACTATTGAATCAAATATTGAAAATATGGGTAATATCAATATTGTCCCATATGATCAATATGTGAAACAAAGTGAAAGTGAAGTTGTACCAAGTGATGCATCTTCTGCGGTCAACAATGACTATGTTTTGATGAATACACTTTGCATGTGCCCCTCGATGATTCTGTAATTTCTGAACTAAATGCCTATAAAGAGCGTGTTGCTATTTATGAACAACGTGCTAAATTTGAGTTGACCACTCGTGAGCAGGAAATGGATGACCAAGTGCGTACAATCATTAGAAAAGTAATTTTAGAGAAGAAGTATTAAAACAAGAGTTAAATTCCTTGCAAGAAAAACTTTCTAAAAGTGCTAAGCAAAAACAAGAACTTCAAGAAAATGTGAAAATGCTTAAGCAAGAATTTAATGCAAAGGAATCAAAACTCTTGAGAGATTTTTCTAATCAGAAAACTTTGAAAAACAAACTTGAAAACAAGTTGTACATACAAGGAAACACCATTAGATTGCTCACATGGTCACTAAGCATAGAGTTTTCAGCGATAAGCATAGTGTTCCCATTATAGATAAACCCAACCTGAGAAAAAGATAGCAAAAGCAGCTCAAAGAGTGATCTATGATGGCAATGAGATTCTTAAACCTAGACAAAAACCTAGTTGCGTTGAGTGCATGAGGAAGATAAGAAATCACATGAAGTCACTAGGGAAAGGATGAACAAAAAATTAGATGATCCTAAATGCAAAGAAAAAAAATAATTATCACTCCCCATGACTACAAAAAGGAAAACTGGATTTCCTTGAACATGTTTAAGCCTCGGACATTGTTGACTCCGAACAAGTTTTCGGAAAAAGGATTTAGATAAGCGAGAAAGTTAAAATATTGTTGAAACAAACCCTCCCCTATGGAAAATGCCTAGAAGCGTGTGTATCCTCCTAATTCACCAATGCATCTTGTTCCTAGAACAATTGCCACTAAAAGCAAGACCTTAATTAGCCAATATGTTATATTTCAACTATTTGTTGATTTTGAGAAAACTTGCAAGAAAAGGATCACACCATTGGTATAGCGGAAGGAGAAAGGGGTTTTGAGCAAATGAAAGAATGTTATTTAACTGAGGTCATGCCTTTCTTTAAACTTCTAAAAGATCACTTTGAGAGTCTTAAAAGGGGGATAGAAACTGATATTAAGGGAATGGAAAAGGAATTTGATGCAATGATAGTTGAAGTTAGTGACTATGAGCGAGCACTAAAATATAATGAGATTGAGAGGAAGAACTTGCATACACTAAATGAGAACTCGATATCGAATGTATTGCTCAAGATGTGTTTTCAATTGCTACAAATTGTTCCATTAATGCTTCCAAATTTCATGAATTATCGGTTGCCTCGAAAGTCTCCCATGATCGTGTCATTGAGCTTGTAAAAACTAATTCTGAACTAAACGAGAAAATTGAACTGGATGATCACGACAATTTGGTTAAACATTTTTCTAAACTGGAAGTTGAGCATTTTAATTTACAACTAAAATATCAACATCTTAAAGAAAATGTCAAAACTTCAAATATCAAGACATCCTCGGATGCTCCAGAGTTTGATGCAGTTTTTCAAATTAACAAACGTGATGAACGATTCAAGCTCAAGGCAACACGATCGAGAAAGTTGAAAGCCCAAATCTCTCAATTAAAGGGTCAAACGAACAATATGACGGGCTCCCAAATGCCTCCTCCTTTAGATTCTCAGAATTCTCAAACTTTTCATCTTCAAAACTTAGTTGATGCCTTACAAAAGGAAAACGAGAGTTTTCTAGAAGAAAATGAAAAAGTTAAACGACATTTTAAAGAGTTATATGATTCAATAAAAGTCACCGTGACCAAAACAACGAAAAAATAACGTCTTTACAAAAGGAAATTGAGAATCCGAGAAGTCGGGAAATGGGAAAGCGCCACTTGTTTTCAATAAGAATGTTGTCTCAAAGTCACCCTTAGACTGCAAATACATCCGTGACAGCTTAAATATATTCCTCCTCATCTTAGGAATAATGAACATGCTTTTCATGAATAATGTGCTCACCTTAAGGATAGTCTAGAATGTCTCCGTGAGATTGTCGAAGAGGATTTCATTAACAAACCTCTTGATAGTGAAATTAGGTTTGCTTGCCTCCCGGCCAAACGATCTCAAGAGTTGCTAGAATGTGTAATTGCAACATGTCCCAAATCCTTAACCTTAGGTGCAAAAGGCAAAGCCGTGATGCCTTGTTCTATGCCTAGTGCCAAGCAGGAAATCCGTTCTATGCCCAGGCTTAAGAAAGGAAACACTAATGTGCCTTCAAGTAGTTCAGATTCCGGATATGTTAGTGCTAAGAAAGTGAACTTTAGTGTGCCCTCAAAAGCTCAAATCACAGTTTTAAGAAAGTATACACTAATGTGCCTTCTAGTACTTCAGATCCTTGCACATCAAGTTCGTGAATGCAAAATTAGATCAACCAACTAATGTTCCCATTCCTCTACAGAGTAATCAAGGTGACTTTAAAGCGAACATGTCAAAGTCTCAAGACAATACAAGGAATGATAGGACCTTGCAAGCTAAGAATGTGCATTGGAAGAGAGTAGAAGACCAATCTAGGAACTTTAAGCTTGAGTTGAATAAAACGAATCGTGTTGATTCTAGTATTAGCCTTAGGCGTCGTAATTAATTCAATTCGATACTATTTGCAAACCTTGTAATGATGTCCGCTTGAATTACATTGCTAATCATGAATGTGGTGTGAATGCTTTGTCTAATTCTGTCAAATGCCCAGTTAAAATTGTTAATGCTAATAATCGTGCAAATAAGGCAAAAGGCAAAACGAAGATTGTTAGAAAGCGTTGGAAACCCACAGAAAGAACATTTATAAAGATAGGTTATTATTGGATACCTTTTGGCCATAAGAATAATCAGCTTTGTTCTCAAACTGCTAAGATTATGCCCACTAGAAAATGGATGCCTACTTGTAGAACTATTCCCTTAAGAAGTGAACATACTTTGAATAGGTCAAATACTGACACCCGAAAGATTGCATCTATTCCCAATGATTCCATTGCTTCTACTTCGATATGGATGTTTCGTTTCGATGTGGGTGTTCCATATACTGTTACTAACCAAGTGGAACCCATTCTTGCATGGGGATCCCAATTATCAGCTTATCCATTCTTGTCCGTGTTCAACTGCATCGTTCAAATCGTTCGTGGTACTGGACTCAGGTGTTCCAAGCATATGACCGAGACCGGTCATGCTCATGAACTTCAGAGCAAATTCATCGGACAGTTAGATTCGGTAATGATCATTTCGTGCAATTATGGGTTATGGTGATTATGTTGTTGGTGATAGTGTTATCTCTAGAGTATACTATGTGGAAGGTCTTGGTCATAATCTGCTTCTCTGTTGGTCAATTCTGACTCTCGATCTAGAAGTAGCCTTCAGAAAACATACTTGTTTTGTTAGAGAACTTGATGGTAAGGAACTTTAAGAGGAACTCGTGGTTCAAATCTTTACACCATCTCTATAGAAGATATGATGAAGTCTTCTCCAATTTGCTTGTTGTCAAAGGCTTCAAAACCAAAGTCATGGTTATGGCATCGTCGTCTCAATCACTTGAACTTCGGCACCATCAATGATCTCTCCGGAAAGGACTTAGTTGTAGGTTTACCTCGACTAAAGTATGAAAAGGATCATCTTTGTTCAGAATGTCAATTGGGAAAAAGCAAGAAGTATGCCCATAAACCCAAACCTACTAACTCTAGTCAAGTTCTTCATACAAATCATATGGATTTATGTGGACCAATGAGAGTGCAGAATATCTTTGGGAAGAAATATGTGTTAGTTATAGTTGATGATTACTCTAGATTCACCGGGGTCAAGTTCTTAAGGACAAAGGATGAAACTCCAGATATCATCATCAAACTCATCAAACAGTTGCAGGTTCGACTTAACAAAACCGTCGTAATTATCCGGATAGACAATGGAACTGAGTTTGTTAACAAACAACTTAGTGAATTTTATGAAAGCATTGGAATCAACCATCAAAGAAGTGTTCCACGAACTCCTCAACAGAACGGTGTAGTTGAAAGATCTAAATCGAACTCTTGTAGAAGCTGCTAGAACAATGCTTATTTACTCTAAAGTTCCAATGTTTCTCTGGGTCGAAGCTATTGCCATGCATGCTACACACAAAATAGTTCCCTGATTCACACCGTTCATGGAAAGACACCATATGAACTTGTCCACAACAGAAAACCTAATCTCTCTTCCTTCGTGTGTTCGGTGCATTGTGCTATCCAACTAATGAGGGTCAAGACTTAGGGAAACTTAGGCTAAAGCGACATTGGAGTATTTGTAGCGTATGCACCAAACAAAAAGGGATACCGAATCTACAACAAAAGAACCCGAAATATCATGGAAACAATTCACGCTACGCTTTGATGAGCCGACGTCAAATGGCTCTGACAATCCATTCGGGACCCGCGACTTCAAAACAGTCCTATTGGTTCATCTCTTGTTCCAAACTCTTCTCAAGAAACTCCATATGTACCTCCATCTCAAGATGATTTAAAGAAATTGTTTGATCCTATGTTTGATGAACTTTATGATTCAATTACTAATGAGGTGTTGATCCCTACAACATAGATGCTCATATTCCGTGAATGAAGTCAATCCTCAGCCTCAATATCTTTAAGTCAAGAAGCACCACCGCGATCCTTCCGCCTCTCATCAACAAATCATCATTCTTCAAATGTACATCATGGAAATGTTTCGGGCATCAATGATGAAGTTAATCCCTTTGCTACTCCCGAAGATGCTCCATTTGAAAACATATTTGCCCTGAATCATCATCAGAACCATCTTCTTCAGTAGACATCGACTCTGCTACTTCAGTCCCTCAACAACTACCACATGAACACCTCTTTAAAATGGACTCACGATCATCCATTAGACAACATCATTGGAAATCCCTCTCGTCCTGTATCAACACGGAAACAACTTGCAACCGATGCCTTATGGTGCTTCTTCAACTCCGCACTATCTAAGATCGAACCAAAAGATGTTAAAACCGCCATGAATGAAGATAGTATCGGTTCAATGCCATGCAAGAAGAAATTAATGAGTTTGATCGACTTGATGTATGGGAGTTAGTACCGCCTCAGATTGTGCTATGATTATAACTCTTAAATGGATCTTCAAAGTGAAACTTGATGAGCATGGTGATGTGTTGAAGAACAAGGCTCGATTAGTTGCTAAAGGATACCGTCAAGAGGAGGTATAGACTTTGAAGAATCTTTTGCTCCTGTTGCTCGAATCGAGGCAATCGAATCTTTTCGGCTAAATGCCGCTAGTAAGAACATGGTAGTCTATCGATGGATGTGAAAACGGCATTTCAATCGGAGATCTTAAAGAAGTCGCCTACGCGCCAACACTGAAGGATTTGTGAATCAAGAGCATCCTACTCACGTTTATCGTTGAAGAAGGCTCTTTACGGTTTAAAGCAAGCTCCAAGGGCATGGTATGATACATTGTCAAAGTTTCTTCTATCAACCGGATTTAGAAAGGAGCGATTGATCCTACATTGTTCACAAGGAAGTCAGGCAAACATTTAACTCATGTTCAAATTTATGTTGATGATATTATTTTTGCCTCGGCTGACCCAATGGAATGTGATCGTTTTTCAAATGAAATGAGTTCAAAATTTCAAATGTCAATGATGGGACAAATGTCATTTTTCTTGGGATTACAAATTTCACAAAGTCCCTGAGGCATTTTCATAAATCAATCTAAATATGCAATAGAGATTTTAAAGAAATTTGGATTTGATTCAAGTGACCCTGTTGACACCCCCATGATTGATCGAACCAAACTAGATGAGGACCACTCGGGGATCATGATTGACCAAACAAAATATCGTAGTATGATTGGATCCCTCGATGTACCTCACGCTAGTAGACCGGACATCTTGTTCGCTGTTTGCATGTGTGCTAGATACCAGGCTAAGCCTACTAAAAAGCACCTTGAAGCGCTTAAACGGGTCTTTCGGTATCTCCAAGGAACCATCAATATGGGACTTTGGTACCAGAAGGACACCGGTATGTCACTAACGGCCTATGCGAGATGCAGCCGATCATGCAGGTTGTCAAGATACACGTCGAAGTACATCCGGAGGTGCTCAGTTTTTGGGTGATAAGCTTGTGAGCTGGTCTTCAAAGAAGCAAATGAGTACTTCTATTTCCTCTACAGGGGCTGAATACATAGCCATGTCATCTTGTTGTGCTCAAATCTTATGGATGAGATCTCAATTATCGACTATGGCTTTGATTCAACAAAATCCTCTGCATCAGTGATAATAAAAGTGATATTTCTCTCTCATGCAACAACGTTCAACACTCAAGAGCAAAGCATATCGATATTCACATCATTTCATCGAGGAACAAGTGGAAAAGGTGTGGTGGAACTCTATTTTGTGAGGTCGAATATCGCTAGCGACATCTTCACCAAAGCTCTTCCAAGAGAGCGTTTGAGTTTATTCTTCACGACTTGGCTTGAAAAGCCTTCAACCGAAACACTCAAACGTCTTGAGGAGGAAGACGAGGAGTAAAGGTCTATCTTCATCTATCTCTTGTAAATATCTATTCGAAAAACAAAATACAAAATTATAAAACTCTCAAAATCAAATAAAAACTATAAAATTTCAAAATCCATAAAAATCAAAAATTCAAAAAAAAATATTGTCAATTTGTCATGTTTTTTCTCGGTTCGATAATATCTACGGTCTTTGTGATGTCATTCAAAGAATGACACGGGACTTTAGATGTTGTTCAAATTCTTAAAAAAAAAAATCAAAAATATTTTGGGAGAAAGAGAAACAATGGTTTATTGTCATTTTCGTGCAATAACCGCTTTTAAAAGAAAGAAACGAGCCATGTTTTATCATGTTTTCAAATTCCATGCTCGATTTATAAACATTTATCTGCTGAAAACTAAATGCTTTGAAAAATAACTCGGTCTCTATTTTTGATAATCATCGGGACTTATTTGTCAAAATCTCTATCTCTCAATCAACAACCTATGTCATTGATTGAGGGGAGAATGATTTCAATTAAATTAAAAAGTTATTTGGCATTCAATTGTTTTCAAAAGATATTCATGCATGTTTTACCAATGGAGTTTAAAGTCTTAAAATCCGATCATTATCGGTTAAAACGCTTTCATAATCAAGTCACAATTCTCCTTAAAAGCTTTCAAAATCAATTTAAATCTATAAGAGATCACAAATCTCAAATGATTTGATAATTGTGATCGGGGAGAATGTGTGATTTAAATTGGATTTAAACTGATAATTCGGTAAATGGTTTTATAAGGATGTACAAGCTCTCCTTCCCACATGTGACAAACGATTTCAAATTTTCCATGCACATGTTGAGGGGAGCATCTATCTTAAACCTATGATTTGAAACGTGATAACTTATCTCAGGGTGCAGGTTCCCTCTAGTATGTGCAAAACTCTTTTCAAATCTCGAGGCACATATTGAGGGGAGCAAAATCATGAAAACCTCATCCTTCCCCAAAATGCTTTATCTACTTGATTCGATTAGGGAAGTGATGTTGATATTTTTAGAAAATGGTAATCAAAGAAGTTAATTCTTTCTCTTGCCTCCGTGTGGAAAACTATTTCAAATACTTGATTCACATGTTGAGGGGAGTTCTTCTTCTAAAAATATCAAAAACAATTCGGTACAAAATGCTTTGATAAAATATCATAAGTATCCGGATTGATTTTCAAATGGTTTTCAATTGGTTCCTATGGCAGATGAACAATACCAAAAGACCGACCAACTTTACATTATGTATGGTGATATAAGGACGATAAGGTTAGGTATGTGTTCCCATGATCCGCCAGAATCGAGGGATCTACCCGAGGACTATCCACTAGTTAGTGTAGAGTTCTTAGGTTTGATGATAAAAGGAGAAAATGAGATATGGGAAGAGTCGGACTGAGGGAGCTAGTAATCGGAATAAACCCAACAAGGTTCTAGCTATGAAGTCTCGGTAAGCACTTAAGGGGTTGAAGAATTAAAAAGAATTGAATGAGAAAAGGGTGAAAACAAATAGCCCTCCATTTATTCAACCTTAGGGTAAAACCGGTTCAATTCATATGCTACGATGGTAACATCTATTGAAGACAAGACGTCATGGACCCAAGGACGCACTGCACTTCAACTTTCCAAACCACTCAAGTTCCTCTTAAAAGGACTTGTTTCATTCTCACGGGAACCGACATTATCTATCGACTTTCTCTTAGAGATTGTTGATATTGAAGGAGGAGACCCTCTCCCTAGTCTCCGATATAGGATCCAAATATGCACAAATTGAGTCTAGAGCCACGAGATCATCAATAAATCTCATTAGGACACTTTCAATGAAGACTCTCTGCTTTACACAATGTGGAAAGAGATATTATATCTTATGAGTCCTATGCATTATCCTTGTGGTATTGCGGAACATCCGAGTGATATGCATACATATTCACAATGAAGATGGAAAGCCTTCTAGAGCCAACATCTAACAAGCTCTTGGTAGGTGGCATGTGAGATCTATTATACTGATCAACCATGTGACAACTGAACATAAACAATGGGGCGATTCAATCTTTTGAATCAATCCAGGTTCAGGTTATGGATTGACGGATACCTTTGAAAAACCGGTCTTTGTGCTTTAAAACTCTTTTAGCACGCGACCGGTACTAATTTTTCAAATCAAAAGGTGTTTTATGATTGATAATTGATTTTCATTAAAACCTTCGTTATATTGCAAAAACAATTTCTATTGAGCAATACACGATTGTTTTTCAAATCTCTTTTCATCAATCGCTGGACGAAATTGCCGGGTTCACTCACTCGTGTTGTCTTCTTTGAGACGTTCCCGTTTGAGAACGGCTAGAGCAAAATTTGCGAAACCCTCGCAAGGAAATTCTTGAATTATACCGATCACAAGTGCGTACTTGTAATCGATCAACGGGAACCGTGGGCGTGTACCTCAATTCATCGAAAGTGATCAAAGACACTTTCGCGGCGCTTTATTGCTAATTGTCTTATGTAGGTACACCCCGACGCGTTTGGTACCGATCGTAATGAAGCGGTCAATTCATACCCGCATGCTCACCTAACACATTCATCTCAAAAGAAATCATGATTAGTGCATCAATGACTCGGATATTTTCACTCCATGCTTACGCTTTAAATTGCTTGCCAATATCATGAATCAACTAAAGCTTCCGCTACTCTGATGAGAAGATATCATGATCAAGAATGTGAGCATGTCGGTCCGAATGTCACAACATCACATAATACCAACACCACAATGGATGTATCGAGATTTTCTATTAGCCGATGATCTCAAAAGTCGGCTCAACATTATTATCACGCGTGGATCAAGAAAAGACCTCCACTTGGATTAACCAAACATGCAATGAGTGGAATCAATGACTACGAGCTTGGGAGCAAAGTACTACATCAAGAATGCAAGATCAATTGTTAATGTAATATCCGATTGTATTCAATGTCATTTTAGTATATGTTTGAGGTGACCTCCCTTAGGGGAGATTGTTAGGAATTAGAAATTCCATGTATTAAAGAGTCGGTCACCTCAAGTATATGTAATCGTTAGAAAGCTCGTAGTCATAGTACTTTTATGTTAAGTAGTATTTAGTTTAGTAACACCGTGGAGGACGGACGGTCTTTACCCAGCGTATGCCCGATCCACGTGTGTGGCGCTTATTGTAAGACTATAAATACTCTCTACCTCCAAGGTAGAGAGTTGGAGCTCATAATAATATCTTTCACTTTCTCTCACTAAGTTCCCTAAACCTCTAACTTTCTCTCTCTAGAATTCCATTTATACGCCACTTTGTGTTATGGTTTGATGTGTATGTGAAAACTTATTTCTAACATGATGTAAGATAGGGTTTGGAACCCTAAAATACGTGCATATCTTTGACCTTGGTTCGCTTTAGGTTTTCTTTTTACTCCAAAAGACTACGCATAAATAACTTGAAAAATTCGGATTCTATATATAAGATTACATATGTGACGCAAGCGTCAATGTTTTAATGTGACGCCGCCGATCGCCATCATTAGGGTTTTAGTCTTGGCCACATTAGTCTTGCGGCCGTCACCTTGTGCTTGTGACGTCAGTCCTTTTCCCCGAAACTTTTCCGGATCAAATCTAGGCCGCCTAAGTTCGCGACGACCTACTCTTTTAAAAGCTTGACACCGTCACTTGAAAAATATGAAATTTGGCTTCAGGCCGTCACAAAATACTCCGACGGCGTCATTATAAGCAGATGACGCCACCTTGTCTTTCAGCCACTGAGTGTCTCTCGATTCTTGACTTTGACCATTTTTCAGATATTCGCCTTTTCGTCCAAATAAGTGCCATTCTGACAATTTGCCTTCAAGAGACCTAGAAAGTGAAAAGGAACGATATTAAGTAATAACGGATATAAAAGTGATCAAATAAGGGCTTAAACGACCCCTCAAAAAGGTACATTTTAAAATCTTATCAGCTTTCAATACGGACGATCGACACCCTTCACTAATGTCTTCGTTTTGACTCTTTTAGATATCTTTCACTAATGTCTTCAACACTACACTTCTTATGAGAAAGAAAAGAGCTATCAACAAGAGAACCTCAGTAGTCTTGATGATAACGAAGCATGGCAACTCATGGACTTGAGCTTGCTCGTCTTCAAAAGATGGTGATCTCACCTTTAAGAGGAACCTAGAGAATCACAAAAAACAAAACTACATACATAGATCACTTGGATCTGAGTTTAGAGAGTTTATAACTCAAAGAGAAATTATGTAAGGAAGGGGTGAGAAACAATGAAGAAATGGCTCACTATTTATAGAGAGAAAATAGCTAATGTTCCACGGATCCCTCACTTGAGGGATTCGTTCAGTGTAATATTGGGGATCCGTGGGACGCTCCCCTTTGCCCATGGTTTTTGGGTCATGGGTCATGGGTTATGGATCATGGGTATCCAAGTAGATAAAATGTATCTATAAGATGCATTGCATCTAGTCCATGGTTCATGGATTAAAACTATGGGTCATGGATTAAAACCATGTATGACTTAAGCATGATGTCATGCAATGGGTTATGGGTCAAGCTCCATGGGTATGGGTCATGGACTTTGGGTTTTACCCAAGTACATTCAATGTATTTGGTCAGTGGGTCAAATACTTAAGTTTCTACCCAATTGTATTACCCATTATAATACATACTAGTTATGTATATATTTGCCCAATATGTAAACACTAGTTGTTGTACATATGTATTACTAAATCATAAAATCACTTATACTTGTTTTAGTGTTTTATGTGAAAACGTAAGTGTGTTAGAAAACTATTGGCTTAAACCATTTACGTATTTTATTTGTTTCGTTAAAATGATTTTACGTTTGTTATCGACAAAACATTAGAAGATCGTAACATATAAATAAACGTTTTTACAGCTTATTTGTATTAACAGTATTCTCACCCCAAAGTAGTTCAAAACGAGTATGAAACAAGTAAATGTGAGGCTATGAAACTCACCTCAACAAAGTGGTGATAACGGAAACAAGTACGCAAGCTTGAATGAAACAAAGTGTCCTAACTGCGACCTAATTCAATAAGATGCCTTAGAAACAATGTGATATGTACTATATGCATATGAGCTTTAGAAATTTTTATCACCTATATAAACTTGTAGTGGAGTTTTTATAAAGTTTTCACAAGTAAAATCATTTAGAAAAATGGGAAAAATGTACATTTGGTCTTGAGAAATCCACTATAGTGGGTTGTTAGGAAGTGTTAACCGACTTCAAATGAGCGTAACTCACTCGTTTCTTATTCTCTTTTGGTATTTAGAGCCTAGAATGTAGGTTTATTTGTCTAATTTCAATAAACATGGTATTGTTTAGTGAAATTGAGTTTTAGTCACTCGAAAGTACCTCATAAACCACGGATCCCAAACGGTAGTTTTTACCGAAAACTTTACCCAACTTTGTGAGACCATAACTTCTTCATTTCTCACTCAATTTTAATGAAACAAATTCTCAAATGTAGGTCCATGTCTTACCTTTTCAACCACTATAATTAAACCCCTAGATACTAAGTTAAAGGTCTCCAAATGTCTATTATACCACACGGATCCAAATAGCAATAGCTGATGGATAACCTCTTTTTCAAAACAGTTCAAAAATACTAAAATATTTCCATAATTTATAAATTTTGGAGGAAATCTACCTAAGAACTAGTAGTTTACTAATATGAAAAGATTTTTGCCATAAGGTTTTTTAAAGTGGTTAAAACTAGCTAGAAAGACGACTCATATTTCGCCCAGATTTAGTGTTATTCGCAACCAAGTTTATATCAAATTTCGACACTAAAAATCTACAAAGGTGATATGGAATGATGAATGATATGTTAAATATGAGTATAATAGGATAGTATGAGACACTTACATGAATTTATGGGGTGTATGGAGGTCGTGAAGTGCACTAATATCAACCCGAGAGCTCAGAAATCCAAGAATTACAACTCGAAACCTTAGAAATCCTTAATAACCCTTAGCAACCTCCTAATATTTGCTTGAATAACTTTGAATGAGATGAGATTATAGAGTGTTTATGAGTTTATTTTGTATGTTAAATGAAGAAAGGAAAGGGTTATATTTATAGGAAAAAGAATGAGAAGTAACTAGTTTATTTACTTAGTTAGTAAAAAAAATATCTAGAGACAATATATGACACAAGAGGGCTATGAAGTACAATTTAGGGTGGTGTGTTGGCGTGTGATTAACAAAAGAAACCAGAGAGTAAATTGGTCTTGGGGTGAGATATTTAGATAAATTGTAAGGTAAATAAGATAAGTGATAGGTAATAAAGATAATTGTAAATTTTGTGATATTTTTATAATGTAATAAACAGAAAGAAAATAAGTTTATTTCAAATGTATGTGAGTGTTAAATTTTGTTAGTAAAAAGGTGGTGAGTTTGTGTTGGGTATAATGTGCATGCATATATCTAAAATGATATGAGTAATAAATACTATATGTAGACAACGAGTTTATATGCATATAATCACTAAAAATATTTATGAGCTTGCTAAATGTAGACTAAACCTTAGTCTAGTGTAACGTAAAACGTGCAAAGATGGTTCTCGTTATGCGCGGTTAACCTAACGGTTACGAGTAAAGTTTATTACAGGTCCTCCTTTAACAACACCCCATTCGTATGGTCGAGCAAAATTTATGAATAAAGTCGAGAAAAAATTATAAATAAGGTCGATCAAATATTATAAATAAGGGGTGTTTATATAGGATCACCAATTTATTATGTACTAGCTTAGAGACCCGTTGACACCGGGTTAGTTTTTAAAGCAATAGATAAATGAGATAATAAGAAAAACAACGAACGTCAACATGTTTCATTAATATAAAAAAAATAATGATATAAAACTTGAATTGTTCAACAATCAATTGAGTTTGTAACATTAAAAATAATTGGCGTCCGTGCGTTGTCGTCTCCACATTGATGGTATTGAATAGAAAATGACGTCTGTGAGCACTAATCAATATAATAGTCAATGTCCATTCGGTGTATACTCAATAGTTCATAAAAACCCTTAAAGACCCTCCATACATAGGAGTCGAACCGAGCTCGAACCGAGTAGCCTATGTTCATTCCATGAACACCTTTGAAAGAGATTGGCCACGACTTTTGTTTATTGTCATAGCAAATGAAACGGCCACAAGATATTACTGTAAATCATTATGATCTTTAGGGGTAAACGTTTATCAGACGGTGTAATTTCAACCTCGGAATAAGAGTGTGAAACACATAACCTTTAAACAATGATGACTTGTACGAAGAAATCTACAATGTACAGGCAAACATGTAAGTGTAAAATTCTTGAATATATATTCACAATAATAGGATATGTTACCAATATAATTGAATACACCTACAAATAACAATGATAGAAAATACTCTAATTAAATAGGTCAATTAGACGCTACAGTGCTATGTGGTGCGAGGTTCATCCATGACGCTCAATTTTTCTAACTTGTATATTGCCTATAGTAAAATATTATGAGTGCAATGATATAAGTTTTAAAGTTATACTTGACACTCCATATTTTATAGTTGAGTATTTGGGAAAAACAACATTTGGGGTCACCTTGACCCGTTTTAATACACATCAAATATTACCTGACTATTTTGTGTGCTATCAAAAATCTTCATAATGCACAACTCTATCCTCTGAGCCAGCCACAAACTTCAAACTAAGCTAAGTTTAATGTAAGTGGGACGATACTAATCCTACAGGGCTAATTGGGCTTACTTTAACAATTGTTACATTCAATACTAAATAAAGAATACACTAAGCCATAGTATCTTCCAATTGAGACATTTTCAAAAACTAAATTGATTAGGTAACATTAAACAATGCCCAGTAGCACATTTGTACATGCAAAAATATATACTTATGATCCCATCTGAGATGATAACTTCTACTACATGAAACCACAGATTTTGAAAACCTTACTAACATAGAGGAGGTCCTACCATGTCATAGACTCATGGTATCCTAAGTCCATTTAAGAAACTTCATCACACTGATGAACAATATTTAGTTCCAAGAATTGCGAACAAAGAAACAACAGCAAAAGTGTACAATAACCTACATTTGAGTTACATAATTCCTGGCTTAAGTAAGTAAACAAATAGACAATGTCACCTTGGCCAATTCTGAAACTCACTTTGCATAGTGTAGTAACCGTGAAGTGCTGTGACGTGTATAGGTTTTCTGATGGTGATTTTAGCGAAACTGTCCATTGAAGTATGTAAAACATGATTTAGATAATATTATAGGATATAACTAAAATATAACGGACATGGTATTCCAGGATTATAATTAAATCCATTTTTAGTCAAGGAGTCACAGGGAGGCACCAAACTCATAAGAACATTAACATTTCATTTATAAACAAATTTTGACTCGTTTACTTTTAAAAGCTTGTTCTTTTACCCCGTGGATTCACGGGATTTTTAAAGAAATATAAAAATGGGATACTAAGAAAACAACGAATAAAAACATGTTCCATTAATACATGAAAGAAATAATCAGATAATACGTAATTATTCGATAATCATTTGAGTTTGTAACAATTAAAATAATAGACATTCATGCATTTTCGTCTCCATATTTGATGGTCTTAAATAGCATATGACGCATGTGAGCGCTAATCATTTTAATAGCAAAGGTCCATTTGCACTATATCACCTTTTCTTCTAATACTGTCAATAAATGTTTTCCATAAGAAGGTCCTTTCAGTACCTCTGTACCCGTAAATAAAACACATACCCCTGTTCCTGTCTCACCGGAGTTCATTATGGTGTCATAGACACCCTTCTCTTTCGTCATTAAAGAGACATACAACCGTTCATATTCAAATTGTAACTCTTGAGTAGTTTTGTATCATACTCTTTACAGATTTCTTTTAGAACAATGCTCTTGCCGGCACCCACGCCACCACCCATGAAGAAGAGCATCGGGCTTCTATCACAATGAGCCATGACCCCCATTACCTCCGTAAAGACGTCTACAGTATGAACTTTTTTTAGAGTGTTAGTTCCGATCACTTCCAATTTTTCCTCGACTATTGCTGAGGACGTCGTTGTAACTTTCAAGTGCTTTGTCACTCTATGGAATCTTTTCTTTCTACATGTACTTATAAACCAATTATCAATATGAATAGAATATCTCATCAATGAAACATTACTAAATTATTATATATCTTTTTTTATTTATTTAAATAAGCTTATAATCTATGTTTGAGAAATGAGCTAAAAAATCATATGTACTTCGTTTGAGAGCTCAACTTAGTTAAAGTTATTACATAACATATACTCTCGGTTCAAATGAAATGTAAAAAATTATTTCTAATTGACCTTAACCATCCAACGCAACTTTAGTTAAGCAAAACTTATTTTTTTAAAAAGTATTTTTAATTGATTTTGACCATCCAATACAACTTTAATTTAGCTAATCTTATTTTTGTATCAGTTCACAACTAAACATAGTGGAAGGCTCTTAAGTAGTTTTTGAACTAAACATAGTGGAAAGGCTCTTAAGTAGTTTTGTATCACACTCTTTATGGATTTTTTTTAAAACAATGCGCTTTCCGGAACCCATGCCACCACCCATGAAGAGGCGCATCGGACTTCTATCATAATTAGTCGTGACCCCTATTACCTCCGTAAAGGCATCTACAGTATCACCTTTGTTGGGTGTGTTAGTTCCGATCACTTCCAATTCCTCGACCATTGCTGAGAACGTCGTTGTAACTTTAAAGTGCTTTGTCACTGTATCGAATCGTTTCTTTCTACATGTACATAAGAACCAATTGTTAACATGAATAGAACATCTCAACAAAGAAAAAAAATACTAATTGTATTATCGTGTCATAAATTACTTCTGTTGTGACATAAATCATAGATGCAAATGCAAACTATATCAAGTTGAAGCTCCGATAACAAAGCAATATCAAGATCGCCTATATCAATGTTTAAAAATTATATGTGTCACTAAATCTATATATAACCAAATATAATTCAAATTTCTTTTTCTGTAATCATCTTGGATAACAAATAAATTAAGAGGTTCTAAGTAAATACAATTAAAATTAGAAAAATAAAGAAATTAGAAAAAAATATAACAACTTTCAACTGAATTGACCCATTACTTCTTGACCTAAATCTTTATTTTATAAATCTGGCTTATTAGAGATTTAAGGTAACAAAAATTGACTCATACATATGTAAATTGGTCAACCTTGCCATATGTACTATATTCATGACGAAATGTGAAAAAGATAATAAGCAAACCAAGATAGAAACGTAAATGGCCTTAAAGCAAAGACTATAAAAAAGATGGATGGTTCAAACACTTCACCACTTTCATAGATTCTTAAAGCAAAGACTATAAAAAGAACTTATATCATAAAACACCATGTAGAATATCTACATGTATAAAAATAACCTTCAAATTTTCAAAAAGGTTGGACTAATATGGTCTAATAAATCAATCAACTTATTGGTTTTGTTGTTCATGGTTTGAAATGTATGAAAGTTTCCAAGAATACCAGGAAATGACAAAGAAGCAACAAACACTATACTGGTTTGGACGATGCATACATATTCCAATTTAAACTCCATTGTGTTAATAGGCTGCAACTTAGAGATGAATTGTTAACGTTTATGTAGTAAACTAAAACGAAGTGAAAATGAAAAATGTACATGAATTTTAAAGGAATAACATAATGTAACTGTTATTTACATTTTTTAAGTTCATATGAAGTAACAAATCAACAACAAATATAAAGTCCCTAACACGGTTGTTAAAGAGAAAAAAATCAACGAAAAGGAAGGACTTATGTATGGAGCAAGAACTCCAAATTCCAATTAAGGTTAAAGGTTAGAAAAAGATTGTTTTACAAAACCCTTATGTTCAATCCAAGATGATATTGTAGCTATGCTCCCGCCTTTGATCAAAGGCGTACCTTTTCACTTATGACATATTAAATGATGAGAATATCACTGGAAACACTGTTAATGATATTCGTCGTGCTTGTAACTTTTAAGTCAAAATAGCCCACTTATTGCCTCAAAACTTTTTTCCAATAAGTTGATCCCAGTCTTGATGATTGTCTCTATTCTGTTCTTAATCATCAGTACCCTTCTGCAGCAAAACCCATTAATTTGAAGCAATTTAGTTGCACCCTACTGTATTTTTATCATATTATAAACTGATACAAAAATGAAAATCAATATTGTTTACAATATTGCTGCAAACAAATAACATTACTGGCATGAAAATCGATATTATAAACTGATTACCTGGTTTATTTTGTCCGTGAGAACACGGGTAGACAAAGAAAAAGAGACTCCAATATAGTTTACAATACTACTGCAAACAAATAACATTACTGGCATGAGAATTCCATCCCCAATGGCACATAAACTCCAAGGGGTGCTTATAGCAACACCCTAATCGTACGGTCGAACAAATTTTATGAATAAAGTCGAGAAAAAATTATAAATAAGGTCGATCAAATATTATAAATAAAGGGTGTTTATATAGGATCACCAATTTATTATGTACTTGTTCGAAATAAACATTTTAGTTTATGAATAAATTTTAACCTGAAATTGTCAATTGTCAAATCCTAACCCACCCCCAAACAATTTCTTGGAAACCTCGGCAAATAATAAATCAACAACTTCTTTCATCTAACATTCCTACTATTCGAGCCTAAAATCCCACTGTCCAGACCGAAAACCCCGCGTCTCTACTCTCGGTTCACCATCTACTCTGGCCCAGCCCAATCTTGTTATGGATCATCTGGCATACACACCTCAACAACAGCCCAACAATCTACCTAGTCCAACAACCAACAACAGCCAACATACACAACTCAACAGCAGCCTACAAATCATTCGGCCATTGGTCCGATTCCAACAGCCCAACAATCAACCCAAAATGCACCAAATCCCAATTCCACGTTCTTGTTGGATCAAATAGGACTACTAAACGTTTTAATTTACAGGTGTCTATTGTGTCTCCTCTTCCTAAATCTTATAGTGATCCAAATTGGCAACAGGCTATGTTAGACGAGTATAATGCATTAATTAAAAATAATACTTGGACTTTTTTGCCTCGTCCATTTGGTGCAAACGTTGATCGTTCCATGTGGATGTTTAAGCACAAGCATTTAGCATATGGTTCTCATATTCGCTACAAGGTTCGTCTTGTGGCGAATAGTATTTCGCAACAATTTAGCGTTGATGACACTTTTAGCTTAGTTTTCAAGTCAACCACTATTCATATTGTTCTTAGTCTTGTTGTTTCTCGGCATTATCTTGTTCAGCAGCTTGATGTCAAGAATGCATTTCTTCATGGTAGTTTGTCAAAGACTGTTTATATGCATCAACCACTTGTTTTTCGGGATCCACAACATCCTTGTCATGTTTGTCTTCTACAAAAGTCTCTTTATGGTTCGAAGCAGGCTTTTAGGTCTGATTTTAGAGATTTGCAGGTTATGCTACTCGTGTTGGATTTTCTCATAGTCGTTGTGACTCTTCTTTATTTATCTATAGGAGTGGGACTGATATTGCTTATATATTATTATATGTTGATGTATTTTATTGGCTACTTCCTCTGCAACACTATTTTAATGTATTATTGGTTCTCTTCATCAGGAGTTATTTATGAATGATCTTGTCCCACTTATTTATTTTCACAGGATTTCTGTTGTTCGTTCTATTACCGGGATGTTCTTGTCACAAGAGAAAAATGTTTATGAGGTTCTTGAGCTTGCACATATGCTCAACTGTAATCCTTACACTACTCTGATTGACACTGATTCTAAGTTGGGTACCGATGGCAACCCATTTTAGGATCCTACTTTGTATCACAGTCTAGCATGTGCTCTTCAGTATCATATGTTTACTCATCCCGATATTTCTTATGCTGCACAACAGGTGTGCTTATTTACGCATGATCCGCCGGAACTTCATTTTTCGGCTTTGACGCGCGTTTTACGCTATGTTCGAGGCACTATGGATTACAGTTTATAGTTGTTTTCTGCTTCAACAACTTCTTTGGTTGCATATTCTGATGTTGATTGGACTGGTTGCCCTACTACCAGGCTCTCTACTTCTAGGTATTATGTGTTTCTTGGAAACAACCTTCTCTCCTGATCCTCTAAGCATCAAATTACGCTTTCTCGTTCCAGTACTGAGCTTGAGTACCGAGGTGTTGCCAATGTTGTTGGAACTTGTTGGTTGCGCAGTTTCTTGTGTGAGCTTCATACATCATTGTCGTTCATTACACTTGTTTATTTTGATAATCTTAGTGCGGTTTATATGTCCTCTAATCCTGTGCAACATCAGCGCACAAAGCTATATTGAGATAGACATACATTTTGTTTGGGATTTAGTTGATGTCGGACATGTGCGTGTTGTGCATGTTCCTTGTCGTGATCAGTTTGCAGATATATATATATACCAAGTGTCTTCCTTTTCCCTTGTTCACTGAGTTTCGAGACAGTTTGAGTGTTTGTTCCCCTCCCGCTCCAACTACGGGAGGTTGTTAGTGAACTTATGTGAATTTAAATATGGATTAGTATTTGTATTAGTATAGTTTGACCTCAAGAGGCGAGTTAGTTTGAGGACAAGAAGAAACAAATAAACTGAGGGACAAATCTGGACCACACAAATCATTAGATCTAAGAGAGAAGATTTAAGGGGGAAAAACATGGGGGGACCTAAAGTGAAAATTTGGACCACCTTTTTTTAATTAAAACCCACTTTCATCTCTCTTCTTAAAATATTACATATCACCGTACCGTTTACCTACAAATATTACACCATCGTGATGAGCATTTAATTATCTTTCAATAGAGGGGCACTTTCATATACTTTCGACAAATTTTTTTGTTGGTCTTTTCATTTTTTAATTCATGTTTTTCTTTCAATTCACGGTTTTTTTCGCTTTCATACATTTTCGTTTGTTTTCATACGTTTTCATACTAGCTTAGTATTTCTACTTACTTGACGCCCTCACAAAGGGATGGACTCGTCAAGGGGGAGCTAAGACGAGAATACTTCTCTTCTCTTACTCTCTATTTTCATATTTTCTTTTTCACATGTTTTTCTTAAAACCAATGTGTTAGTTTCTTTTCGGCGCTCTTTTTGTTTCGAAAAAAGGGGGAGAAGAGATTAAAAACTCCAATTCAAACTTTTATGAATTTTAGTTTTTCCTCAAAACAATCTTATGTTTTGTCATCAACAAAAAGGGGGATATTGTTGATACAAATAAGTCGTAGAAACGTTTATTTATATTTTACGATCTTCTAATGTTTTGTCGATAACAAATGTAAAATCATTTTAACGAAACAAATAAAATACGTAAATGGTTTGAGCCAACAGTTTACTAACGCACTTACATTTTCATATAAATCACTAAACAATTAATAGTGTTTTTCTTGTTATAGTAATGCATATGTATAACAACTAGTGTTTACATACTGGGTAGATATATACATACTTAGTATGTGTTATAATGGGTAATAGAATGGGTAGAAGTTTAAGTATTTAACCAATTGACTTAATACATGACCCATGGAGCATGATCCATATTCCATGACCCATTGCATGACATCATGCATAAGTCATAATGGGTATTATCCATGACCCATGGAGCTAACCCATAACCCATTGACTAGATGCATTGCATCTTCTAGATACATTGTATCTACTTAGATACCCATGGTCCAAAGTCTAGGACCCATGACCCATAACCCATGACCCATGACCCATAACTCATGGGTAATGATGAGCGTCTCACGGATCCCTAGTATTACACTAGACGAATCCCTCAAGCAAGGGATCCGTGGAGCAGTAGCATGTTTTTGTCTATAAATAGTAAGCCATTTCTTCATTGTAGGTGGCCACTCCTACACATACTTTCTCCTAGTATTGTAAACTCTCTAACCTCATATCCAAAGGATCTTTCTATGTATTTTGTGTTTGTTTTTGTGTGATTCTCTAGGTTCCTCTTAAAGGCGAGATCACCACCTCTTGAAGTCGAGCAAGCTCAAGTCCATGAGTTGTCATGCGTCGTCATCATCAAGACTACTGAAGTTCTCTTGTTGATAGTTCTTTCTTCCTCTCTAGAAGTGTCGTGTCAAAGGCATAAGTGAAGGATGCCAAAAGGGTCAAGTCGAAAGCATTAGTGAAAGGTGCCGAACATCCGTGTCAAAGGCATAAGTGAAGGATGCCAAAAGGGTCAAGACGAAGGCATTAGTGAAAGGTGTTGAACGTCCGTGTCAAAGGAATTAGTGAAGGATGCCAAAAGGTTCAAGTCGAAGGCATTAATGAAAGGTGCCAAAAGATCATGTCAAAGGCATTAGTGAAAGATGCCAAGGGTGTACAATCGATATGGTGAATCGATGTACAAATAGAGATAGGTTGTGTCCGAGGATATTGATATCCTTGATGATGTTGTAATAAGGAGTGGGTCTCCTTTGGGATAGGTGTTGTGTAGTGTTTGGTAGTAGTTCTCTCTTTGTAATGGAACTCGGTATCTAGCCTTGTACCGGATAAAGTGTAGGCTTCGTTGTGATAGGTTTGGTTCTACCTCGTGGAAGAACTCGATGTCTAGCCTTGTACAGGAAAAAGAGTAGGCGACGTTGTGAAGGCTTCTCCGCCGTAAGGAGTTTTGTGTCGTGTAGTGATTACGAACTCTCGAGTAGGTGACTCGGGGAGTGGAGTAGGGCAAGGAAGGTGTCCTTGTAGTTGAACCACTATAAACACTCGTGTCGTGGTTTTTTGTTTCTTACTCTTTACTTTTGCATTACATATTTACATACTTATCTGATACAGGTTTTACTGACCAGGTTTTAATATTTATAAATTCTCGTTATACCTATGGTCTACCCTAATGCACTAACTGGCAGTGTACCCTACGTGTGTAGTGTAGTATTCGGTAAAACCGAGGTCGTCACAAGAGCTATGTGAATCGGAATTTAACTGAAGTCTATGTCACGATTTTTAGGGATTATTGATTGGTTGACTAATTAAACTAATGACAGAATGAAATGCGGAAATTAAATAGAAGCAAATTCAATATGATTAATAGGCATGGTTTTCTAGCAAACAAGCTAATGGGAAAGATAGTGATGAATTCACAAACCGAGTTCATCCACAAGTGGCAACAGTCGATAGACTCCTTTGGTCAATTCGTCTACCCTATGGTTCTTAGAATCCTCACCAAGATGAACAGGTCACCCGGGATCATTCGGAAATCTAATAGCAGTCATTAAGAGCCGGCATTTACTATCGCATTACATGGGTTCTAAATGTCACTAGATTCCTGTTTCAAGTGGGATCAAAGTCGAGAGGACAACATTTGGTCGGGTCGCCTAACCTATCAAAAGATGCCACCACCGGAGAAGTCGGTGTCCCCTCATAAGTCCAGTTGTTCCCCGGTCCCCTAAGCCGAGTCATTAAGTTTCGCTACATGCTAGATTTATAATAGTGAGTGTCCGTAGCAACTTAAACACTCACCCCCTAATTCGTAAGTTCATCCAAACGGTAGGTGATCAGTTGGTCAAATCGCACAAGTAGAAAGGGTCGTCAGTTGGTCATATCTTACCCTTCCCGTCTCAGTCTACTTACTTAGGGTCAGTTGGTCATATCTCCTAAGCAACTAGCATCTACCTCCATTCAAAACTACCGAAACAAGGGTAGCTACCAATAAACTATGCATGCATACACTAGAAACAATTAATTAACGCAAAAGCATTAATATTAAAAGAATCAAAACTAAGCTAGCGCCTAATTTCCACGTCACCGAAATATTTCTAGTGGAATGACAAATAAAACACATTTAAATAGATAAATAAACAATGAATAAATATCAAAGAATTAAATGACTAATAATAAATCAATTAATTATAACACAATAAGAATCAAGTACCAACAATTAATTGAGAATCAAAATTAATATCAATAAATAATGAAACCAAATTAATAAAAGGAGTCGGAAAATGATTACATATCGTGCCAAGATAACTGATGACGTATAGTCTACATTCGGGTCACGAACCAGACAAATGACCGCTATTAGCGAGCCCAGCACGAACTGGACTAAGCCGATAAGTGTTTGGGCTCACGAAGGCCCAAACGCAAAATGGTTTATGGAATAAGATATCGGATATCTCCTAACTTTGGAGATAATCGTTTACCAACCGACTTAGGCGGGATACGCCGAAGGTTGGGGAACACGAAACCAACAAGGATTTCGTGTGTATATAAAGGGAACCCTATCCCTCGTTAAAGGTACGATCTAAAACCCTAACTCTCCTATTAACCCTAAAACCGATTACTTACTCTCACGCCGGAGGATAATCGTGGGAGACAATCCCACGATAAGCCTAACGGTGTTTTCTGTTTACTTAGTGCGCAGGTCTCAAGCATCAGTATTCAATTGGTACGAGAACCGGAATCCAAACAAGGAACGCCCAACTTTTGTATCAACAAGTGGCGCCATCCGTGGGACCATCACTAAGAACTAAGAACTAGAATGACGAAGCACGAAATCACGATCGCAACCGACCTTACAGAAAGAAGCCGCAAAGTGGATCGCCTCTAAGCGCATATCCGAACAACCATGTCGCTAAAAATCAAGGATCGTGCCCAGATCCGTCTTCCCTATGGTGGAACCGCGCTCGGGGACAACCCAGGCCACTACAACCACCAGCAGCGCAGGAGATCCACTGCGCACCCCTTTTACTGCTCCACTCCAATCAGTGCTAGAGGAAAACCTCACAAAAGCACCTAATGCACCCGACAGAAACAAGGGTCTAGTAGTAGAAACAGACACCCCTGCTCTAGAAGGGGTTGCGCCGGAACTAGCGCCAAGTGATTTCGTGTCTCAAAACTACGAAATCTTGGCTGCTCTCATGCAAGAGGAAGCAAAAAAGAGGTCAGGTAGGAATTTGCCTGCCCGGCTCGACTTCGGCCCAGAGTATGAGTTATCCCCACCGCGCCATCAGAAGGAAAAGCGCGGAAGGAACAGCCGCCAACCCCCAGTATTTACCAGAATTGGGAGGAGAATTGAGGATGATGAAGTAGCGGACATGCAGTACCTTAGGGAACACGAGGAAGATGGACGGCGCACCAATGTCCACGCTAGGCTTGGTAGCCGGAGGGTCCAGGACAGACTTGGGCAACGGTATTCCCCAAGTGAAAGCCCCTCAAGTGCAGATTCTGAGGACAGTCGGCGCAAACGCGGAAAAAGAGAAAGTTCGTCCTCTGGTAACTCCTCGGACAACGAGGATAGCGAAACAGGACACTGGAAGTCTAGGAGAAAATATCGCGACGTGAGGAGGAAGACATGTCTCTTCAGCAATTTCTCAGAGAATAAGAGAAGGCGCATGCCCGCTAATGTAAAAACCTATGATGGAACAGTGATCCCGGATGATCACCTAAAATTTTCGAATCACCGCTACCATTGAAACGCCACAAACACGGTGCCACATGTTCAATTCCACATTAGTGGGAAACGCGCGAAACTGGTTCAGTAAGCTTCCACGCAGAAGCATCGATGGCTTTGAAGAGCTGCGGAAGGCATTCCGCTTGAACTTTACTCAAAGGAAGAAGTGCGCTAAAAACCCTGTCGAACTCGCCAGGATGAAACAGCGCCAGGGGGAATCTACAAGCGCTTATGTGGAGCGCTTCAAAGATGAGTGCATACAGTTTAAGGCATGCCCCGAAGTGCTAAAGATCTCAGGCTTCATGAACGGGATCAATAACCCAGAACTCATCAAAAGGTTGAACGATAAGATCCCCCAAACCTTTGATGAACTAATGAAACGTACAAGGTCCTTTATCCAAGGAGAGGCCGCCGCGGCGGATAGCAAGAAAGGCTATTCAAACTATCGGTCACAGGAACAACCTGGGAGACAATCCACTGACCGGAGTAGCAACCATAACAAGAACTACCGCGGCCAAAGGAGCGGACGGGATAATGACAGATATACCCCGCTAACAAAAACTCCAAAGGAGATATTCGCTGCGGAAGCACGAACTTCCCAAGACCCCCACCAATGCGCACCCCAGAGGATCGGCGCGTGGGGAGTGGATACTGTGACTATCATGGACAGAAGGGCCACACCACCAATGAATGTGTCCAACTGCGCCAACTCATTGATAAACTAGTGAAAGAAGGCAGATTGGACCATTTGGTCAAAAACATCAAGGAGGGCAAGGATAAGCAAAAAACTGGGAATAAGAAAGAAGTGTCCAAAGATAAGGCTGACACCATCTTCATGATACAATCATGGCAGCGACTAACTAGGCAGAAGGTCAGCCAGAAATTTTCCCGTGGAAGTGAAATCTCTTTCCCCACCTTGACTGCGGACAACGCATTGGTAGAGCCGCCACCATTGAAATTAATGCGGGGTCACGATATCCACCGCATGTATGTTGATGGAGGATCATCGCGCATAATGTACTAACACTGCTTCAAGCGGCATCGCAACCTCGAGATACGCAGCCGTTAAGCCCGGTCATGACAAATACCGACCGGTTTTACGGAGAAAAGATATGGCATATGGGGCAAATACGCCTACTAGTCAGTGTGGGTAATAAAGAACACTCCGCGACATCCTGGATGAATTTTATGGTGATCAAATCCCCTTCGCCATACAATGGCATTATCGGAAGACCGGGGATATCGCCCATGCGCTAGCATCGCCTACAAAGACATCGGATGCTCAAGTTCCCATGGAAGGTGGTATTGTCACTCTCTATAACGCCATTGTACCACATAGAGAATGTAACACGATTACATGTGAGCGGCACCCATCCTGAACAACGCGCAACCAAAGTTCCAAACGAAGGTTGCAATTCACCTGATTACCCGACAAGAAGTATCGATCGGGATCGCCGGATAATGGCAAGGCGCCGTGCGTATTCGCAAAAGAACCGGATATCTTCGCATGGGAACCAAAGCACATGACCGAGTACCACGCCGATCACGTAACACAAGCGAGAATCTGGCACAGGATACTCACCAATACACCGAAGAAGAGCGCCAAGCTCCGCGCGCAAGCACCTCGCGCAAGTACACAAACTTGTGGAGGCATGTATCATGCGAGAGTCTATTACCACGACGGCTTTCCAACCCGTAATGGTGAAGAAGAGCGACGGTAGGCGGGCGGATGTGTGTGGACTTCACTGATCTCAATAAGGCATGTCCACAAGATCATTTACCCACTACCGAGATAGACTGGAAGGTAGAGTCTTTGTGTGGATACCCACTTAAATGCTTCCTAGACGCATGCAAAGGATACCACCAAATCCAGATGGCTAAGGAAGATGAGGAAAAAACAGCCTTTCATACAAGCCAAGGCATCTACTGCTTTACTAATATGCCCTTTGGCTTGAAGAACGCAGCACCACCTACCGCGGTTAGTAGATAATGCATTTGAAAAACAGGTGGGCCGCAACCTAGAGGTTTACGTTGACGACTTGGTCATAAAAAGCCATACTGAGGATGAATTGGTGCGCGACATTGAGGAAACATTTAGGACTCTTAAAGAGATCAACATGAAGCTAAATCCTAAGAAATGCACTTTTGGCGCTACAGAAGGCATGTTTCTCGGATACCTTATAGAACCAGATGGCATTAAACCATGCCCAGAAAAAACTAAGGATGTCATCGAACTTCCCTCACCACGCACGTTGAAGGAAGTCCAATCTCTCAATGTAAAATTGGCCGGCCTAAATAGATTCTTGTCCAAATCGGCGACAAGTCACTCCCTCTCTTCAAACACTCAAGAAGTGTATAAAAAGGGAGATTTTCGATGGACTACGAGGCGTAGAAGCCTTTACACGCTTAAACAACACCCGCAACACTCCCCACAATAGTCGCACCCGACTGGGAATAATTAATTATGTACTTATCTGCGACTCATGGAGCGTAGCGCTGCATCGCTGACGGATAGGAATTCAAGACAAACACATGTGTACTTTGTAAGCAAAGCGCTTAAGAAAACGGAGATTAATTATAGCACAATGGAGAAGTTGGTCCTGGCGTTAGTGTTCGCCGCCAAACGGCTGCGCAGGTTCTTCCAGGCGCACCCCATAGCAGTGATCACGCACCAACCGATCAAGCAAATCATCTCCAAACCCGACGTGTCGGGACGACTGCAGAAATGGAGTGTGTTGCTAGGTGAGCATAACATCTCCTACGCACCACGCATCGCAGCTTAAAGGGCGATACTCAGCAGACTTCATTATCGAAAACCGGATATGAAGATTTACCTTCACAAGGCAAGGTGGCAATACAAGACCCATGGATCTTGTTCACGGACGGATCTTCATGCGGATGGGTCGGAGCGGCCTTATCCTCACAAGCCCAGAAGGAATAGAATTCACTTACGCATTGCGTTTTGAATTCACTGCCACAAACAATGAGGCAGAGTATGAAGCCCTAATTACCGGACTACGCATTGCCGAATGGGCGCGCAACTGGAAGCAAATGTGGATTCTCGGCTAGTGGCCAACCATGTGTTGGGCGATGCGTGGCTAAAGAAGAAAACATGATCCAATACCTAGACAAGACCAAATCACTAATTCAGAGTTTCGACAGGTTTACCATTAAGCAAGTCCCTAGAGGGAAAATCGGAAGCGGATGCGCTAAGCGAGATTGCATCCACAAGCTTTGCACACCTGTCAAAACAAGTATTGGTGGAAACATCGAAGAGCAAGTCCATCTCAAAGATGGAAATATCCACAGTAATAGAGGAGGAAGGACCTACGTGGATGACACCAATAATGGAATTCATAAGCAAGGGCGATTGCCCCAAGAGCGTAAGGAAGCCCGAAGAATACGGGCGCACGAGAGGTTTAAACTTCGAGACGGTGTACTATATCGATGCTCCTTTCGCAACCTTGGCTCGCTGGCGTCGGCCCCTACAAGCAAATTATGTACTCGGGAAATCCACGCGGTTCATGCAAAGGCATGCATTCGGGACCACGGTCCGTGGTGGCGCTTTACTGGCCGATACTATTGGCCCACCATGCACCGTGATGCGCTGGAATTAATAAGAAAGTACGGCGATCGTCGTTAATAGACCCGCTCCGCGCCAACCACAACATGAGCTAACGCCTATCACGGCGCCATGGCCATTCTACAAGTGGGGTATCGACATTGCGTGTCCCTTCCCCGTGCGGCCAGAGGATTGAAGTTTCTCATAGTGGCCATAGACTACTTCACCAAGTGGATCGAAGCAAAGGCAGTTGTAACAATCGGGCAATCAAGTCAAATGTTTTGTTTGGGAAAATATTGTATGCCGCTTCGACTATCCGGGGAAATCATCTCGAACAACGGGAAACAATTTTGTGACAATCCCTTCAAGGACTGGTGCGAGAAGTTGAATATCACGCAGACTTCGCGGTTAAACATCCACAAACTAACGGCTTAGTAGAGCGTGCAAATCGAAGTCTGGGTGAAGGAATTAAGGCACGCCTGGACAAGCACAAAGGAAGGTGGGTAGAAGAATTATCGCATGTTCTGTGGGCGACCGCGACTTCAATCAAAACTAGCACGGGAGACACTCCCTTTTCTCTAGTCTATGGGACGAGGCCGTCATACCACCGAAATTGGGATGCCAACTATTCGCAGACTGAAGTCAATGTTGCAACCAATGATGACGAACGGCGTATCGACTTAGACCTGTTGGAAGAAAGACGAGAGTGCGCAGCTATATGTGAAGCAAGATCGAAGTCAAAAATGAAGGGATACTACGATGCTAAAGTGCGAAGTGTTTCATTCAGACCGGTGACTTAGATACGGCGCCAATGATGCGAGCCACGCAGAAGACAGCAAACTTGGACCGGTGGGAAGGACCCTATGAGGTTACTGAAGCATTAGGAACAAAGGCGCACAAGCTACGAGACATGGATGGTCGTGAACTACCACGTACATGGAACATTTGCAATCTTAAGCGATGTTATCTCTAGGAATGGCTACGGCCCAGCACACGGACATTCCCTCACTTTAGTGAAGTGCCCAATAATTATCCGTGTATTTACATTTTGTCTTACTTAGGCAATATCTTATTTATTTTCTTTCACAAAAACTTGCAAGTCTTAATAAAACGTCGCAGTTTCTAGCTAACTCCGTGACACATTCCAATTTGTTATTTCTATATACTTTATGCCTTAACATTTCTTATCTTTTGCTTACATGGCGTGCATGAATTTAATAAACCCACGATGGTAAAAGGATGAGTAAACCTACTAAATAACTCGTTGAGTAAGAGGATTGCAAACCCATCAACATTGGATCACGTATCCTTGTTAAACACCTTGTTCTCAAGAAGTTGGAATAATTTCGGTGCGCATCCCACGACGGGTGCGCAACTATGCATATTGTGCGTGTTTAACAAATTAGGAATCAAGACACTTGACTCCTTGATATGATATTTACAGTACGTTGTATATCACAACATACACGATTATGATACGAATACTTAGAAATTACATTTTAAGTATACCGTGATTTTCATACATGATTATGAACTCATATTATTCGCGCTGATGTAACAATTTGTTTCTTAGACAACATGTACGTTTTTTATGCAAAGACGAATAACTGAGTACAAACATTACAAGTCGCAATAATATCAACACACATTCAACGAAAGGGATATCTTATTAAGAACCATGTATTCTTACAAACGAATATTTACACAACTGTAAACTACCAACTATTACAACGCTTAAGAGAAGAGATTTCCACTCGGCTTGCAGCAGTCCCAGCCTCCTGCAATCGCATCAACAGGTCAGAGTCGTGTTGCGACACTGTGGCTACACTCACAGGCACCCCATCAGACCTGGGGAGATGAGCTGCGCCAATGCCGCACAAAATAGCCTTACCTTTCACCCCTTCCTTCTTGGAAAGTCTGGTAGCATGATCTTCCAAAACTTGCTTTAAAGGAACTTCCTTCTCCAGTACGAAAGGATTCAAGATGTCGCGGGGGCGAGCAAAAATGGGTACCTGCAACTGGGATTCATCAGGCTTCAAATAAATATCAGGTTGCGCCTCTGCATCTTCAGCACGATGGCGGGCCAAGGTTAGCCCCTCCATAATTACCCTTATGGGGTAATCCTGATCACGCTCCAACTGCGCAACCAGCGGAAGTTCCAGCAGCTTCATCTCACCCATTGCAGCAATCAGGTCCTCGTATGTGTGCTCACTATAACCAGGCACCTTATCAGCAGGGACCTTCAATAGACCACTGTCATGGAGCTCTTCCACAGCTTCTGCCTTGCCACACGCAAGCGCGCGCTGCACCACCGCCCCAAACTTGTCAACTACCTCACGAGACTCCAAAGTACTTAGGGCAGCAAGGCGCAGTCCATGGCCAATGAGCCACCTGCGTTCAGCAATGGAAGACACGAGCTGAGGATACAACTCCTCGTCATACTCAATACTGAGTTTACGCAGCTTCATTTCCTGCTCCTCTAGTGCGCCTTCCACAGTTGTACCAAACTCCCCCAACCGAGAGAACAACTCGTTCTTCCCATTGTCCAAGTACTTAAGCGCCCAGGAGCAGTTAGCCTTATAAGCCTCTAACACGGCACGCTCCTGGCCCACTTGGATCATCAGCGACATTCTCTCCTCAGCTAGTTTTTGGGAATGACAGCTCGTTGCCTCTACCTCTGCTCGAGCACCAGCTAACAGCGCCTTCAGCTGCGCAATTTCTTCATCTTTTGCGCCGCTTTGGTCGCTTTCCGTAATACTTTGCCTTTAGCTGCGCAACCAAGGCAGCTTGATGTGCAGCAGCCACCACTAGATCATCAACAAGCTGACCTATTGGTGCGCCCCCAGATGTCAACGGCTCAGTGCTTTAGCTCTTGGGCTCAGATGATTCAGCGCGAACGGAACTAGCCTTAGGGGGCGACTCTACAGAATGTTCAAACCTGCACACATACAAGCGAATTAGCAATTATTTCATAGCAGCCAAAGGGAATGCGATAAGTAACACTTACTGAGGAGCAGCAGTATCAGCTGAAGGGGAAGGCGATGCAACGTCACTGGATGATGATTCCACGACAAGGACAACATGACGCTTCTTCCTGGAGGAGCTTGCGCCATCGCCACCAAGCGTTCTCTTGCGCTTCAATCCATGGTTCTCCTCCTCCTCTTCTTCTTCAAGGGTTTCAGCCACATTTATGGGCGCCGGCTCCACCAACGGGGAAGGAACCCTGGGGCTAGGCACGCTTTGAAGAGGAGTCGCCTCCAGCGCAGTGGAAGAACTACCCCCCGTTTCTCCCAACTGCATGTCTAAGGTACGCCCTGCAGTAGCCTCCAGAATGGGCTCTTCCCCCTCCTTCAACGGACGAACCCCTACGGTGACTTGGCGCGGCTTAGCTAATTGCACAACTCCGAATAGATCTATCTCTGCGCCACAAAAGACAACAACAAACAAGTTATTATAAGTACAAAGGAAGAAGAAAGGCTTACATTAATAAAGTAAAGGAATGCGAAGGACGAGCACCCACCCTGGCCATCCGCATCTAAGAAGATTGGCACCTTCGGGGTAGGAACTGATGGGAATACGATTGGCGTTGATCGTATTTGCATCATCAGCGTCGTATGAACCAGGGAGAGGGCGCTCATCCTTCGGCAGCGAGATCTGGGTGTAGAAGTCGAAGCGCCATGGGAATACCGCTTCATCGACCCAGAAAAAATTTTCTCTCCAATCCCTAAGCGCGTCCAGTTTATCAGTATAGCATTGCGGCCCCCCGGCGCGCTTAGCGAACGAGACCCACCCGTTTGACCACGTTGTGTGGTAAAACGCGCGGAAGAGGTAGATGGTGGGATTAATCGCCAATAATCGGCAATTAACCTCGAAGTTTGTTAATTTTGCTGCACCTATACAATGCAGCTGAGATATATGCAGGCGATAGTAGTTTAACACATCGCACAGAAATAGGGATAGAGGCACACGTTGATTCGCAAATTCGAAAAAACGTGTGTATACCCCTACTTTCCCATCGGGGAAATCCGCTATTGACGCCTTCGCAGCCGGCACCTCAGGATGCAGAGACATCGGGATATAATAATCCGAGGTGAACTCACGCAGTTCATCCTCGGTCAGATCGGAGGTAAAGTCACAGTAATAAGGAGGCGGAAGGTTATATAAGTTTCTTCATCCACGCGATGAACGCCACGTGGATCCCACTATCTCTAATTGAGTGGATAGGATCTGCTGATGTGACGCGGATACAGTTACTTTCCCCCAATTTACGAGGCGTCCATTTTAAATATTATGTCTAGATACAACGTGTATCTTTCGCGCGGAAACCTTTTTGGCTTCTTTGCTACGCTTCGCAGTTTTTTATTGGCTGCAGTTATTAGTCTAGCATCCGTAGTTCGTCACTGCGCATACTAGACTGGGGGGACATGATGACGTATAGTCTACATTCGGGTCACGAACCATACAAATGACCGCTATTAGCGAGCCCAGCACGAACTGGACTAAGCCGATAAGTGTTTGGGCTCACGAAGGCCCAAACCCAAAGTGGTTTATGGAATAAGATATCGAATATCTCCTAACTTTGGAGATAATCGTTTACCAACCGACTTAGACGGGATACGCCGAAGGTTGGGGAACACGAAACCAACAAGAATTTCGTGTGTATATAAAGGGAACCCTATCCCTCGTTAAATGTACGATCTAAAACCTTAACTCTCCTATTAACCCTAAAACCGATTACTTACTCTCACGCCGGAGGATAATCGTGGGAGACAATTCCACGATAAGCCTAACGGTGTTTTCTGTTTACTTAGTGCGCAAGTCTCAAGCATCAAGATTCAATTGGTACGAGAACCGGAATCCAAACAAGGAACGCCAAACTTTTGTATCAACAATAACTGCTATCGATCCACTAGTTAAGTACCGAGCACTTGAAAAGCCACGCTAGAGTATCCTTATCCTTATCCTTATCCTTTGTCCTTCTTAGTTTTGCTCTTTCTGTTTTGTCTCGTGTGTCGGCAACAGCAAAGACCCACCGAAATCAATAAAACCTAATTGGTAAACAATGAATGTACTCCGTATGGCAGAAAGTCATCCAATTTATATTAGTATAACTTTTAGTTAATTGCCATCTTAGTCCTCCAAACTTGTGCATAATGTATACTTGGTCCTTGACTTTTATTCTTTTTGCATAACACATTAAAATGTGTTATTTAATCTTTATATTTTCAACGCTTTAGACCTCTCATCGTATTTCTGCATTAATTCTTTAGTCCTTGAGGTGAATAAAATAATTATTAACTTGCCGCTTTTAATCTCTGGACATCGAAACTTTGTGCCCAAGTAATTAATTATGGCGTAACTAATTATCCGAGTTACGCCGTAACCTTTTGTACGCTCATGATTATCCACTACGACATTATCTCTACGGCGTAACTAACACCATGTTACGCCGTAACCTTCATAAAAATAATCACGCCGTAACCATAAGAAATGGTTACGCCGTATCCTTCAAAGCTCATATTTACGCCGTAACATTATTAACGAGTTACGGCGTAATCTTCATAGGCCCTTGTAAATCAATCTTCAGAACATACATTTCTTGGCCTTATATCACATCTTTTTCGCTCCAACGCCTCATTTATCCTGAAATGCAATTATGAATTAAGTACCATTTTAATACAAATGAGGCCATAAACACGGGAATTTGATATATAAAATATCAGGCTAATTTGATGTTATCACTATCTATCAACATCCAACATACACATTCAAATAGATTGACATAAGTCGATCTAATATTTTAAAACAAAGTTTTAATCGGTAAAACTATTAAACCCCCCCCCCCCCTTTCTAGTTTTCCACATTACTTACATATCATTAATCATATGACATGTGATAACATCTCAAATGGGAGGTGATTTGCACATCTAAAAGTATTGTGTCTTGACATTTATATACTTGTGATATTCTGAATATCACAAGTGATTATCTGAATATCACAAGTGATTTTCAACTAATAATTTATACCATGAAAGTTACCTGAAAATCATAAGTGATTGTAGCTAAAAATCACATGTGATTTTTGACCAATCATCCGTAACTTGAAAGTCACCTAAAAATCATATGTGATTGTTACTAATATTTTGTAACATAAAACTTACTTACATCTCATTAATCATATCACATGAAACGTATGAAAACGGCCGAAAACGTAAATGAAGTATGAAAACAGCCGAAAACATATGAAAACGTTTGAAAACGGCCGAAAACGTATAAAAACGGACAAAAACATATGAAAGCATAAAAAAGTAAGAAAATGGACGGAAACGTATGAAAACGGCCGAAAACATATGAAAACGGATGAAAACATAAGAAAGCGGACAAAAACGTATGAAAATGGACGAAAACGTATTCAAGGATAAAAACACGTATGAAAGCGGACGAAAACGTATGAAAAATGGACGAAAACGTAAGAAAACGGACAAAACGTAAGAAAACAGACGAAAACGTAAGAAACAGACGAAAACGTAAGAAAACGGATGATATGAAAACGGAAGAAAATATATAAAAATGTTTGAAAACAGTCGAAATCGTATGAAAATGGACGAAACATATGAAAACAGACAAAAACGTATGAAAGCGAATAAAAAAACGTGAATTGGAAAAAAGACAAACAAAAATGTGAATAAATAAGAAAGACAAGAAAGTAAGAAAAGACAAAAAAAAGATAATGACTTCGGTTGAACATATTTAATTTTAGAATAATCTACACCATTAAATTAAATTAAATACGTGATGACGTTGATAGTCCCTTAGTATGCAACAAAAACTTATGGTGCGTTTGGTATGCTTCCATGAATGACAATATGTATGAGTTTGATAGTAGTGGTGGATCCCTCACTTATGAAAGATCCATGCCTAGCTCACTTGATGTATATGAAATATAGATTATATCTATCATTCATTACCATAATGGTGAGCCCCTCATCTTAAACAAACACCTTTAATCAGTTTAATAATTATAGTTCTATAATAAGATATCAAACGCACCCTTAGTACTTAAATAAACTTTTCCCTCGACCTCAAATCCAAATACTAGTAAATATTAGGACACATGTAATCTCACATTAATCGATTAAATCAATTACGTCTTACTCCTGTAAGTCAATAAACTGATAAACTCCAAAAGGTGAAGATCGGTGGGATCACCCTGGTCCCATGCATCCTAAGGATGACAACCGGACCCTCCTCCAAGGACCCGGCCCCAGGCAATAAACTGATAAACTAACACTACGCAAAATATATTAATCTATAAAGGGCCACATTGTAAAAAGTTTGTTTTAGCCTTCAAATTACTTGAGCCGCCACTGCCTTCCGTACAACTTTTCGAATGCGAAATACTCCGTATCAATCTAAACGCGAATATAAAATTAGCCTTGTGAAAAATAGTTCAAGAAACGAACATGGTGTTTAGACAAAAAGAAAAGGGCCCTATATTGGTTGTCTTTTTGTAGTTAAACTTCATATAAATAAAACAAACAAAAAGCTTCCCAACAACACATTCAATATCATCTCTAGTTTGCTCTACTTGTCCTGTGATTAGGTGCACCTTTTTGCTACTCTGTTGGTTTCCACTTCACATGAGGAGAACCTCAATTAAAAACTAGGTGGTTTAGCTTCAAGACTAAAAAGAAGTAAACAACAAGAAGAGAGGTTTTGACTTTTTGGTCAAATGCTTCATTATTTTCAAAACTTGTCAACTGATGATCAGCACTTTGATGACTTTTTTCACTCACAGAAGTCCAATGCTTGCTTGGTAATCTCAGTTTCATTCTTTTGTAGTTATATTTGTGGGCTGATTATGATATTCATGCTTTTTTATTGGTTTTTATGAGTTGTGTATGCAACTTAAGTTTTTATAAGTGTCTTTCTTGGTCTCATAAGTATCGTCTTTCTTGTTAATGTCTTGGTTATGACCATTGTCTTTGTTTCTAGTTTCGTCATAGGATTGAAGTTTGATTATTTAACCACTCTTGGTGTTTATGTGGCTTATGAGTTCAAGTGAAAAAACCGTAAACTAGCCATGCTTTGCTATAGTCACACCTAGTGCCTTTTGTCGTCGTGCACCCTCCACCTAATTCTGATTACAATCCTTGTTTTAAATAGGGCTAAATATTAAAAAAAATACTATACTTGCCACCATTTCCTCTTCAGGGTAGCGAACAAATTTTTTTGCTTCCGTGGGTAATTTACTTTCAAATTCATCATCTTTAGGGTATTTTGCAAAAAAGTAGGACATTTTTGCCCCTCTTACCCACAAGAGCAAATGATGGCAAGTATGATACTTTTTTTTTTTTTTTATCATTTGCCCTAGTTTTTATTATGTTAAATTTTGGATATGTATTAAGATAATCTATTTAATGATTTATAATTGTGTTAAATCTATGATAAAAATGTTTTGTTTTATCATTTGCCCTAATTCACTTCAAGTTGTTTAACGCTTCAAGCGTTAAACCGAATTAGGTTTAACGCTTCCGCTAAATTAGGAGGAATTATATCACAACATGAAGTAATTGCATATAAATTTCTGTTCGTCACTTGTTGAAGCATAGACTAGAGAGTATACTATGACTAGATTAAGGGTGTGTTTGTTTGATTAAGATGTTACACATCTGAATCTGACTACCGATCTAATCGACTACCACATCTTACGAATAAGAGGTAGCTATAATGTCTGAATCTGAATGAAAAAGTGTTGTTTGTTTTTATAATTGTCCGAATGATTTTAATTTTCCCTTTTTAAGTATATATTAAATTATTACAAATACGATTAATAAGTAAATAGTGTAAACTTAAAACAAAACATTTTTATCATAGATTTAACATAATTATAAATCATTAAATAAATTATCTTAATACATATCCAAAATTTAACATAATAAAAACTAGGGCAAATGATAAAAAAAAAGGTATCATACTTGCCTTCATTTGCTCTTGTGGGTAAGAGGGGCAAAATGTCCTACTTTTTTGCAAAATACCCTAAAGAGGATGAATTTGAAAGTAAATTACCCACGGAAGCAAAAAAATTTGTTCGCTACCCTGAAGAGGAAAGGGTGGCAAGTATAGTACTTTTTTTAATATTTAGCCCTTTTAAATAATCTTAAATTTTTTGTAACACTTAAATAACTTTGGCCTGTTTTTTTGTAAGTTATGGATTCATGAACTTTCTAGCGCCGATACTAAGCACACTTATAGACATGAGATGCCGTACTTTATGAAAACTGGCTACCCGATATATGATTGCTTATGGATGCACATTTGTTTGATCACTTGGTATGGTATTTATTGATTTTTGGTCTGTTTGCTTGGTTTAGATCTCTGATATATCAGATTATGACCTTTATGGCCAAGGTGATATTTTCGAAGTGCCAGAACCGACAATCGAACAACCGTTTGTTACCCTTGATCACATGACATCTGCCATGTCAATGATCTTGTGTGGAGAACAAGTCATTTCTCAAGATATCGACTCACTTCAAAATGAGGACTTCATGAGCAATATCCTTTACGAATATAAAGATATCTTTTCAAATGAACCATCATCACCCTCACAGGTCCTGAACTCCAATAGCATCATTTTGAATGAAAATTTGCAGCCTCCAGGAAAGATCATAAAAAGTAGGAGCTCTGTTAGTTTAAATGTGGATGGGGCTCACATTAGACCGAGTTCTATGAGTTTTACTGAAAAGGAATTGAAGAAGGTTCATGGTATGAGGAGGGCATTTAGTGAAGGATATATTAAGGTTCAGCTTTTATCTAATTTCTTCATTGAGTTAGCATACAGAGGTAAAAATGGGTGGGTCGGGTTACTAGTTTAAAGTTTGAAACGTGTTATTTTTAATACTCCGGAGTATGAATAAGTGGTGTCGTTGGTTTGACACTTTGACCCTCAAACACTTTTTATTTTTCGTTTAAAAGAATTACAAGTTACGTGTACCTTAATAGTGATTATATAACAGACTTACTGGTATTACAATAGTACAATCATGGAAATATGAAATATAAACAATTCACTAATTCAGGATGTTGTATAAGCAAAAAATAGACTTTGGGTCACTTTTAACCTAGTTGACCCATTTGACTCGTTTCCGTTTTAGCTATGAAAAAAAATAAATAAATAAATAAATAAAAAATAAAGAACACGATCCAATCAACTTATTCACAAGTAGACTGGCCAAAAATGCAACCTTAATCACTAGGTTATAGATCTTTCATCTGTGCATATATGAGCTAAGCAGTATAATGGTTATATGACCTTCGGATATTCTTGTTTTGGGCAGCCACAACTTACTAGTGATCATACCACAGAAACCCGCATGCAGAAGCTCTCAAGATACAGGGATAAGAAAAGAAAGAGGAATTTCGGTAGAAAAATCAAGGTAATCAATCATATGTTGAAATCTTTTCTTAATACATGCTTATCAGCTTTAAATTATTGCTTTGTAGGTTCATTTCATCATTTAGAAAAGGAAATGTGGATGTCTTTTACTTCTAGAAATCGAGAAGGGACCCACATCCCACAAACTACCGTATAAAATTAAGCCTAATCACTCGATTGTTCGTGTGAAATAATAGGCCGGGTGATGGGGACTGTATGAATGTATGCACGTGTATATCCATAAATAAAATTGTAGGGTTAACAACTTAAAAAAAATCGTCTTATGGAAGTGAATAACTTTTATGACCACCATCGTTGTGTTTGTTAAATTTCAAATTCCAACTGAAAGCAATCCGGGCTTATCACTAAACTTGTTATTTTATTTCATGTTAGTATGCTTGCAGGAAGGCGTTGGCTGATGGTCAACCACGGATCAAAGGAAGGTTTGCCAAAACAGAAGAAATCGGTGTCTTTAGAAAGTAATCATACGTCTAATTATAATAAAATCATGGTCTAGAAGACAGAGAGAAATCATGTAGCTAGGCATGTTGCAAGCTTTAGAGCCTGACTGAGACGTAGTCAAATTCTTAGCCAGTTTTGATTATTACTGAGATTCTTCAGTTTACCGGCAGAAACATTAAGCTATGTTAGTAGATGATGCACAACTCAGTGTTCACTGTGTCTTTCTTTTTTTTAAATAATGTTAAAACGTCATTGTATACAAGTGCTTATCGAATAAATGGAAGTATTGGCTGTACTTGTTATCCAATAACCACGTATTTTAGAAAATTTACACTAAATTTTTTTTCGCTAGGGGGTCACGTGCCCACCCTCAGTGGCGGAGCTTGAAAGTTTTTCGTAAGAGGCCCGAAACAATTCAAATTTTAAAATGCAAAATTTTCTCCGGAAAAACATTGTAACATACTTAACTAATAATGTACTGTAACTATGTAAGTCGGACAAAAGAATATTTAAATATTGGATTTGAGTAGGCCATTGATGTGTTGGGCTGGGAGGGCCAAGTTAAGTTTTATTTTTTTCACACATGAAATCCAAATATAGTACGTTAATGGGCTTAATGCTAGAAGGCCAGCACCCTTCCCGATCCATAAGTAGCTCGGCCTATGCCCCGCCCCCCCCAAAATTTTCTCCGGAAAAACATTGTAACATACTTAACTAATAATGTACTGTAACTATGTAAGTCGGACAAAAGAATATTTAAATATTGGATTTGAGTAGGCCATTGATGTGTTGGGCTGGGAGGGCCAAGTTAAGTTTTATTTTTTTCACACATGAAATCCAAATATAGTACGTTAATGGGCTTAATGCTAGAAGGCCAGCACCCTTCCCGATCCATAAGTAGCTCGGCCTATGCCCCCCCCAAACCATGTGTTTTAATTTTTCACGTTAAAGTACCTCAGGTGAACTACCATATGTTAAATTTTTGAACTTATTAGAATATATACAAGAGTGACGATATAAGGACCTAACTAAATGGTCCTAAAAGGTGGTCTAACGCATAAATGACTTTTACAGTTATGTAACTGTACAAATCATTTATACGTTAGGCCATCTTTTAGGCCCCTTTAATTAGGTCTTATTATCATTTTCCTATATACAAACATGTTAAGCTAGTGGTAAAGGTTGTTTACTTGCACATTCGGCACATACTAGTCCTAGAGTTTTTTTTTTGCTTACAATGATGCTACACAGACAACTTTTTTGTTTTTTGTGCTATTAATACTTAGAACATATCAATTTCGTGTCTAATTTCATACCATATCAAGAAACAAACTCTATAACCAATGTAAGCATCTTATGTTTGTCTTGCGTCCAAGTATGTGTCGCAGAAGCAGAAGAAGTAACCAACGTTTATCAGTAAACTACTAAAGTCATAGGTAGAGGTGCAAATAAATCGGTTTTAACCGGTTTTCGGTTTTTCAAAAACCGGTTTCAAAAAACCGGTTTCGGTTTTATCGGTTTTTCCAGAATCGGTTTTTTCGGTTATAAATGTTCCGAATCGGTTTTTTTGGGTTATAAGTTTGCGAAATCGGTTTTTTATCGGTTCAGATTTTTTCAGTTATAAATGTTTGGAATCGGTTTTTTGCCGGTTCGGTTTTTTTCGAAATTTTGCTAAAAATTTCGAAAATTTATTTAATAAACTTGTTAATTATCAAACATTTAATTAAGAGAAAATGCAGAAATCGTCCCTGTGGTTTGCCCAGATTGCAGATTTCGTCCCTACAATTTCGAAAGTGCAGGCGACCTCCCTGTGAGGAAAAGTTGAGTTCATTTTCGTCCCTGGCCAAATTGAAATGACTGAAATACCCTCGTCTTCATCCCCTTTAACTTTACAGGGACGAAACCCGCAATTTGAAAACCACGGGGACCATTTATTTTTGTCGAAATTTTTTTTCGAAAATAATTTTTTTCCGAAAATAATTTTATCAGTTTTCATCCGTTTTTCGTTCATTTTTTTAGATTATTGTCCGTTTTTTATCCATTTTTCTTACGTTTTGTCTATTTTTATTCGTTTTTACCCGTTTTTTTCCGTTTTTGTCCGTTTTTTTTCCATTTTTGTCTGTGTTTCTTACATTTTGTTTATTTTTCTTACGTTTTTGTTTGTTTTTTTTAAATTTTTTTCTTTTTGAATTTTTTTTTTCAAAATGATGAAATATTACAAAACAAACAAAAAAAAAAAAAAAATTCAAAAAGAAAAAAAATTTGAAAAAAAATTTCCCAAAAAAAAAGTAGAATTTTTTCGCAAATTTGGAATTTTTTTTTCAAATTTGCGAAAAAATTCTACTTTTTATTTTTGGAAAATTTTTTTTGGAATTTTTTTTTTAATTTTTTTCTTTTTGAATTTTTTTTTTCAAAATGATGAAATATTACAAAAACAAATAAAAACGTAAGAAAAACAGACAAAAATGAAAAAAAAAAAAAAAAAAAAAAAAAAAAAAAAAAAAAAAAAAATGGATAAAAACGGGCAAAAACGAATAAAAATTGACAAAACGTAAGAAAAATGGATAAAAAACGGACAATAATCTAAAAAAATGTAAGAAAAACGGAAAAAAACGGATGAAAACTGATAAAATTAATTTTGGAAAAAAATTATTTTCGGAAAAAAATTATTTTCGAAAAAAAATTTCGACAAAAAATAAATGGTCCCTGTGGTTTGTTCAAATTGCAGATTTCGTCCCTGTAAAGTTAAAGGGGATGAAGACGAGGGTATTTCAGTCATTTCAATTTGGCCAGGGACGAAAATGAACTCAACTTTTCCTCACAGGGAGGCCGCCTGCACTTTCGAAATTGTAGGGACGAAATCTGCAATCTGGGCAAACCACAGGAACGATTTCTGCATTTTATAATTAAACAATACATCGGAATCATCCTAAAAAAATACAATCATAACTTTTATTTAAACAATATAATTATACAACTAAAATTATATACAAATACTAATACATTTCGAATACAATCATAACTTTTATTTAAACAATACAATTATACAACTAAAACTATATAAATACCATTACATTTCGAATACAATCATAACTTTTATTTAAACAATACAATTATACAACTAGGGAAGGGTTCTTTTCAGAACCAAGAAAAAGTCGAGAACTGCGAGAACCAGCATCAACCAATCAGATTTTTTTTGGATATTTACATTTATTATTTAATTTAAAAGGGTATAGTAGTCAACTTATATTTTTTTATTTTATTTTTTTATAAAAATCGTTTTTTAGTTCCTAACTTTTAAGATTTTTTTTTTTTTTTTTTTTTTTTTTTAAATTTTCTTTTTCCAGCATGCATGATTTAAAAAGGTAAGGTGCATATGTGTTTTTTTTCAAGATTATTCGATGAGAGACGTTTGATTCTTTTTCAAGTAGATTAATTATATTTTCAATATAGACATTGATATGATCTACAAAATGTGGATACTTTCAAACTTTTCATGTATGAGCATATGTGCATACGTGCAACTAACTCTCGTTTAATTTAAGAATCTCGAAGAACTTTATCAACAATAAAAATAATAACTTTAAATCTCGAAGAACTTTATCAACAATAAAAATAATAACTCAGAATTGCAAAAGTTGATGATTTACAAAATCTAATACCTGTTGAAAATTCTACTTCCTTACAAGCGCTTAACTAATAGAAAAAAACAAAGTTAATTGAGGATGCACATGTGTAAACACTGTGTTTTGCTATATCGTCTTGACTGTCCTGATATGAATTCGCGTATCCTTGATTACCTTCATCGTTTTTGTATACTGCACATGTATATTCTTCGTCTTGATCATTTACATCACAGTTCCTAGTCTTCATCATGGTGCATTGAGTTCATTATTATGTTCTGAAACAAAAAACGTATGAAACAAGATTGCAACTCAATAGTCGGATGACCTCGTGAAACTGCACGGGCACGCCCGGTATTCACATCTGAGGTGCAAGAAGTCGCTCAAGTTTGTGCGGAAATACGTGAAACAGTAATAACTGTGATAGAATTAGTATAGGGTCATGCAAAACAGTGACACAATTTAAAAGAAAACAAAGAGTCCTGCAACATATTATCAATAAAATGTCACAAATCAGTTGGCGAATAACCTTGTGAACCTGCACGCGTGCGTCTACTATTCTCGTTTTATGCTACTGGTCTATTTACATTTAATAGAGCCCCTGTATAAAAACAAAGCAGAAACACTAATATATGAGTATTGGAAATTATTTTCCGAACCACGATAGAAATAAGTGTTTCGAAGACCTGGTGGGGTTACAGTTGTGCATCTACTGATTCCATTAGAACCGCAATTGAACCGCAAGCGTGTACCGCTACCTGTCCGCTAACACCTAAAATGGTAACAACTGTTAGTGAAACAACCCAATTCTAAACACATTATATTTTATACCCACCAACTTAACAAATATGAAATAGTTACACAACATAAACTTGCACACATGTGACACGAGTAACAATTTTAAAACACTTAAACAGATGAAAGGTATAACCTAGGCTAACACAACAAGTAGGCGTGATGTTCAAATTCCTAGCTGCTGAAACGCCTTTTTTGACATCATTAGTCATAGGATTAGTTTAATAAGTTGACTCATGTTCACTTTAAAACTCACTACACATAAGATCATTTTATAAACCATAAATGTGAAGAATCGTAACCTGGTATACATGTGCATAGGCACAATTATATCCGGTTATAATACAAAACATGTATCTAAAACATAAGTTTGTGAAAGAACCTTTTATGAAACTAAAACAAGAAACGAGAAACTAAACAACGTAAAGAATCTAGATGCCAATACTTGTGCATTGTGTTTACCACCATATCTAGTTATTTCACCTTGGTCAAAAAAGGAAAAATTTATGCCTCATTTTATCATAATACTAAACTAATAAAATAAAAGCAAATCGTACAACCAACATAATGCAATATATATTCTTCCTACTGACGTTTCTATATCTGACACAAAAATTCCACATTTATGCACATGTATTTTACATTCAAAGTACTAATCGAGTAAAAACATATATGCAATTTCAATGCATTTAAACTCTGAAGCTATAAAAACACATATGCACAGAAGACATCAAATTCACCGGAAATGGTAAAAACACATACGCACAATTTAAAACATAAGTGCATACCTCTTTTCTTGATTTTATACAACCGTAAAAACATATGCACACCCATTTCGTTAATTTTTTACCAACCATAAAACACATATGCAAACCCCTTTCATTGAATATTTTACCAACCATAAAACATGCATGCACTCTAACCTTAAAACACATATGCACATAATTCAGAATAATTGTTTTCTAAAAAAAATCATAGTTCAATTAAGTTTTTTTAGTTGCAGGTGGTAAAAAGAAGTTTCATGCTTGAATTAATTTGGTTAGGTTTTACACATACACAAGCATTTTTATGTACATTCATCTACATACACACACACACACACATATTATTTAGCATGAAATTATCATGAAACATATATGCACAATTACATAACACACGTGCATACTTTTTAAATTGCACTTCAAAGATCATGTTTTATATCCAAACACCCTTATACAGGTCCTCGATCCTCCAAGATAACCCAAGCAGGCCATTCAAATTTGAAATAACATATACGTCAAATACATAATTAGTAATAACAATCACTTGTTTGTTGAGCAATAATTATGCAAAATAAAGTTTATTATATAATATCTTATGATATAAAGACCAATTAAAACATAAAACAAAGACCAACCGCTAGAGTGGGAGTTGCAGTAGAGTATGCAGTTCTGCATCTCAACGTAATCTTAATTGTCATATCACCTGACTTTTGATACTTCACACAATCCACATAAGAACTTTATAAAAATAACACAATTTGGCTCCACAAAAGTCACCAACTTCTTTTTAACATTAATCAAGCAAGAATAATAGTTTCAAGGGTACTTTCCAACGCATCAGGTATATGTGGCAATTTGGACAAACTCCATTAACTAAAGTCGGTCAATTTGGATGATAACGTATTTCTAATATAATGACTAATAACCTAATGGGTAAAACCAGTTAAATTCAAAACTTATATAGAAAATTCAATAAGTCAAACACCTTAATATTTTAAATGATTACAACCTCACATTGAGTACAAAAATCAATTACAAGGTACACTGAATTGACTTATATACATGTGCACTCGTGTCTCCGTTATGATAAAATTATAGTTATCATCACTGACCCTTTTTTGAAGTTTTGTATTTGTCAGATCTCCCAAACACCCCTAATCAAATTAAAGCATGGACCAGATACCCCCAAATCAGATTAGTGCATCCCAGAAGCTAACACATTCAAACATTTGACAACATGAAAATAATAACAAACAACAATCACTACGCCATTGTTTAAAGTATACAAAGACAAAAGATATATAAACACTTACCAATACATATGCATCACTGACTTATGTACATGTTCACTAATGTCCCCATTATGATTAAATAATAGTTATCATAAGTGCCTCTTTATAAAATTTTAGTATTACCGTTTGTCCCAACTTGGCAGCCCCAAAAACCCATAATCAAATTAACAAACAACAATCACTACAACCATTGTTCACAGTATACCACAACAAAAGACATATAAGCACTTAATAAAAGCCGATTGCTTTCACTTAGCACATATGAACCAAGTTAAAGAGTGCAAGATATATGTAAAAAAACACAAACACGAATATTAAAAAGACCCAAACACAAACGTAGTAATATATAGTCACAAAACATTATACAAACATATAACCTAAAGTTTCACACCGGTCTGAACCATTCAATATTAGTTCAAGCTTGTAACATATATTTAATTTTCAATATTTAACTTACCTCAAAATGAAGAAATAATTAAATCAAGCAGCAAAAAAAAAGGTTCACCTTTAATGAAAGCGATGTTCTATGTGTCTGTTGAAACCAATAATACATCATTTGTGGATAAGGAGTTATGAACATGTTAATCCATATCCATAAGATTAACATAGAGTGACATAATTATGTAGTGATATAGGACACAGATCTGAGACGAACATGGTGTTGGATAAGATCATTGGTGGAGAGAGAATAATTAGTTTGTGAGAAAGAATGAGATTTAAAATTATACGGAGTAACCGATACTCACAGATCAGTTTCCAAAAAAAGTGGAATTTTTTAGATATTATGAAATGTCATTCATACCCCTCTTCCATTTAAAGAACTTTACCCGATCTTCCAATTAATTACTTAAGTGCCACCATTAATTTTATCCATTGATCAAATTTTTAACGGTTGAGATTGGTTCTCGCAGTTCTCGACATTTTTCTGGTTCTGAAAATAACCCTTCACTATACAACTAAAAATATATAAATAGGTCATCACCCGAAAACATATTAGTGTACTCAAGTATATCGAGCTTCGGCATTGCCATCACCCGTTATACTCAAGTCATTCATCATTAAAGTCTAAATCTTCCAAAAATTCTTCTAGATCAGCATCAAAGTCTTCAAATTCACCTTTATCTAATTCGATATTCGGGGGTGATATCCCTAAGTCAACTTCTTCTCTTGCTATAGTTTCTTCAACTTCACATTCATCTAATACCGGACCTTCCAACGATGTTACATGTTGTATCCTATCTACTCCGTCCAAATAATCTTTCAAACATACACATACTTCCACAAATTCGGGGGTTAGTCTTGAACTTCTTTCAGATATAATTCTACCGCTAATTGAAAAGGCCGATTCGGAAGCTATCGTCGAAGCTTGGACCACTAATAAGTCACGAGCCAATTGGAAATTGGATTTCCCTTTATTTCCACCAAGCCAAAATGTCAAAGTTTGCAAACTATTCGGGACTTAAAGTTATTAAAAAGTTTGTAGCCATATATTGTCCCAACTCGCTTGTTGAGGCCGATGTTCGTTGACGTTATGTAACGTCTTCACATAAACTATTATAAAGGTTTATATTAATGTCCCTTGTCATTCAAGACGATCCGGCTCGCATTTGGTCAACAATTGGGTTTTGTTGACCATATTTTGTTGCATACAGTCCAAATAATTTTTTTAAATAATCGTTCAATTTAAAAAGTTGGGATTCTAAATAGTTGGGGTCTTGACCGTCTAACCCAAATGATAAGTCTAAATTTTATGTTATTCTTGTTATTAAAAGTTCTACGCCTCCAACATTTAAACATGGATTAAGTGCGGCGGAACAAGTAAAAACTAAAGGTAAACTACCAAAATATTTTATAAATTTATTTTTTATAACTTTAACCATTTTTCTAAACATTTGAGTAGGTGAGCTTTTTAATTCGTCTAATTTTTCCGTCATAGTATAAATTTGCTTTAAAACTAATGAGTTGGTTGGGTAATAAACACCGATACTATAGTTGTTGCCTCTTTAAAAACTTGTAAAAAAGTAGTTAAATCATTTAGTCGATCCCAATCTTGGTCGTCTATCGAAATGGAATTATTTCTACTAACAAATCTTTCATTAAAAGCGTTTAAAGTCACACGTTGTCGTAATATATTTTCAAACATCATGCAAGTAGAATTCCACCTATTATTATTATCATAGCAAAGTCCTTGGGGTATTTCACCACATTGTTTACGAAAACGTCTATAGTTCATATGTCGTTCGTTGCTCGAACTATATATAGTTGCTAATAAACCCCTAAATTTACTTTTTAAACTATCACATATTTTTAATGCCGCTTGCACGGATAAACTTATAACATGAGCAACACAACGGGAATGAAAAAAAAACACCATCTAAAACGGGTTTTATACGTAATTTTAACAATTCCATAGCTCTAGTATTATTGGATGCATTATCTAGTGAAATTGTAAAAACTTTATCATCTAAATTATATTCAATTAAAGTGTCATGTAAAATTTTTCTTAAATTATATCCCTTATGAGGATAACCAAATAGTTTAAAAGCAATTTTCCGTTTCATTAATAACCAAGATTCGGGATTAAACCAACGAGCCGTAACGACGAGATAAGAATTTGTCGTACCAAGTGGTGCGGTCCAAACATCCGTAGTTATAGAAACACTATATTTATATTCACGAAAACCATTGATAATATATTTTTTAGCCGTTTCCCATAATTTAAAAGCATCACTTCTAAGAGTAGTACGACTTACTTGTTGATACCGCGTTTGTAGCCTCGTTTTGATGATCTCCGTAAGCTTGTCGTTGTCGAAGTGGTTGAATGGAAGCGCTTTTTGAATGACAAACTTCGTAAAATCAAGTCGAAGCGCATCATTATCATATATAAAAACTTGACCGTCCGCACCAATATTACCTTGTGATGCATCATTTCGGCTAACCGCACTACAATTGTTCATATGAATCCTTAGTGTAGTGTTAGACGAGGAGCTATAAAATCTCCCACATTTCTTGCAACGCGCCTTTTCCACCATATCATTCATAATAAAAAATTCGTAATTAGACCAAACATCCCCTTTTCGTTGAGTTGGTTTAATTTGGTATACATCATCATTTGAGTAAACTTTTCGAGTATTGATAGTTCCAACGGAGGGAGTAGTGGAAGCTTGTTGTGATTGTGAGTTTTCCATTATAGATGGATTAGAGAAATATTTGAGAGATTATTATTATTATATATATATATATATATATATATATATATAGAGAGAGAGAGAGAGAGATTAGAGAGTGTTTTTTATGTGTTTCAAACCATAACCCATTATATATATTTATACTACAAATCCCTGGCTTGAAATCATCAAAAAAAACACAAAAAACTCACTTTCAACGGCTAGTAGCCGTTAGGCTGAATTCAAAAAAAAAACGGTAAAACCGTTTTTTTCACAACGGCTCTATTTGACTGGTTTTTTAACCGGTTAAAACCGGTTATTTGAAAAAATCTGTTAAAACCGGGTTCATAACCGGTAAAAAACCGGTCGAGGCATAAGACGAGGAGCTTATCTTCTTCTTTTCATTAGTAAATTAGTTTTTACTTTAAATTATTAAGTAGTTAAAATTGGTAGAAGTATCACCCCCACTCCTATACCCGATATTTTACTTGTTTTATAAAAAATATAAAAAGCTAAAAAGAATCACCCTCAACCTCACCTTCTCGTCATACATCTCTACTAGCATCTCTATTCCTCTAGAGAACGATCAACCCCCTAGGCTTACCCATACTACATTGCAACGATTAGGTACACTGCCTAGTGGGTTGTAAAGCTTGCTCGTTGAAAACAAAGTCTTTCGACCCCGAATTCACGCATCAGCTATGCACTTACAATCACCGTCCAATAATTTTCAAAAAAATTTAAAATGCAACATCATAACAGGATTAAGCAACTTCATTCACAACAATGCCATGTCACCTTACAGCAGGCACTAAACAATATATCAAGCAATTCACGGTTCTCTTTTTCAAGGATTCTAGTAATTTTTGAAAATAAGTAAATCCAAACACCATTTCCATGAGTACATTATGTTTAAGCAACTTATAAGTACGAACTTAAAGCCTAAAAAAGCAATCCTAAGATTAACTTAAAACGTTTAATAAGTGACATACATCAAGAAAATTACAATATGTATTTCCACTATCATTATATGGAAATAATAAATGAAAGCATTTAGATTTCGAACCCTTACCTTGAATATTGCGCACGAATATGTCATGATATCATCCATGGATAATGAAAAGAGGCGATTGCTAAAAAGCACACACATGAGAGAATTCAATAAATATAGTAAAAGAAGTCTTTACAACTTAATGACTACTTAACAATTTGAAATACCAGGTCCTAGTGGCGAGATATGTTTCTGCAAAGCTGTTTTGCTCTACACCGTACCTCCTGAACCTGCCTCTACTTCATTCTTCTCTATTTCCCATCATATCAACTAATCATTCCATGTATGTCTTGTTCAAAACAAATGTGAAGTTTGTTAACTGGCCTAAGAGTCATAAAGAGGATATGTGTAACACCCCAACCCGATAAGGGCAGAAGTGTCACATTCTGGTGTTATATCAGAACATACAAATAAAATCCTCACAAACGGAAACCTTAAATATGAGGTATCAAATCATATAAACAATTGACTGACAAGGAAAATAGAATATCCAAAATGAAAAGAAAAACTCAAAACAAAAGCTCTTCAAAATAAGTCCCAAAGTAATAAGGTGCTAGGGTTGGTCCACTCAGATACACTAACTCTCAACCCATCGAAGCCCATCTTCCAACCTAAAACCTGCCGCATGAAAAGAAATGCGGCTGAGCTTAAAAAGCCCAGTGAACAGATATAACAAAATGAAAGCTAAACAAAATCTGAAATATAAAAATGAAATAAGGAAGCTGATAACAAGGTCGCAGCAAAAGAGAACAATGAGTCAAAGAGGATCCTGCAGAACACAATTATACAGATATCCAACAAGAACAGATAACCAGGAGAACGAAGCAAAGCAAAGCAAAGCATCGATGACATATATACAAGCACATACAAACCAAGCGTACAAGTACTGAAACATAAGCAAGCATAGCAGACGTCGCATCCACACAACATATATATGGCAACAATCAATTCAGGAAACCAGAAGACATACAAGTCAAACAGAAATCTAAAGGCAAGCGGAAGCAATTAATTAGTAAGTGAGCATGGCAATCACACAGGTCAAAAACCCTTAGTTGAAAACACAACCAGTATCATGACAGCAGAAGTACTAACAGCAGTCAACACATGGCAGTCACACGTAATAAGTATGAATACAGTATAAACGATATAATTAAATGAATTAAAGACATAGCAGGACAACAAATTAACAAGTCATACGTCACAAGTTGAACCATTTACCCAATCAAACCGTAGCATAGGCAGAATGTAAACATGGCAGGTCAACAATAAACAGATAAGAATACAACGGGATAGTCATAATCCACGAGATTAACCGAACAAAGCACACATAATAAACCGACCAAACTATCGATTACACATTGGCATGGTCACCAGACAATTCAGAGGTTCACATAATAGTGAGATCACATATCGTCAGATGACAATAGGTAACTCAAATAACCGCATATTAATCACATCATAGCAGGATAATCAGTAGTCACATAAAACATGAATAGCATAATCAAATTCGATAAGCATATAATAACCCAGTACGTGAATGGAACGATAGTCTGACGTAACGGAATGAGAGTGCGACAGATCAAAGCAATGGAATATATATATCTTGGTAGTAGAGTGAGTCATATAAGGGTACTGAGTAATGAACAATTTATACAGAATATGGTGCGTTGGGGAAAAGAAGTACAGATAGGTCTATCAAAAGTGTAAGGGTTGTCAGAAATCTACCACGAGACCGGAACATATCATATCATATCATATCATATCATAAGTAACCATTGTATTTGGAGGGGTGACCTCGGAATACCATACATAATAGGAGGGGAGACCTCAGTAACAAATGGAGTAGCTAGCTCCGGAATGTGAAGACGCAGTATTGCACCGACATCATTCACCATATAAATCATATCATATCATATCATGTTAAATCCACTAAAACATATCATATCTAGGATGCATCCATACGCCCCCCGGAACATATCATAGTGGCCAAATCATATACATATAGTGAGCTCATAATCATATCATATCATGATGGGGACGGTGTGTAACATCACTCGTACACACTGGAGTCATGCCATTGGTGCATCAATGACACGGTCATGTTACCTTCATGACTAGGAACACATATTTGGCTCGGGTATCAAACTGACGGGTCAAAGCATAATCATATCATATCATAAGGGCTCATATCAAAGTTCATATCAAAGTTCATCTCAGAGTTCCATAACATAGGTTCATAATCAAAGGGTTTATAACCAGAAGGTTCATAATCATAACAAACGAATATCATAGCGAACAGAATCGTACCAAAAGATCATATCGGAATCATATCAAAAGGATCATAGCATAAGGAATCATAGCAAGGGATAACATAAATGAAGCAAAGTCAAAGGGTCGAAAAGTCATGAGAAATCCCTACTGAAAAGGGATAGAATATATGTACCTTCACGCCAATGAAATGAAAGAAAACGAATGAATGAACACGAAGACACAACGTCACGTCTCCTCCAACGAATCTACATGAATTACGTTTCGTATGATAATTATTAGCTCATTTAAGTTATAACAGATTAATGGCTTATATAAATCGTGGTATTCTCATTTTTTTATTAATGGACCGAAATAAATACTTTAGGGTAATAATTATTAATTAGCCAAACTTAGGGATTACAAATGATAAATGGTAAATTTAAAGGTTTAATATGACAATATAGTAAAGTTATAGGTCAAATATGATAGTTTCCAAAGATTAGGGTCAAAAGTAACAACTTAACAAAGTTCAGGGTTTGCATGGACCAATATCTAAAGATGAGGGTTAAAATTAAAAATATATAAATATATTAACATGCAACATAATGACTTCATACAGTAGCCTTTCATTTCGTTTTTCTTATATTTCAAATCGATTTCAACATGCCAACTTAAGTCTCGATCGCGGTTTAAACGACTAACCGACACGACCAATTAAACACCAGTGACTATTAACCCCCAACTCGACTTACCCGGCACACTTTCAAAACTCCAAACGACCCAACCATTTTTCCCGCGATTAGATTCGATTTACATTACAAGACCATGCATACTCTACTCTTTTGTGTTTGAAATCTCAGTATGTATAAAATGAATGTAGACCATTTGTTAAAATAACACTACGCATTAATTCATTTCAGACCACAACCATACGCATAACTTAACCATTTCCAACTCATGAATGCTACTACAATACAAGCAAAGACACAAACTTAACCATTCATGTTATATATATATATATATATATATATATATATATATATATATATATATATATATATATATATATATATATATATATATATATATTAGTGTAAGGTTATTTTCAGAACCAAATAAATTGCGAGAACTGCGAGAACCGATCCTAGCCTTTGGATTATGTTATCAAGGGCTCTTGGTCTAGTGGTTGGGGACATGTTTCTTAAGCAAGAGGTCAAGGGTTAGAATCCCAGTAGTGGCATTTAATTTTTGCTATTTATTATCTCAAGCTCAGGCCCAGCTGCGAAATATAACTGAAGCCCAAGCGAGTCCAGCAATTAAAGCCCAAGGGCAATCCTGCGTGGCGCCGGTGCAAAGGCGTACCCCACGGTCACCCAAGAAGTTCAGGCCCAGTCCGAAATCCAGCAGCCTCATCTAAGCCCATCAATCATGGTAAGCCCAAGAAAATCTAACAAAGTCGTGGCCAGCTATTACATGCGTGAGTCAGACGCTCTCAAAATTAAATCCCAAACAAAGCACTACATGATCCGTACCAATATCCCTGCGCCACGTGGCCATTTTATCACTGAGAATACTAGGAACTTTGGGGAAGGATCGAGAACCATATAAATGCTATCCGACACACAATATTTTGACACAGCTATTTTTTCATATTTTAGTAGGAGTAGATTTATTATTAGGAGTAGGAGTAGTTTGTAGCTTATTGTAATTTCTAGCTTATTTCAAGTGCTTTTGTAAGACTCTTTTATTTATCAATGAATTTAATGCTTATCACTTAGCTTATTCTTCTTTTTCTTCTACTATTTTTTTTTTCTTATTCTTATCTTATCTAATAAGTCATAATAGCTTATTAGCTTTTTGTGGCTTATTTAGATCTAGCTTATTTATTAAGAATTCTTTTTCTTCCTTGTTTTAAAAGCTTTTATAACCTTAGATCTACTTTTTATTTTATAAAAACCCAAAAAGATTTGATTTTTATTAGTTTTTCTTTTATAAAAAGTTATTTGCTAGCTTATTATTCTAGATCTAGTATTTTTAATTAAAAAGTTTTAATCTTTAAGCCTTTTCTTAGCTTATTTCCATTAAAGTTTAATACTTTTTAAATCAATAAGCTTTTCCATAGCTTATTTGATTCATATTATTGCTTATTTGTCCTAACCTTTGTTAAAGTTGTGATTTTTAAGCTTGTTTTCATTCATTCCTAAGGCGAGGAGCTTATGGGTTTTATAAGCTTGCTTATCACTAAAGTTTAGAGCTTTTCTAGCTTTTGTAAAACTAATTAGCTACTAAAGTCACAAGCTTTATTAGCTATTTGGTAATATAAAAGCTAATAAAGAAATAAACTTTTTGGTTTGATAAGTTTATAAAATCGGGTGGTTTATTATTCTAGTCTCATTAGATCGGGTTCTAATTTCTTGCCTTTCTCGTTTAGCTTTTATATTTTTAGTCATTAAAATGTTTATTATTGTTGAGGTTATTATTGTTGGTTTAGTAGTTATGCTTATTGAGTAGATTCTTATATGCTTGTTAAGTGAGTTTTGATATGGGATTTGAGTGTGAAAAACTTAGAAATTGTTGATTAATAATCTTCGGTTACTTGGATTCAAATTTGTTGTTTTGACGGGCAAAAGCCGTTAGGGTAATTAATTAAATCTAGTAATTTTACCTAGATAAAAAATTGTTTTCAAAATAAACCAACGTTGTGAGAAAATAGTTTTTTAAACGGGTATCGAAGATTATTGATTAATAGTTTCCGGATTATTTTTAGATATAATTATTTGGTTGTTTTAACGGGCAAAAGCCGTTGTGATAATTGATTATTTAAATCTATTGATTATTACCAAGAGAAAAAGGATTGTTTTCAATATAAGCCAACGTTGTGAGAAAATAATTTAATTTCGACGGGTATTAATTAAAAAGAGCTTAATTTATTCACACTTAATTCCATTTTCACCTCACTTGACGAGCATAGCTTTCTCTATCATTTTGTTAGCTTAATTTTATTTCGTCATTAGTTGTTATTTAATTTTAATTAGCATATCATAGTTTTTAAAATCTTTTCGAAAATGAAAAACCAAATATTCGACAATCAAGCATCAAACGAAAAACATAAACGTAAATCTCAATTCATATCTCGCCGTGGAATACGACTCCGGAAGATTGATTATCATTTGTCCTCAAGTGATTGTTAATCTTAATCGGGAAATACAAATTTAAAAATGCCCTTCGCTGCAAATCCGTGAATCAGTTTTTGGCGCCGTTGCCGGGGAGATATGTTACGATTTTTGCGTTTTGTTTCGAGTTAGTGCCTTGAAGATCCTTTCTTTTGAAAGTTAATTTTCGTATCTTTAAAAGAAAAATCACTAAAAATTTTGAAAAATTCAAAAAAAATCCAAAAATATTTTCCCTTTTCTATCTTTTAAAAAAATCCAAAAATATTTTTCTTTTTTTTTTCAAAAATTAAAAATGTTCTTCTTTATCCTCTTATCTGTTTAATTCCTTATTTCTCTTACCCTCTTTTACCATTTATCCTCTTATATGTAATTTGTTATTCTTGGTATGTTATGTGTTTGGTTGTTCTGATGTGTTCGTGTTTGTGTTAGGTTCTTTTGTTTTCATTTTGACGTTTGAATCTCGGATTATTAAATTTCATTTTGGGAATTCATCTTATGTCGACTTTGCAAATTTTGTTTGATGGATGGAAATAAAACAAAATTTTGAAAGTATAATTCCTGTGGTTTCTTCTCGATAGATCCAGTTAAGTTTCCGTTAGTCCTTATAAGTTTTGTCAGCTATTTTATTTTCGTAATGTAATTGTTTCATTTTACTGTTTGAATGAAGTATGGCCATCATGATGGTATACTCATGAGTATCTGGTTTGTTATAGTATGTTACTTGCTATTTGAGTGTTATCTCAGATGTGGTATGTTATTAGCTATGTGTTTTGTCATGACGGACCGAATATAATGATAATAAGAACTTGTTATGTGATGCAAGTATTATGACGCCTGATCAACGTAATAATAAGAGATCATATAATCTGAACTTATTGAAGGTATACGACGCCCTGGGAAATGCCTGAAGTTGACATGTGATAGACTTTGGTAGTATCTGTTATTTGGTGCTTCTCATGTTCGTTTGAAATCCGTACCCAATTGTGAGATCGTAGTAGATATCCATTACGTGTAAGTTTTTATGCGTTTGGAATCCAAATTGTTATGATGATGCAATGTGAACCTATAGATTGCTATGACCACCTTAAGCTTATATGTCTCCACATATTTCTGCGACTATTGAGGCCGATAGGATTTATTTCATCTATGCATATGATGTCCTCATCATTAGATATCTGAATAAGTTAGAATTTGTCGTTTGATTTTCTGCGTCTCATCCGTTTCTCCGCCATTATTCTGATGAGTATATAATTATCTATTATAAGTATTTGACTATCGATTTGATTTCTGAATAAGTTTGAGTTTGAATATTAGATAAGAAATTCATTTGTTCGAGATAAGATTAACGTTTGTTATATTCCTAGAAATTCGAAATCCGAATCGGATTTTACTGCTCGTTGCCTTGTTCAATTTCGAGGACGAAATTTCTTTTTAGAGGGGAAGAAATTGTAATACCTGAATTTCTAAAATTCACAAAAAGACCAAAATACCCTTATGATCAAAAGTAAGAATAACTAAATAAACACAATACCAAATGAGCTATGTAAATTCAGAAAACTTATAAGAAATATCACATATGATCCAAATAAATCTTGAATGACTATGTAAAGTTAATTTTATAGTTTATGATTTTATAAAAATTCATTTTGTATTTTTACTTAATAACCGAATATAATTACTAGTTTTATAAAAAGAATTAAATTAGTAAAAGCTCAATATAAATTTATATTATTAAGAGACCATTTATTTTAAGTCCAATACATTATGAAGCCCACAAGAAAAAAATTGAAAAAGTATATATATACATATATTCGGTTCACATTTATTCCTAATAACCGATTAATCACAAACCGACTTCAAAACCCTTCACAATTCGATTTCCAGTTTCCAGAGCTTGAGACCATTTTTCTTGGACAAGATTGAAGGTAAAGAAGATGGGAAAAATAGTGTTCGAAGTCCTAAGTTGCTGTTGTAGTCGTGGTTAGTTTTTGGAACAATTAGGGTTTCGACAAGTGGTGTTTTTGTGCTTCTTTTGTTTTAACGATCCAAGCTCATCAAGGGTAAGTTCCTAATGTTGATTTCAGTCCTATAAGTCATATGGAACACATAAAAATTGGCCATGCATGTTTAATATGTCGTATGGAATTATTTGGAATCTAAAACCTAAAATCATATAAAAATAACGAATGGGTGTATAATAATTTTAGAGACCATGATTTGATTTTTCCAGAAGCTATTAAATGATATAAGACCTGAATAAAATACATATTTGTGAATTCGAAGCTTGTATGAATTGTTTTGAGTTTTAGGTTCGATTAAGCGTGGAAAAAGGAAGGTTTTTAAAAGGAACGATTAGGGTTTTGCATGAATTAGGGTTTTCTTGTAATCATTAAAGGTAATTAATGAAGTGGTAATGATGAGATAATGATTGGTTAAACTTAGGTTTAGGGTTTGTACTTGAATTATACTTATTCGGTTTTAAACAAAAGTTTTGGGTTGGTTTTGTAAACTATGAAACTTAAAGGTGATTTTTGGGAACAGTAAAATAAAGGTATTAAACGTATAAAAATAAGTGTGGGGGTTAAACATGTAATTTTGGATAATTAAAGGGCCATTCGAATTGTATTTAATTTATTAGGGTACGTTTTGTAAATTCTAAAATCTTTGGGCCAAAATAGTAAAAATCGATAAAAGTAAGGTTATATTGTGAAACTAAAGATGTCAAGGGTTTGATTTGAAATTCTGAGCAATTATGGGTTCTACAAGTGTAAATTGATTTTGTAGAGACACGCATGAGTTGAGTTAATTTCGGTTTGTTATCATTTACGTTCTAGGTTAAATTGGGAAATCATTAAAAGTAGTAATATGTGAATTTAATGCGTATTTAGTAATATTTAAAGAGTATGGGAAACCCTAGAACTTAAATAGGAAGTTGGTGAATTAATGAGGAATACCCTAAAATGTTGTAATTTCGAAATACTAAAATGAGAATATTCTCACAACTCTAAAAGTATTAATGCGATAAATCCGTTATAATATTAATGATGCTAATAAATATTAAATAAATCATAATCCGTGTAGTTTCGTTGAAGGAGACGCGACGTTACATCTTCGTATTCGTTCATTCGTTGCTTTTCTCACTTGCTTTTAAGGTACGGATATTCTGTCTTACTTTAAGACACTTAGGTTATCGTACAGATATTTTGACCTTTTTAGTGAAGGTTCATTATGATGTTCTTTTCGTTCGCTTTTCTATTTCACTTATTAGGACTCCCAATGCCTACAATGAAACAACCAATTTATTTAACCAACCCTCGCACCATGAGATGGAAACATATGCTTGTGAGTATTGTGGAGGTCCTCACCCGAGTTTTGAGTGTCAAGCAGGGAACCCGCTTGTCTATGAGCAAAGCCCATGTAACAATCAAAACTTTGGTTTTGACCAATATCCATATGATTCACCGAATCACTCACATCAATCATACGGTTGTGAGTATTGTGGAGGTCCGCACGTTAATTCCGATTGCCATATGCAGAACCCGATTGTTTACGAGCAAGTTCCTTGTAACAATTACGACTATCCTTATAACCCACCTCCGCAATACCAAGAGATTCAACCACAACCTTCACCATGTTCTGAAGAGTTTAATCAAAAATTTCAAGAAATCATGATTGATCTTAAGAGTCTTCTTGAGAAACTTTCCCACGAAGAAAAAGATCCTAATCAAAAGACTTATGGTGAATTATCAATTGAAGAGCAAGCCGCTAAAGTTAGTTACGAAAACCTCTCGGTAATGCGATTATGATGACGATGATGAAGAAACCATTCAAATTGGGAAGTTCTATAATTCATCTGCTGCTATCACACTGCTCGAAAAGCCGGATAATGAAGTATGGAAGAATTATTAATGAGGAACGATGCGACATATACGAGCTTTATATGCTAAACATAAGGTCGTACGACATGACGCCAGGAGAGTGCTATTCCATTGAACGATGTTATCTCAACTCCTATGTCTATTGCAATCACATCCGTCTTAACCAACGAGGATCCCGAGGACTCTCTCATAATGGGGACGAGCATCGGCACTATTTCGAAACGGAATTGTCTAGTGTTGAGGACCTTGTCCCAATCCCAAGTGAGTGCACGATATATCCGACGATGAGTATGATTTGCCTTTTCGTGATGATTCTCTTAACATTTTAAGAGGTTACTCCGAGATTTTCTCAAATCCACTTTTTGAATTTAACGAAGACTATACTTTTATGCAGTAAATCCTCTTTTTGATGGAAATAAATGTCTGAACCGATACTGAGACCATAACTAAGTGGTGGAAATTGCTAGCTCTCGAGCACACCACTTGTCACACCTTTGTATTAGACTTTTCTCTTAGTCATGTAATTTGATTCTATCCTCACTAATGAGATCTTCTTCGAGTATCCCGTTGAACCGTCTTGTGAAGACAAAATTTTAATCCAGGGGATACTCGGAAGAAAATGAGCTTTCTAAATGTGACCAAAATGTTTTGCAAAAATCTTTTCTAAAGAGTCATTTGAGCTTGAAACATATATCATCAGAACCTTTCTTCCCTTCTTCACATTTAATGTGACTTCTCCTCTCCTTCACCGAATGAGGATACAATTTTGATCAGAATTCTCATAAGATGGATTCCACACTTGCTCCCAAGGACAAATGAATTAGGGGTCGAGTCAAGCTAGCTTACTCGGTTAACAAAAACATAAAAGCGCTATCCGAGGAGGCAACCCGTGTTATCTATCTATCTATCTCTATTTTTTATTTTCTAATAAGTGTGTTGTAGATTAGTGTGGGGTTTTGTTTCTTTCCATGTGTGTTTCACTTAGGTTCCGTTTTTGCTTGAAGAATCCCTATGATCGAGACGACCTCCGTGCTTGTTTTCAAACCCTCCAATACTCGGTCTCCTATCATTTTATATGTTATATCTGGGATAACCCTTTGTCATAATTAAAAATGATTTTTCACCTTCACACATAAATTTTTTTTAAAACATTCTTTTTCAATTCTAAGTGTGGGGTTAGCTTTTACTGAATTTTTAAACATTGAGGACAATGTTAAGTTTTAAGTGTGGGGTGGATTTCTATTGAAATATGACTTTTCCTGCTTTTGTATGGTCCCCATGCAACCCGCTTTTTAACCGTTTTATCAAAAAAAAAAAAAAAAATGTCTAGCTTTTGATTGAAAAGTTTGCTAGTCTCTTAGACAAGAAGCTATAAAAAGCTAATTCTAGCTCACAAGGCCAAGGATTTGCAAGTTTCCCAGAGTGACTTTAAATATGCATAACTTGATTTCATTAGCGAAGCATTTAAGTAAAGAAATTAATATACGTTTGACACCTTGTTGACTTTCATTGAGAGTAGGAATAGAATTGACTTGGGACGTGCGTGTTGAGCCCTAGCTTGTTTCCTTAACCATAGATAATTTAATTATCGGCTAAGCATCATGGGATCTCATTATTTGGGATTTTAAATTTAAGGAGATCGAGAAATGATAGAGTTACTTATGAGTTTAGATGCTAAGCGTGAGTAGTTGGTTCTCTTTAGAGCCCATCGAAGGTACTGTGGCTTTTGTTCCCAAGATTGTTTCACCTCATATTTGTGAATAAATAATTAGAGATGTTGAGTTTTTGGCGATAGTTAGTTCTTTATTCTTCTTTAGAGAATCCTTGCCCATGAGAGTTGGGTACACATCAAGGTAATCGTGCTGTTACGATTGTAATAGACAACTAATTCCGATATTTCTTTTGCTATTGTTTCTATTGTTATAAAAGCCGTAGGGTTTGGAGTTTGGCACAAAATTAACATGAAATAAAGCCCAAATGTATTAAAGTTGAAAATATCCAAAGCCATAAAAGTTTTCTATGTCCAGGTACCCCGTTGTCATGGACTTCTAAAAGGTTGAGGAAAATCCAAAGTCATAATAAGACTTCGATAAAAGCGGTAATCCCGTTGAGTTAGTAGTTAAAAAGACCAAGGGCCTAAATTGCAAAAATGCAAATGTCTTTGAAATAAGTGTTAAGCCAAACTTTGAATCCAGGAGATGTCTAAATAAAGCCTCTGTCTCGGACTGTAGATGAGTTGTCTCTTGCGCCATAAAAAGGATATTCTCCTAAATCGTGAAATTATGACCTTGATGTGGACCTCATTCTTGTATGCAATGATTTTCGAGGGAAGATGGATAACTAATTATCGACTTAGCTTCATATCTTTATCGGAATAAAATTATCGAAACGAGAAACATGAAGAAATTCATTTCTCACCAAAAATAAAATAAATAGAGGAAAAATAGAAATATGGGAGCAAAAGGTAATTACACAAGTAACTTCCATGGGTAGTGTTAGCATCTAAAATCATATTTAACAATGATTTCAATTTTACGCTTAGTTTGGGGACTTGTGAAAATCGGGACGATGTATTCTATCCGTATGGTAACTCCTCTTTGAGTTGTGTTTCCTACCCGTGATCCTAAAAATGTCTTTTGAATAATGTGGGAGTTATCGATTGACATGAAAGTTCAACAAACCGTCACACAAAAAGGAAAGTGCTTAATGATATATCTATAAATGAAATAAAATGGTTTAAAAGCGGGCGTTTTCAAAGCTAAAGATTTTGTTACCCTGATGAACATCTTTACATCTGCTCTTGTTTGATGTGAGGGATTATTAGTTAAAGGGGTTTTTAAAAGATTTTCTTTCACTACATGTGTAATGAACATTGCTGTGGGACCAATGAATGGTTTTAGTGGGGTATTTTGATGAGTGCTAAATTACACATCATTTTATATATAAAAATATGCTAAATCGGACTAATAACCATGAAATATGTCAAATTATATTGCAAATATGTTGGATATGTGTTATTATGTCTTGCAGGTACAAGGGTTTGAAAACAAAGCAAAACGGTGATTTTGGATGAGTTTCATGATGTTTTCACGTTTTTCGAGTTGTGAAGTCATAAAAATTATCCGAAGCACACCATTGGAAAGAGGGCGACTAAAATTGAGTATAATGGTTATTTTATTTGGAGCATCAAGGAAAAGAAGAAAAATTAAAAGAAGAACGAAGAATAAGTAATTAATTAAATAGAAAAAGGGAATATGGATTAGCAGAAAAAAGGAGTTTAAATGGAAATTAAATGCAACATTTAACACAAGAAGCATTGGTCTAGTGGTTTGGGACATGTTTCTAGCAAGAGGTCAAGGGTTAAAATCCCACTAGTGGCATTTAATTTTTGCTATTTATTATCTCAAGCTCGGCCCACCATTTCTATTGCAAATATAGCGACCCAGCCGAGTCCAAGAATTAAAGCCAAGGGCAATCTGCGTGGCCCAAGGTCCCCCACCGGTCAAGAAGTTCAGCCCAAGATTTAAATCCAAAGGACCTCATCTAAGCCCATCAATCATGGTAAGCCCAAGAAAATGTAACAAAGTCGTGGGCGGCTATTACATGAGTCAAAGTGGGGCACGCTCTCAAAATTAAATCCCAAACAAAGCACTACATGATCCAAGGCCAATATCCACCGCCCGTGGCCATTTTATCACTGAGAATACTAGGAACTTTGGGGAAGGATCGAGAACCATATAAATGCTATCCGACACACAATATTTTGACACGACTATTTTTTTCATATTTTAGTAGGAGTAGATTTATTATTAGGAGTAGGAGTAGTTTGTAGCTTATTGTAATTTCTAGCTTATTTCAAGTGCTTTTGTAAGACTCTTTTATTTATCAATGAATTTAATGCTTATCACTTAGCTTATTCTTCTTTTTTCTTACTATTTTTTTTCTTATTCTTATCTTATCTAATAAGTCATAATAGCTTATTAGCTTTTTGTGGCTTATTTAGATCTAGCTTATTTATTAAGCATTCTTTTTCTTCCTTGTTTTAAAAGCTTTTATAACCTTAGATCTACTTTTTATTTTATAAAAACCCAAAAAGATTTGATTTTTATTAGTTTTTCTTTTATAAAAAGTTATTTGCTAGCTTATTATTCTAGATCTAGTATTTTTAATTAAAAAGTTTTAATCTTTAAGCCTTTTCTTAGCTTATTTCCATTAAAGTTTAATACTTTTTAAATCAATAAGCTTTTCCATAGCTTATTTGATTCATATTATTGCTTATTTGTCCTAACCTTTGTTAAAGTTGTGATTTTTAAGCTTGTTTTCATTCATTCCTAAGGTCAGAGCTTATGGGTTTTATAAGATTGCTTATCACTAAAGTTTAGAGCTTTTCTAGCTTTTGTAAAACTAATTAGCTACTAAAGTCACAAGCTTTATTAGCTATTTGGTAATATAAAAGCTAATAAAGAAATAAACTTTTTGGTTTGATAAGTTTATAAAATCGGGTGGTTTATTATTCTAGTCTCATTAGATCGGGTTCTAATTTCTTGCCTTTCTCGTTTAGCTTTTATATTTTTAGTCATTAAAATGTTTATTATTGTTGAGGTTATTATTGTTGGTTTAGTAGTTATGCTTATTGAGTAGATTCTTATATGCTTGTTAAGTGAGTTTTGATATGGGATTTGAGTGTGAAAAACTTAGAAATTGTTGATTAATAATCTTCGGTTACTTGGATTCAAATTTGTTGTTTTGACGGGCAAAAGCAGTAGGGTAATTAATTAAATTTAGTAATTTTACCTAGATAAAAAATTGTTTTCAAAATAAACCAACGTTGTGAGAAAATAGTTTTTAAACGGTATCAAGATTATTGATTAATAGTTTTCGGATTATTTTAGATATAATTAGTTGGTTGTTTTAACGGGCAAAAGCCGTTGTGATAATTGATTATTTAAATCTATTGATTATTACCAAGAGAAAAAGGATTGTTTTCAATATAAGCCAACGTTGTGAGAAAATAATTTAATTTCGACGGGTATTAATTAAAAGAGCTTAATTTATTCACACTTAATTCCATTTTCACCTCACTTGACAAGCATAGCTTTCTCTATCATTTTGTTGTTAGCTTAATTTTATTTTGATCATTAGTTGTTATTTAATTTTAATTAGCATATAATAGTTTTTAAAATCTTTTCGAAAATGAAAAACCAAATATTCGACAATCAAGCATCAAACGAAAAACATAAACGTAAATCTCAATTCATATCTCGCCGTGGAATACGACTCCGGAAGATTGATTATCATTTGTCCTCAAGTGATTGTTAATCTTAATCGGGAAATACAAATTTAAAACTGCCCTTCGCTGCAAATCCGTGAATCAATCTTCACATTAATTATCCTGTCAAGGTTTATTTTATCTTCGTATTGACTTTTATTTAGACGAACCGAAAATGAACAAGTGACATGTTAACGTGACACATGCTTATACGAATTATAAAGGATATCAAACAAGATCTTAGGGTAACTTACGATCGGTTGCACGAGAGGGACACAAGAGCGAGATGAGGATCGGGCTACTAATATCAATACTTTCGAACCAATATATTCAACGAACCAAAACTCTTCGAACTAAACCACGAACATGTCTCGATCACGAACCAAGCCAAACCAACAGCCACCTTTCGACTTCGAACCCGTAATCACAGCAGCCTTCGAACCAAAGACTCACGATCACAACCACCTTCTTCTGCTAGCTTTGGTCGAATGGAGAAGGAAGAAACCAAGACTTGCCGTCACTTTTGGTGTAGGGGTGTTAGGTTTTTCTTTGAATTTTGAAGTGATAAGGATGTTATCAATGAGAGAATTAAGGAGGTACATGGGAGTAAATGGGAAAGTATATTTTGACGTTAAAAAGGGATTATGGGCGCTTAATGGGTGGCCGAATAATGGGGAAGAATTCTTGACCAAACCAATATTCTTAATTACAATATTGATGGTTATTTTTTTGGTTTTAAGTGTCTTTTAATTTGTATTTATGATTAGGGCCAAAATAACTTGTAATGTGTGATTTTTAATTTAGTAGAAATGAGTGTAAATAAATTTTTAACTTGTTATCTATAAGTTAGTGTTAAACTTAGTTAACGAGCTTGCCGCATATTACGTAATTCACAATTATTAAGCTTGAGGGGCAAAATAGTCATTTAACACGTTTACAATTTTTAGGGTTTTACAACTCTTCCCCTCTAAAAGAAAATTTTCGTCCTCGAAAATTGATGTCGCAGGGGTACACAGAGCCGTATGAGATTAAGGCAGACGTAGCAATCCATAGGTTCGCACAGATCATAATGATTTCAGTTCCAAATGGTACAAAACTTATACATAACAGATGTCGATGAGAATCTCACGAAAAGTATGAAATTCCAAGCGAATATGAGGATTGACAAATACCGATATAAGCCCTAGTCCATTCCGTACCAACCCCGGCATTTCCCAAGATGTCGTATGATTTCAATAAGTTCAAATTATATGATCTCGGTATTATCCACGTTGATCGGTCATAATACTTGCATCACATAACAAGTCCTTATTGTCATCATATTCGCCTGGATGACAACCACATAAAACTATACAACAAAATAGATAATATCACGGTAGCAAGTAACATACCAAAAGCAGACCGAGATTCACATACATGCAGCATATAATACATCAAACCAACTTACCATATCACAATGAAAGAATGTTACCAACTTGCAAGCGGTTCTCTCATGACTCATTCACGGCGATTCAAAGGAAAAGTCGAGATATCGGCAAATGCTAACGATAAAACTTCACGATTCAAACCGAGTTATGAGCGAATCAAAGAAAAGCAATAGATCAAAATGACTTAACAAAATATCAACCGCCTCAAAAGCATGACAGCGAATGAGGAGTAACACAATCGGCGCCCAACATATAAAGTAGATGAACCTTCGGCCCATTTGGTTGAATCTTGTCTTAGTGTGTTGCGTCTTTAGTTGATCCGTCCGGCTTCCTCAATGACATCGATGTCTCAGCGGCAGCGATGCGGTGGTAGCCGCTTCACGAACCTCTCGGGGCAGGGACTATGCGGCAACGAGGGTCGGCACTATCATCTTCGGCTCTGCAATCTCCATCTAACGATGCGGCCGGTGGATGTGCGAAGACAAAATAAACAAAATCAAATGCGAAGAGAAGCATACCAAATTAGGCAAGACAAAAGAATATCGAAGAATCAAATGAACGACAACCAAAAGGAATGGAAGATGTCAGCAGGCGGAAGCCTAGTGTCTACCCAATCCTCCGCAGTCAATCCTAAGGTCAACAAAGGCGAAACACAGGCTCACGATACCATAATTGTAACACCAAACCCGATAAAGGAGAGTATCACATGCGGTGTCATATCGAGAACATACAAATAAAATCCTCCAAGCGAAACCTTAAATATGAGTGTCAAATCATATAAACAATTGTGACAAGGAAATAGAATATCCAAAATGAAAAGAAAAACTCAAAACAAAAGCTCTTCAAAATAAGTCCCAAAGTAATAAGGTGCTGAGGGTTGGTCCACTTTCGGATACACTAACTCTCGACCCATGAAGCCCATCTTCAACCTAAAACACCGCATGAAAGAAATCTTGGTGAGCAAAGCCCGGTGAGCGGATATAACAAAATGAAAGCTAAACAAAATCACGAAATATAAAATGAAATAAGGAAGAGTGATAACAAGGTTAGCGGCAAAAGAGAACAATGAGTCAAAGAGGATCTGCGGAGAACACAATTATACGGATATCCAACAGAGCAGGATAACTAGGAGAGCGAAGCAAAGCAAAGCATCGGTAACATATATACAAGCACATACAAACCAAAGCGTACAAATGCTGAAACATAAGCAAGCATAACGGGCGTCGCATCCACACGCATATATATGGCAACAATCAATTGAAACGAGAAGACATACAAGTCAAGAAAACGAAATCTAAAGGCAAGCGGAAGCAATTAGTGAAATAAGTGAGCATGGCAATCTACAGTCAAAAAACCTTAGTTGAAAACACAACGATATCATGGCAGCGGAAGTACTACTTGTGATCAACACATGGCGATCTGCGTAATAAGTATGAATCACGGTATAAGCGATATAATTAAATGAATTAAAGACATAGCGAGGACAACAAATTAACAAGTCATCGTCCTGAAGTTGAACCATTTACCCAATCAAACCGTAGCATAGGCGGAATGTAAGCATGGCGGTCAACAATAAGCAGATAAGAATACAGCGGGATAGTCATAATCCACGAGATTAACCGAACAAAGCACACATAATAAACCGACCAAACTATCGATTACATTGGCATGGTCACGGACAATTCGAGAGGTTCACATAATAGTGAGATCACATATCGTCGGATGACAATAGGTAACTCAAATAACGCATAATAATCACATCATAGCGGGATATCGGTATCACATAAAACATGAATAGCATAATCAAATTCGATAAGCATATAATAACCGATTCGTGGAATGGAGCGATGATGCGGCGTATCGGAATGAGAGTGTATTGAGATCAAAGCAATGGAATATATATATCTTGGTAGTAAGTGAGTCATATAAAGTGCGAGTAATGAACAATTTATCTGAATATGGTGCGTTGGGGAAAGCAGAAATGCGGTATAGGTTATCAAAAGTGTAGGTTGTGAAATCTACCACGAGCCCGGAAACATATCATATCGTATCATATCATATCATAAGTAACCATTGTATCGGAGGGTGACCTCGGAATACCATACATAATAGGAGGAGACCTGTTAACAAATGGAGTAGCTAGCTCCGAGGAATGTGAAGGCAGCGTATTGCTACGACATCATTCACCATATCAATCATATCATATCATATCATATCATGTTAAATCCACTAAAACATATCATATCTAGGATGCATCCATACGCCCCGCCGGAACATATCATAGTGGCCAAATCATATACATATAGTGAGCTCATAATCATATCATATCATGATAGGGGCGGTGTGTAACATCACTTTCGTACACACTTTGAGTCATGCCATTGGTGCATCAATAACGGTCATGTTACCTAATGACTAGGAACACATATTTGGCTCGGGTATCAAGCGGCTGTGTAATACCGAATTTCTAAAATTCACCAAAAAGACCAAAATACCCTTATGATCAAAAGTAAGAATAACTAAATAAACACAATACCAAATGAGCTATGTAAATTCAGAAAACTTATAAGAAATATCACATATGATCCAAATAAATCTTGAATGACTATGTAAAGTTAATTTTATAGTTTATGATTTTATAAAAATTCATTTTGTATTTTTATATCTTAGAATATAATTACTAGTTTTATAAAAAGAATTAAATTAGTAAAAGCTCAATATAAATTTATATTATTAAGAGACCATTTATTTTAAGTCCAATACATTATGAAGCCCACAAGAAAAAAATTGAAAAAGTATATATATACATATATTGGTTTTATTCCTAATAACGATTAATCACAAACCGACTTCAAACCCTTCACAATTCGATTTCCAGTTTCCAGAGCTTGAGACCATTTTTCTTGGACAAGATTGAAGGTAAAGAAGATGGGAAAAATAGTTTTCGAAGTCCTAAGTTGCTGTTGTAGTCGTGGTTAGTTTTTGGAACAATTAGGGTTTCGACAAGTGGTGTTTTTGTGCTTCTTTTGTTTTAACGATCCAAGCTCATCAAGGTAAGTTCTAATGTTGATTTCAGTCCTATAAGTCATATGGAACACATAAAATTATTACATGCATGTTTAATATGTCGTATGGAATTATTTGGAACCTAAAACCCTAAAATCATTATAAAAACGAATGGGTGTATAATAATTTTAGAGACCATGATTTGATTTTTCCAGAAGCTATTAAATGATATAAGACCTGAATAAAATACATATTTGTGAATTCGAAGCTTGTATGAATTGTTTTGAGTTTTAGGGTTCGATTAAACGTGGAAAAAGGAAGGTTTTTAAAAGGAACGATTAGGGTTTTGCATGAATTAGGGTTTTCTTGTAATCATTAAAGGTAATTAATGAAGTGGTAATGATGAGATAATGATTGGTTAAACTTAGGTTTAGGGTTTGTACTTGAATTATACTTATTCGGTTTTAAACAAAAGTTTTGGGTTGGTTTTGTAAATATGAAAACTTAAAGGTGATTTTTGGGAACATTAAAATAAAGGTATTAAGCGATAAAAAATAAGTGTGGGGGTTAAACATGTAATTTTGGATAATTAAAGGGCCATTCGAATTGTATTTAATTTATTAGGGTACGTTTTGTAAATTCTAAAATCTTTGGGCCAAAATAGTAAAAATCTGATAAAGTAAGGTTATATTGTGAAACTAAAGATGTCAAGGGTTTGATTTGAAATTCTGAGCAATTATGGGTTCTACAAGTGTAAATTGATTTTGTAGAGAACAGCATGAGTTGAGTTAATTTCGGTTTGTTATCATTTACGTTCTAGGTTAAATTGGGAAATCATTAAAAGAAGTAATATGTGAATTTAATGCGTATTTAGTAATATTTAAAGAGTATAGGAAACCCTAGAACTTAAATAGGAAGTTGGTGAATTAATGAGAATACCTAAAATGTTGTAATTTAGTCGTCACTAAAATGAGAATATTCTGACAACTCTAAAAGTATTAATGCGATAAATCCGTTATAATATTAATGATGCTAATAAATATTAAATAAATCATAATCCGTGTAGTTTCGTTGAAGGAGACGCGACGTTACATCTTCGTATTCGTTCATTCGTTGCTTTTCTCTCACTTGCTTTAAGGTACGGATATTACGTCTTACTTTAAGACACTTAGGTTATCGTCTGATATTTTGACCTTTTAGTGAAGGTTCATTATGATGTTCTTTAGTTATTTTCTATTTCACTTATTAGGACTCCCAATGCCATTGCTATGAACCATTTTTCTTGAATGTTTGATCATTTACTCTGAATTTATGTTCTAGTGAACTATGCAATATCTGATGGGAACTTATGTTAGGAAGATTTTGATATGCACATCTGTTCAACTTTGCTATGGTTGATTATGAACTTCGAATATGAACTTACGCATGAATATATGACATGCCACTATGACATGAACTTATGATTTAGAATATCTGAATATGAACCTTATGATATGAACTATCGATAAGTTATCATGACCTTTATGATGAATTATGATCATGTCATTTATGACAACCTGTTTGACCTAAGTTTAGTTTGACACCAGAGCCAAATATTTAACTAGTCATGGGGGTTCCATGTCGTGTCGATGATGCACCTCGACATGACTCTAGAAGCGATGAGTGATGTTACGCCCGTCCCTTTTGTTATCGTTTATGAGCTCGCTATATATTATATGGCCACTATCTGCGTAGGCGTATGGATGCATCCTAGATCATTATCTGTTATCGATATGTTTTCCGGTGAATGATGTCGTGTGCAATCGGCGTCTTCACAAATTCGAGAGCTAGCTACTCCATTTGTTACTGAGTTCTCCCCTCCTATTATTTATGGTATTCCGAGGTCACCCTCGAATACAATGGTTACTTATGATATGTTATGATCGATATGTTTTACGGGCTCGTGGTAGTTGACTAAATCATTATCTGTTACTTACGTGTTTAAGTATTCTGTATGATTCGGTATTTGAGTGTTTATATTATGTATTCTGAGATGATATGTTAGAGAATGTGCTTATGACGTATTTGTTTAAGTGATTATTAGTTGCCATGCTAGGACAGGATTAATACGTTAAAATATGATTCGTATATCTGATATTATGATTTGTTATCGTTACGTGAATGTGTTGATGCGAAGATTAATGTGCTAGTGTATAATGAGTATTTTGAAGGTTAATTATCGTACTGCATATGTGACTGCCATGTTAAAACTCTGCTAAGGTTAGGATTTGATATGAGAACTGGTTTAGCTATATTGTATGCCATTTCCATTTGCTACAATATTACATTAAGTGTATTAAATGTTGATTAATTGATTTGTATGAATGTCATGATTATCTTCTAGGGCATTTCAGTTAGTCTCTAGACATTTCCGTTTGGCTTATATGTAATTTGTTATTCTTGGTATGTTATGTGTTTGGTTTTGTTGATGTGTTCGGTGTTTGTGTCATTAATGTGCTATGTGATGTCTAAAGTATGGTTGTTTGGATTTCTGTATATTTGTGCTTCCTAGAATCCTAAAGATCCGTCATTATTTCATTTTATTTTTAGTTATTCGTATATTAGTTTTGTTTTAGCTTTTGTTTCTGTTATATCTGTTCACTGGGCTTTGTAAGCTCAGCCGCACTTTTCTTTTCATGCGGCAGGTATTAAGCATTCAAGATGAGCTTATGGGATACTGATGCTGGTTTGAGAGTAGAGACGAGAGCAAGATTTGACCATAGAGATCTTAGATTTATTTGAATATTAAGTTATTTATACTATCTTTTGTAAGTTTTTGTAAAGGCTTCTGCTTTTGTACATTAGTTAAAGTTCTGATATGAAACCGTATTGTGATATCTTTACCCTTGTCGGGTCGGGGTGTTACAATTTATGGTATCAGAGCTCTAGGTTTTAGGACCCTTAGAGCTTAGGCTATGACCTGTGAGAGTTGGGTAGACATTAGGTTTCCGTCTGTTCAGATATATTTCGATTCCTTTTGATGGTCGTTCAGATTTGACTTCGATATCCTTTTGCCTTCACTGAATTGGCCCTCCTTTGTTCGCATCGAATTTTGTTATTTTGTTTTCGCTCGTCCGTTTGTCGATCGTTAGATGGAACTTCACCCGTGGAGCCGAAGAAGATGGTGCCGACCACTGTATTTGCTGCGACGGTTCCTGTGCTGGAGGAGTTCGTAAAATAGAAGCCACACTCGACTGCCTTGCTGTGGAGACATCTGGATGTTGTTGGAGGAAGTTGGATGGACCAACCAAAGGCGCAAGAGACGGAACAAAGATTCAACCGGTGGCTGAGAAGATTCATCTACTTCATATGATTTTGGCGCGACTTATGTCACTCTGATTCGTTTGTCATGCGTTTCAAGACGGTTTGATATTCTGATAAGTGATTCTGATATGTATTGCTTTTCTCTGATTTGTTCGGAACTCGGTGTGAATCGTGAAGTTTTATCGTTTTGCATTTTGTATATCTCGGCTTTTTCTTCTGGATCGTAAGTAATAAGTCATGAGGAAGAATACGAGGTGGACTCGGATTTAGAATCTACGGCTACTGGTAGGTTTAATCCGACACAAGAATAGGAATTTCGCTTCTGATTAGTTGCCCTCCTTATGAGAAATTTCTGACATTTGATTTTGAGTTAGGTTCTTTTGTTTTCATTTTGACGTTTGAATCTCAGATTATTAAATTTCATTTTGGGAATTCATCTTATGTCGACTTTGCAAATTTTGTTTGATGGATGGAAATAAAACAAAATTTTGAAAGTATAATTCCTGTCTGTGGTTTCTTTCTGATAGATCCGTTAAGTTTCCGTTAGTCCTTATAAGTTTTGTCAGCTATTTTATTTTCGTAATGTAATTGTTTCATTTTACTGTTTGAATAGTATGCATCATGATGGTATACTCATGATATCTGGTTGTTATAGTATGTTACTTGCTATTTGAGTGTTATCTGTATGTGTGGTATGTTATTGGCTATGTGTTTGTCATGACCCGAGACCGAATATAATGACAATAAGAACTTGTTATGTGATGCAAGTATTATGACGCCTGATCAACGTGATAATACTGAGATCATATAATCTGAACTTATTGAAGGTATACGACGTCTGGGAAATGCCTGTAGTTGACATGTGATAGACTTTGACTGGTATCTGTTATTTGGTGCTTCTCATGTTCGTTTGAAATTCCGTACCTAATTGTGAGATCTGTAGTAGATATCTGTTACATGTAGAAGTTTTGTACGTTTGGAATCCGAAATTGTTATGATCTGTACGAACCTATAGATTGCTATATGACCACCTTAAGCTTATATT
>OU343220.1:85578260-85948924 GCA_910596185.1 Chrysanthemum makinoi | reverse complement strand
TAGAAGGGCACCTTCCTGATCCAGCTGGCTCGGCCCCTGCTTCTGCCCCCCAAAAATTTTCTCCGGAAAAACATTGTAACATACTTAACTAATAATGTACTGTAACTATGTAGATGGGAAAAGAATATTTAAATATTGGATTTGAGTACTGATGGGTTATTGGGAGGGCCAAGTTAAGTTTTATTTTTTCACACATGAAATCAAATATAGCGTTAATGGGCTTAATGCTATGAAGGCACCCTTCCTTCATAATCTGAGGCTTATGCCCCGCCTACCCACCTGTGTTTAATTTTTCCGCTAGTACTCGGTGAACTACCATATGTTAATTTTTTTGAACTTATTAGAATATATACAAGAGTGACGATAGGGGACTTAATTAAATGTCTTGGGTAAGTTTTAACGATAAACGCATTCTGCCAGTTATGTAACTCCGCATAAATGCTTTTATTTATAATGCTTGCGCATCTTTTGTGCCTCTCTTTTAATTAGACTTATTACATATTTCCTATATACAAACATGTTAAGCTAGTGGTAAAGGTTGTTTACTTGCAATTAACGCCAATACTAGTCCTAGAGTTTTTTTTTTTTTTTGCTTAAATGATGCTACACAGACAACTTTTTTTGTTTTTGTGCTATTAATACTTAGAACATATCAATTTCGTGTCTAATTTCATACCATATCAAGAAACAAACTCTATAACCAATGTAAGCATCTTATGTTTGTCTTGCGTCCAAGTATGTGTCGCAGAAGCAGAAGAAGTAACCAACGTTTATCAGTAAACTACTAAAGTCATAGGTGAAGTGCAAATCGGTTTTAACGGTTTCGTTTTTCAAAAATCAAAACAAAAACCGTTTTGGTTTTATCGGTTTTAATCGGTTTTTTCGTTATAAATGTTCGAATCGGTTTTTTTTATAAGTTTCGAAATCGGTTTTACGGTCGATTTTTTCGGTTATAAATGTTTGGAATCGGTTTTGCGGTCGGTTTTCGAAATTCTGCAAAAATTTGAAAATTTATTTAATAAACTTGTTAATTATCAAACATTTAATTAAGAAAATGCAGAAATCGTCCTACGTTTGGTTTCCAGATTGTGATTTCGTCCCTACAATTCGAAAGTGCAGCGACTCTCGCGTGAGGAAAAGTTGAGTTCTTTTAGATCTGGCCAAATTGAAATGACTGAAATACCTCGTCTTCATCCCTTTAACTTTACAGGGGACGAAACACGCAATTTGAAAAACCACAGACCATTTATTTTTTGTCGAAATTTTTTTGAAAATAATTTTTCGAAAATAATTTTATCGTTTTCATCCGGTTTTAGCCATTTTTAGATTATTGTCCGTTTTTATCCAGTTTTCTTACGTTTTGTCTATTTTTATTCGTTTTACCCGTTTTTTCGTTTTTGTCCGTTTTTTCCATTTTATGCGTGTTTCTTACATTTTGTTTATTTTTCTTACGTTTTTGTTTGTTTTTAAATTTTTTCTTTTTGAATTTTTTTTCAAAATGATGAAATATTACAAAACAAAATAAACAAAATTCAAAAATTCAAAAAAATTAAAAAAATTTCCCAAAAAAAGTAGAATTTTTTAAAATTTGGAATTTTTTTTTCAATTTTGGAAAAATTCTACTTTTATTTTGGAAAATTTTTTTGAAATTTTTTTAATTTTTCTTTTGAATTTTTTCAAAATGATGAAATATTACAAAACAAATAAAAGCGTAAGAAAATGAATAAAAAAAAAATGGATAAAAGCTGCAAAAACGAATAAAATTGACAAAACGTAAGAAAAAATGGATAAAAGCGGACAATAATCTAAAAATGTAAGAAAAACGGAAAAAAAAGCGAATGGCGATAAAATTAATTTTGGAAAAAATTATTTTAGGAAAAAAATTATTTCGAAAAAATTTCGACAAAAATAAATGGTCCCGTGGTTTGTTTCAAATTCTTGATTTCGTCCCTGTAAAGTTAAAGGGGATGAAAGGCGAGGGTATTCGGTCATTTCAATTTGGCGAGGGCGAAAATGAACTCAACTTTTCCTCACAGGAGGCACCTGACTAAATCGAGAGTGGGATGAATCTGAATCTTAAAACTGGCAGGAAGCGATTTCGCATTTTATAATTAAACAATACATCGGAATCATCCTAAAAAAATACAATCATAACTTTTATTTAAACAATATAATTATACAACTAAAATTATATACAAATACTAATACATTTCGAATACAATCATAACTTTTATTTAAACAATACAATTATACAACTAAAACTATATAAATACCATTACATTTCGAATACAATCATAACTTTTATTTAAACAATACAATTATACAATCTGGAAGTTCTTTCTTTGAGCAAGAAAAAGTCGAAGCTGAAGCCAAAAGTCAGCCGTCAGATTTTTTGGATATTTACATTTATTATTTAATTTAAAAGGGTATAGTAGTCAACTTATATTTTTTTATTTTATTTTTTTATAAAAATCGTTTTTTAGTTCCTAACTTTTAAGATTTTTTTTTAAATTTTCTTTTTCCAGCATGCATGATTTAAAAAGGTAAGGTGCATATGTGTTTTTTTTCAAGATTATTCGATGAGAGACGTTTGATTCTTTTTCAAGTAGATTAATTATATTTTCAATATAGACATTGATATGATCTACAAAATGTGGATACTTTCAAACTTTTCATGTATGAGCATATGTGCATACGTGCAACTAACTCTCGTTTAATTTAAGAATCTCGAAGAACTTTATCAACAATAAAAATAATAACTTTAAATCTCGAAGAACTTTATCAACAATAAAAATAATAACTCAGAATTGCAAAAGTTGATGATTTACAAAATCTAATACCTGTTGAAAATTCTACTTCCTTACAAGCGCTTAACTAATAGAAAAAAACAAAGTTAATTGAGGATGCACATGTGTAAACACTGTGTTTTGCTATATCGTCTTGACTGTCCTGATATGAATTCGCGTATCCTTGATTACCTTCATCGTTTTTGTATACTGCACATGTATATTCTTCGTCTTGATCATTTACATCACAGTTCCTAGTCTTCATCATGGTGCATTGAGTTCATTATTATGTTCTGAAACAAAAAACGTATGAAACAAGATTGCAACTCAATAGTCGGATGACCATTGAAACTGTGCGAACCGCCCGGTATTCACATCTGAGGTGCAAGAAGTAAGCTCAAGTTTGATGAGAAACGTGAAACAGTAATAACTGTGATAGAATTAGTATAGGGTCATGCAAAACAGTGACACAATTTAAAAGAAAACAAAGAGTCCTGCAACATATTATCAATAAAATGTCACAAATCAGTTGGCGAATAACCTTGTGAACCTGCAGCGGCGTCTACTATTCTCGTTTTATGCTACTGGTCTATTTACATTTAATAGAGCCCCTGTATAAAAACAAAGCAGAAACACTAATATATGAGTATTGGAAATTATTTTCCGAACCACGATAGAAATAAGTGTTTCGAAGACCTGGTGGGGTTACAGTTGTGCATCTACTGATTCCATTAGAACCGCAATTGAACATAGCGTGTACGCTACCTGTCGCTAACACCTAAAATGGTAACAACTGTTAGTGAAACAACCCAATTCTAAACACATTATATTTTATACCCACCAACTTAACAAATATGAAATAGTTACACAACATAAACTTGCACACATGTGACACGAGTAACAATTTTAAAACACTTAAACAGATGAAAGGTATAACCTAGGCTAACACAACAAGTAGGCGTGATGTTCAAATTCTAGCTGCTGAAGCGCCTTTTTGACATCATTAGTCATAGGATTAGTTTAATAAGTTGACTCATGTTCACTTTAAAACTCACTACACATAAGATCATTTTATAAACCATAAATGTGAAGAATAAACCTGGTATACATGTGCATAGGCACAATTATATCCGGTTATAATACAAAACATGTATCTAAAACATAAGTTTGTGAAAGAACCTTTTATGAAACTAAAACAAGAAGCGAGAAACTAAACAGCGTAAAGAATCTAGATGCCAATACTTGTGCATTGTGTTTACCACCATATCTAGTTATTTCACCTTGGTCAAAAAAGGAAAAATTTATGCCTCATTTTATCATAATACTAAACTAATAAAATAAAAGCAAATCGTACAACCAACATAATGCAATATATATTCTTCCTACTGACGTTTCTATATCTGACACAAAAATTCCACATTTATGCACATGTATTTTACATTCAAAGTACTAATCGAGTAAAAACATATATGCAATTTCAATGCATTTAAACTCGAAGCTATAAAACACATATGCACAGAAGACATCATTCACGGAAATGGTAAAAACACATACGCACAATTTAAAACATAAGTGCATACCTCTTTTCTTGATTTTTATACAACCCGTAAAACATATGCACACCCATTTTAAGTTAATTTTTACCAACCATAAAACACATATGCAAACCCCTTTCATTGAATATTTTACCAACCATAAAACATGCATGCACTCTAACCTTAAAACACATATGCACATAATTCAGAATAATTGTTTTCTAAAAAAAATCATAGTTCAATTAAGTTTTTTTAGTTGCAGGTGGTAAAAAGAAGTTTCATGCTTGAATTAATTTGGTTAGGTTTTACACATACACAAGCATTTTTATGTACATTCATCTACATACACACACACACACACACATATTATTTAGCATGAAATTATCATGAAACATATATGCACAATTACATAACACTGCGTGCATACTTTTAAATTGCACTTCAAAGATCATGTTTTATATCCAAACACCCTTATACAGGTCCTCGATCCTCCAAGATAACCCAAGCAGGCCATTCAAATTTGAAATAACATATACGTCAAATACATAATTAGTAATAACAATCACTTGTTTGTTGAGCAATAATTATGCAAAATAAAGTTTATTATATAATATCTTATGATATAAAGACCAATTAAAACATAAAACAAAGACCAACGCTAGAGGAGTTGCAGTAGAGTATGCAGTTCTGCATCTCAACGTAATCTTAATTGTCATATCACCTGACTTTTGATACTTCACACAATCCACATAAGAACTTTATAAAAATAACACAATTTGGCTCCACAAAAGTCACCAACTTCTTTTTAACATTAATCAAGCAAGAATAATAGTTTCAAGGGTACTTTCCAACGCATCAGGTATATGTGGCAATTTGGACAAACTCCATTAACTAAAATTCGGTCAATTTGGATGATAACGTATTTCTAATATAATGACTAATAACCTAATGGGTAAAACCAGTTAAATTCAAAACTTATATAGAAAATTCAATAAGTCAAACACCTTAATATTTTAAATGATTACAACCTCACATTGAGTACAAAAATCAATTACAAGGTACACTGAATTGACTTATATACATGTGCACTCGTGTCTCCGTTATGATAAAATTATAGTTATCATCACTGACCCTTTTTTGAAGTTTTGTATTTGTCAGATCTCCCAAACACCCCTAATCAAATTAAAGCATGGACCAGATACCCCCAAATCAGATTAGTGCATCCCAGAAGCTAACACATTCAAACATTTGACAACATGAAAATAATAACAAACAACAATCACTACGCCATTGTTTAAAGTATACAAAGACAAAAGATATATAAACACTTACCAATACATATGCATCACTGACTTATGTACATGTTCACTAATGTCCCCATTATGATTAAATAATAGTTATCATAAGTGCCTCTTTATAAAATTTTAGTATTACCGTTTGTCCCAATGGCAGCCCCAAAACCCATAATCAAATTAACAAACAACAATCACTACAACCATTGTTCACAGTATACCACAACAAAAGACATATAAGCACTTAATAAAAGCCGATTGCTTTCACTTAGCACATATGAACCAAGTTAAAGAGTGCAAGATATATGTAAAAAACACAAACACGAATATTAAAAAGACCCAAACACAAACGTAGTAATATATAGTCACAAAACATTATACAAACATATAACCTAAAGTTTCACACCGGTCTGAACCATTCAATATTAGTTCAAGCTTGTAACATATATTTAATTTTCAATATTGAACTTACCTCAAAATGAAGAAATAATTAAATCAAGCAGCAAAAAAAAAGGTTCACCTTTAATGAAAGCGATGTTCTATGTGTCTGTTGAAACCAATAATACATCATTTGTGGTTAAGGAGTTATGAACATGTTAATCCATATCCATAAGATTAACATAGAGTGACATAATTATGTAGTGATATAGGACACAGATCTGAGACGAACATGGTGTTGGATAAGATCATTGGTGGAGAGAGAATAATTAGTTTGTGAGAAAGAATGAGATTTAAAATTATACGGAGTAACCGATACTCACAGATCAGTTTCCAAAAAAAGTGGAATTTTTTAGATATTATGAAATGTCATTCATACCCCTCTTCCATTTAAAGAACTTTACCCAATCTTCCAATTAATTACTTAAGTGCCACCATTAATTTTATCCATTGATCAAATTTTAGCGGTTGAGATTGGCCTCGCATTCCCGGCATTTTTAAGTTACGAAAATAACCCCTTCACTATACAACTAAAATATATAAATAGGTCATCAAAAAATATATTAGTGTACTCCAAGTATATCGAGCTTCCTAATTCTTTATCACCCGTTATACTCAAGTCATTCATCATTAAAGTCTAAATCTTCCAAAAATTCTTCTAGATCGAGATCAAAGTCTCAAATTCACCTTTATCTAATTCGATATTCGGGGGTGATATCCCTAAGTCAACTTCTTCTCTTGCTATAGTTTCTTCAACTTCACATTCATCTAATACTCTACCCTCCAGCGATGTTACATGTTGTATCCTATCTACCTCGTCCAAATAATCTTTCAAACATACACATACTTCCACAAATTAGGGGTTAGTCTTGAACTTCTTTCGGATATAATTCACCAGCTAATTGAAAAGCGCCATCGGAAGCTATCGTCGGCTTGGACTATAATAAGTCACGAGCCAATTGGAAATTGGATTTCCCTTTATTTCCACCAAGCCAAAATGTCAAAGTTTGCAAACTATTCGGGACTTAAAGTTATTAAAAAGTTTGTAGCCATATATTGTCCCAACTCGCTTGAGGCGATGTTAGTTGGCGTTATGTAGCGTCTTCACATAAACTATTATAAAGGTTTATATTAATGTCCCTTGTCATTCAAGAGCGATCCGCTCGCATTTGGTCAACAATTGGGTTTTGTTGACCATATTTTGTTACATCTGTCCAAATAATTTTTAAATAATCGTTCAATTTAAAAAGTTGGGATTCTAAATAGTTGGGGTCTTGACCGTCTAACCCAAATGATAAGTCTAAATTTTATGTTATTCTTGTTATTAAAACGCCTCCAACATTTAAACATGGATTAAGTCTGGCGGAACAAGTAAAAACTAAAGGTAAACTACCAAAATATTTTATAAATTTATTTTTTATAACTTTAACCATTTTTCTAAACATTTGAGTAGGTGAGCTTTTAATTGTCTAATTTTCCGTCATAGTATAAATTTGCTTTAAAACTAATGAGTTGGTTGGGTAATAAACACCGATACTATAGTTGTTGCCTCTTTTAAAACTTGTAAAAAGTAGTTAAATCATTTAGTCGATCCCAATCTTGGTCGTCTATCGAAATGGAATTATTTCTACTAACAAATCTTTCATTAAAAGCGTTTAAAGTCACACGCGTTTGTAATATATTTTCAAACATCATGCAAGTAGAATTCCACCTATTATTATTATCATAGCAAAGTCCTTGGGGTATTTCACCACATTGTTTTACTAGCGTCTATAGTTCATATGTGGATTCGTTCGAACTATATATAGTTGCTAATAAACCCCTAAATTTACTTTTAAACTATCACATATTTTAATGCCGCTTGCGGATAAACTTATAACATGAGCAACACAAGCTGAAATGAAACACCATCTAAAGCGGGTTTTATACGTAATTTTAACAATTCCATAGCTCTAGTATTATTGGATGCATTATCTAGTGAAATTGTAAAAACTTTATCATCTAAATTATATTCAATTAAAGTGTCATGTAAAATTTTTCTTAAATTATATCCCTTATGAGGATAACCAAATAGTTTAAAAGCAATTTTCCGTTTCATTAATAACCAAGATTCGGGATTAAACCAACGAGCGTAACGCATTTGAGATAAGAATTTAATGTACCAAGTGGTGCGGTCCAAACATCCGTAGTTATAGAAACACTATATTTATATTCACGAAAACCATTGATAATATATTTTTTAGCCGTTTCCCATAATTTAAAGCATCACTTCTAAGAGTAATACGACTTACTTGTTGATACGCGCTTTGTAGCCTCGTTTTGATGATCTCGTAAGTTTGTCGTTGTCGAGTGGTTGAATGGGCGCTTTTGAATGACAAACTTCGTAAAATCAAGTCGAAGCGCATCATTATCATATATAAAAACTTGACCGTCCGCACCAATATTACCTTGTGATGCATCATTTACTAACCGCACTACAATTGTTCATATGAATCCTTAGTGTAGTGTTAGACGAGGAGCTATAAAATCTCCCACATTTCTTGCAACGCGTCTTTTCCACCATATCATTCATAATAAAAATAAGTAATTAGACCAAACATCCCCTTTTCGTTGAGTTGGTTTAATTTGGTATACATCATCATTTGAGTAAACTTTTTGGTATTGATAGTTCCAACGGAGGGAGTAGTGGAAGCTTGTTGTGATTGTGAGTTTTCCATTATAGATGGATTAGAGAAATATTTGAGAGATTATTATTATTATATATATATATATATATATATATATATATAGAGAGAGAGAGAGAGAGATTAGAGAGTGTTTTTTATGTGTTTCAAACCATAACCCATTATATATATTTATACTACAAATCCACGGCTTGAAATCATCAAAAAAACACAAAAACTCACTTTCAACGGCTAGTAGCCGTTAAAGAATTCAAAAAGCGGTAAAACCGTTTTTTCTAGCAACTCTATTTGGTGTTTTTAACGGTTAAAACCGGGTTATTTGAAAAATCGTTAAAAGCGGGTTCATAATAGCAGTAAAAACCGTCGAGGCATAAGGCGAGGAGCTTATCTTCTTCTTTTCATTAGTAAATTAGTTTTTAGTTTTAATTAGTAAGTAGTTAAATTTAGTAGAAGTGCCACCCCTCACTCCTATACCCAGATATTTTACTTGTTTTATAAAAATATAAAAGCTAAAAGAATCACCCTCAACCTCACCTTTTCGTCATACATCTCTACTAGCATCTCTATTCCTCTAGAGAACGATCAACCCCCTAGGCTTACCCATACTACAATGCAACGATTAGGTACACTCGTTTGGGTAGTAAAGCTCTGCTCGTTGAAAACAAAGTCTTTTACCCCGACCACGACGGCTATGCACTTACAATCACCAGTCAATAATTTTCAAAAATTTAAAATGCAACATCATAACAGGATTAAGCAACTTCATTCACAACAATGCCATGTCACCTTACAGCAGGCACTAAACAATATATCAGCAATCACGGTTCTCTTTTCAAGGATTCTAGTAATTTTTGAAAATAAGTAAATCCAAACACCATTTCCATGAGTACATTATGTTTAAGCAACTTATAAGTACGAACTTAAAGCCTAAAAAAGCAATCCCAAGATTAATTTAAAACGTTTAATAAGTGACATACATCAAGAAAATTACAATATGTATTTCCACTATCATTATATGGAAATAATAAATGAAAGCGTTTAGATTTCGAACCCTTACCTTGAATATTAGCGCAATATGTCATGATATCATCCATGGATAATGAAAAGAAGTGATTGCTAAAAAGCACACACATGAGAGAATTCAATAAATATAGTAAAAGAAGTCTTTACAACTTAATGACTACTTAACAACAAATTGAGGTCCAGTCCGAGATATGTAGATATAAGTTCTGCAGTTTTGCTCTACACCGCCTCTAACTGCCTCTACTTCATTCTTCTCTATTTCCCATCATATCAACTAATCATTCCATGTATGTCTTGTTCAAAACAAATGTGAAGTTTGTTAACTGGCCTAAGAGTCATAAAGAGGATATGTGTAACACCCAACCCGATAAGTATGTCACATTCGTGTTATATCGAAACATACAAATAAAATCCTCACAAACGAAAACCTTAAATATGAGGTACCAAATCATATAAACAATTGACGAAGGAAAATAGAATATCCAAAATGAAAAGAAAAACTCAAAACAAAAGCTCTTCAAAATAAGTCCCGAAGTAATAAGGTGCTAGGGGTTGGTCCACCGGATACACTAACTCTCAACCCATAGCCCATCTTCCAACCTAAAACTACGCATGAAAAGAAATGCGTGAGCTAAAAAGCCGGTGAGATATAACAAAATGAAAGCTAAACAAAATCTGAAATATAAAAATGAAATAAGGAAGGCGATAACAAGGTCGCAGCAAAAGAGAACAATGAGTCAAAGAGGATCTGCGAACACAATTATCTGATATCCAACAAGAAGGATAACCGAGAGAAGCAAGCAAAGCAAAGCATGATGACATATATACAAGCACATACAAACCAAGCGTACAAGTGAAACAAAGCAAGCATAAGCGCATGTACATCCACACAACATATATATGGCAACAATCAATTGAAACCGAAGACATACAAGTCAACAGAAATCTAAAGGCAAGCGGAAGCAATTAATTAGTAAGTGAGCATGGCAATCAATACGTGTCAAAACCCTTAGTTGAAAACACAACCGATTACATGTATAGTACTAGCGGAATTCAACATACGTAACATGGCGGCTACGTAATAAGTATGAATACGATATAAGCGATATAATTAAATGAATTAAAGACATAGCAGGACAACAAATTAACAAGTCATACGTCACAAGTTGAATCATTTACCCAATCAAACGTAGCATAGGCGAGAATGTAAACATGGCGGTCAACAATAAAAGATAAGAATACAGCGGGATAGTCATAATCCGAGATTAACCGAACAAAGCACACATAATAACCCGAAAAAACTATCGATTACACATTGGCATGGTCACGGACAATTAGAGGTTCACATAATAGTGAGATCACATATGCCGATGATGACAGGTAACTCAAATAACCGCATATTAATCACATCATAGGATAATCGGTAGTCACATAAAACATGAATAGCATAATCAAATTCGATAAGCATATAATAACCAGATGCGTGAATGGAGCGATAGTCCGGCAGCGGAATGAGAGTAATGGCGATCAAAGCAATGGAATATATATATCTTGGTAGTAGAGTCATATATATGACCGGTAAAATTTTGAACAATTTATACAATATGGCGTTGGAAAAAAGAGCATTGTATAGGTCTATCTATCAAAAGTGTAAGGGTTGTCATAAATCTACCACGAGCCCGGAACATATCATATCATATCATATCATATCATAAGTAACCATTGTATTTGGAGGGGTGACCTCGGAATACCATACATAATAGGAGGGGAGACCTCAGTAACCAATGGAGTAGCTAGCTCAGGAATGTGAAGAGCAGCGTATTACCGACATCATTCACCATATAAATCATATCATATCATATCATATCATGTTAAATCCACTAAAACATATTATATCTAGGATGCATCCATAACGGAACATATCATAGTGGCCAAATCATATACATATAGTGAGCTCATAATCATATCATATCATGATGGGGATTGTGTAACATCACTCGTACCACCGGAGTCATGCCATTGGTGCATCAATGACACGGTCATGTTACCTTCATGACTAGGAACACATATATGGCTCGGGTATCAAATCACGCGGTCAAAGCATAATCATATCATATCATAAGGGCTCATATCAAAGTTCATATCAAAGTTCATCTCAGAGTTCCATAACATAGGTCATAATCCGGGGTTCATAATCAAAGGGTTTATAACCCGGTTCATAATCATAACAAACGAATATCATAGCGCAAGAATCGTACCAAGAAGATCATATCGGAATCATATCAAAAGGATCATAGCATAAGGAATCATAGCAAGGGATAACATAAATGAAGCAAAGTCAAAGGGTCGAAAAGTCATGAGAAATCCCTACTTAAAAGGGATAGAATATATGTACTTCTGCCAATGAAATGAAAGAAAAGCGAATGAATGAACACGAAGACACAATCCGCGTCTCCTCCAAACGAATCTACATGAATTACGTTTAGGTATGATAATTATTAGCTCATTTAAGTTATAATGATTAATGGCTTATATAAATCGTGGTATTCTCATTTTTTTTAATGGACCGAAATAAATACTTTAGGGTAATAATTACTAATTAGCCAAACTTAGGGGTTACAAATGATAAATGATAATTTTAAAGGTTAAATATGACAATATAGCAAAGTTATAGGTCAAATATGATAGTTTCCAAAGATTAGGGTCAAAAGTAACAACTTAACAAAGTTCAGGGTTTGCATGGACCAATATCTAAAGATGAGGTTTAAAATAAAAATATATAAATATATTAACATGCAACATAATGACTTCATACTGAGTAGCCTTTCATTTCGTTTTCTTATATTTCAAATCGATTTCAACATGCCAACTTAAGTCTCGACAGCGGTTTAAGCGACTAACCGACCGCGACCAATTAAACACCAAAGGACTATTAACCCCCAACTCGACTTACTAGCACACTTTCAAAACTCCAAACGACCCAACCATTTTTCCTGCGTTAGATTCGATTTACATTACAAGACCATGCATATTTACTCTTTTGTGTTTGAAATCTCAGTATGTATAAAATGAATGTAGACCATTTGTTAAAATAACACTACGCATTAATTCATTTGGAGACCACAACCATATAGCATAACTTAACCATTTCCAACTCATGAATGCTACTACAATACAAAAAAGACACAAACTTAACCATTCATGTTATATATATATATATATATATATATATATATATATATATATATATATATATATATATATATATATATATATATATTAGTAAGGTTATTTTCGAACCAAATAAATTTAGAACTCAGAACCGATCCTAGCCTTTGGATTATGTTATCAGGGCTCTTGGTCTAGTGGTTGGGACATGTCTTGCAAGAGGGGTCGCAGGGTTAGAATCCCAAGATGGCATTTAATTTTTGCTATTTATTATCTCAAGCTCAGGCCAAATTATAATCATAGCCGCCGAGTCCGAAGAATTAAAGCCTGGAGGGCAATCCCTGCGCCTGGCAGGCTAAAACCCCCAGATTCACCCTAAGAGAGTCCCAGCCCAGAAATCCGCCACCTCATAAGCCCATCAATCATGGTAAGCCCAAGAAAATCTAACAAAGTCGTGGGCGGCTATTACATTTGAGTCGATGCGCTCTCAAAATTAAATCCCAAACAAAGCACTACATGATCCACCAATATCCTGCATACGTGGCCATTTTATCACTGAGAATACTAGGAACTTTGGGGAAGGATCGAGAACCATATAAATGCTATCCGACACACAATATTTTGACACAAATTTTTTTTCATATTTTAGTAGGAGTAGATTTATTTTTAGGAGTAGGAGTAGTTTGTAGCTTATTTCATTTAGCTTATTTGAAGTGCTTTTGTAAGACTCTTTTATTTATCAATGAATTTAATGCTTATCACTTAGCTTATTCTTCTTTTTCTTCTACTATTTTTTTTTTCTTATTCTTATCTTATCTAATAAGTCATAATAGCTTATTAGCTTTTTGTGGCTTATTTAGATCTAGCTTATTTATTAAGAATTCTTTTTCTTCCTTGTTTTAAAAGCTTTTATAACCTTAGATCTACTTTTTATTTTATAAAAACCCAAAAAGATTTGATTTTATTAGTTTTCTTTTATAAAAGTTATTTGTTAGCTTATTATTCTAGATCTAGTATTTCTAATTAAAAGTTTTAATCTTTAAGCCTTTTCTTAGCTTATTTCCATTAAAGTTTAATACTTTTTAAATCAATAAGCTTTTCCATAGCTTATTTGATTCATATTATTGCTTATTTGTCCTAACCTTTGTTAAAGTTGTGATTTTTAAGCTTGTTTTCATTCATTCCTAAGGCTGAGGCTTATGGGTTTTATAAGCTTGCTTATCACTAAAGTTTAGAGCTTTTCTAGCTTTTGTAAAACTAATTAGCTACTAAAGTCACAAGCTTTATTAGCTATTTGGTAATATAAAAGCTAATAAAGAAATAAACTTTTTGGTTTGATAAGTTTATAAAATCGGGTGGTTTATTATTCTAGTCTCATTAGATCGGGTTCTAATTTCTTGCCTTTCTCGTTTAGCTTTTATATTTTTAGTCATTAAAATGTTTATTATTGTTGAGGTTATTATTGTTGGTTTAGTAGTTATGCTTATTGAGTAGATTCTTATATGCTTGTTAAGTGAGTTTTGATATGGGATTTGAGTGTGAAAAACTTAGAAATTGTTGATTAATAATCTTCGGTTACTTTGATTGAAATTTGTTGTTTTGGCGGGCAAAAGCCTAGGGTAATTAATTAAATCTAGTAATTTTACCTAGATAAAGAATTGTTTTCAAAATAAACCAGCGTGAGAAAATAGTTTTTAAGCGGTATCGAAGATTATTGATTAATAGTTTCGGATTATTTTAGATATAATTATTTGGTTGTTTTAAGCGGGCAAAAGCGTTGTGATAATTGATTATTTAAATCTATTGATTATTACCAAGAGAAAAAGGATTGTTTTTAATATAAGCCAACGTTGTGAGAAAATAATTTAATTTCTACGGGTATTAATTAAAAGAGCTTAATTTATTCACACTTAATTCCATTTCACCTCACTTGAGAGCATAGCTTTCTCTATCATTTTGTTAGCTTAATTTTATTTCGTCATTAGTTGTTATTTAATTTTAATTAGCATAAAATAGTTTTAAAATCTTTTGAAAATCAAAAACCAAATATTCGACAATCAAGCATCAAGCGAAAACATAAAGCGTAAATCTCAATTCATATCTCGCCAGGAATACGACTCGGAAGATTGATTATCATTTGTCCTCAAGTGATTGTTAATCTTAATCGGGAAAACAAATTTAAAATGCCCTCACGCAAATCGCGGAAATCGCTTTGTTTGGCTGTGGAGATATGTTACATTTTTTTTGTTTTGTTTCGAGTTAGTGCCTTGAAGATCCTTTCTTTTGAAAGTTAATTTTCGTATCTTTAAAAGAAAAATCACTAAAAATTTTGAAAAATTCAAAAAAATCCAAAAATATTTTCTATCTTTTAAAAATCCAAAAATATTTTTCTTTTTTTTTTCAAAAATTAAAAATGTTCTTCTTTATCCTCTTATCTGTTTAATTCCTTATTTCTCTTACCCTCTTTTACCATTTATCCTCTTATATGTAATTTGTTATTCTTGGTATGTTATGTGTTTGGTTGTTACGATGTGTTTCGTGTTTGTGTTAGGTTCTTTTGTTTTCATTTTGACGTTTGAATCTCGGATTATTAAATTTCATTTTGGGAATTCATCTTATGTCGACTTTGCAAATTTTGTTTGATGGATGGAAATAAAACAAAATTTTGAAAGAGTAATTCTGTCATGCGGGTTTCTTTCTCGATAGATCCGTTAAGTTTCCGCGAAGCTTATAGGTTTTGGCTATTTTATTTTAAGAATGTAATTGTTTCATTTTACTGTTTGAATGAAGTATGGCCATCATGATGGTATACTCATGAGTATCCGTTTGTTATAGTATGTTACTTGCTATTTGAGTGTTATCTGTATGTGGTATGTTATTAGCTATGTGTTTTGTCATGACCCGAGACCGAATATAATGACAATAAGAACTTGTTATGTGATGCAAGTATTATGACGCCGATCAACGTAATATCGATGGCATATAATCAACTTATTGAAGGTATACGACGCCTGGGAAATGCCTGTAGTTGACATGTGATAGACTTTGGTGGTATTCCGTTATTTGGTGCTTCTCATGTTCGTTTGAAATTCCATTACCTAATTGTGAGATCCGTAGTAGATATCTCTTACGTGTAAGTTTTTATGCGTTTGAATCGAAATTGTTATGATCCATGCGAACCTATAGATTGCTATGACCACCTTAAGCTTATATGTCTCACATATTTAATTATTGAGGCGATAGGATTTATTTCTATCTATGCATATGATGTCCTCATCATTAGATATCCGAATAAGTTAGAATTTGTCGTTTTGATTTTCATGCTTCACCGTTTCTCCGCCATTATTCGATAAGTATATAATTATCTATTATAAGTATTTGACTATCATTTGATTCTGAATAAGTTTGAGTTTGAATATTCGATAAGAAATTCATTTGTTAGAGATAAGATTAACGTTTGTTATATTCCTAGAAATTCAACCGATCGCTTTTTCTATTACGTTCGCCTTGTTCAATTTCTTTAGGGACGAAATTTCTTTTAGAGGGAAGAAATTGTAATACTGAATTTCTAAAATTCACAAAAAGACCAAAATACCCTTATGATCAAAAGTAAGAATAACTAAATAAACACAATACCAAATGAGCTATGTAATTTGAAAACTTATAAGAAATATCACATATGATCCAAATAAATCTTGAATGACTATGTAAAGTTAATTTTATAGTTTATGATTTTATAAAAAATTCATTTTGTATTTTACTTAATAACTTCTAATATAATTACTAGTTTTATAAAAAGAATTAAATTAGTAAAAGCTCAATATAAATTTATATTATTAAGAGACCATTTATTTTAAGTCCAATACATTATGAAGCCCACAAGAAAAAAATTGAAAAAGTATATATATACATATATTCGGTTCACATTTATTCCTAATAACCGATTAATCATAAAACCACTTCAAAACCCTTCACAATTCGATTTCCAGTTTCCAGAGCTTGAGACCATTTTTCTTGGACAAGATTGAAGGTAAAGAAGATGGGAAAAATAGTGTTCGAAGTCCTAAGTTGCTGTTGTAGTCGTGGTTAGTTTTTGAACAATTAGGTTTTTCGAAGTGGTGTTTTGTGCTTCTTTTGTTTTAACGATCCAAGCTCATCAAGGGTAAGTTCCTAATGTTGATTTCAGTCCTATAAGTCATATGGAACACATAAAAATTGTCCATGCATGTTTAATATGGGTATGGAATTATTTGGAACCTAAAACCCTAAAAAATTATAAAATAACGTGGGTGTATAATAATTTTAGAGACCATGATTTGATTTTTCCAGAAGCTATTAAATGATATAAGACCTGAATAAAATACATATTTGTGAATTGAAGCTTGTATGGAATTGTTTTGAGTTTTAGGGTTCATTAAGCGTGGAAAAAGGAAGGTTTTTAAAAGGAGCGATTAGGTTTTGCATGAATTAGGGTTTTCTTGTAATCATTAAAGGTAATTAATGAAGTGGTAATGATGAGATAATGATTGGTTAAACTTAGGTTTAGGGTTTGTACTTGAATTATACTTATTCGGTTTTAAACAAAGTTTTGGGTTGGTTTTGTAAACTATGAAACTTAAAGGTGATTTTTTAAAAGTAAAATAAAGGTATTAAACGTATAAAATAAGTGTGGTTAAACATGTAATTTTGGATAATTAAAGGGCCATTGAATTGTATTTATTTATATTGGGTAATGTTGTAAATTCTAAAATCTTTGGGCCAAAATAGTAAAAATCTGATAAAGTAAGGTTATATTGTGAAACTAAAGATGTCAAGGGTTTGATTTGAAATTACTGACAATTATGGGTTCTACAAGTGTAAATTGATTTTGTAGAGACAGCATGAGTTGAGTTGAATTTTGTTATCATTTACGTTCTAGGTTAAATTGGGAAATCATTAAAAGAAGTAATATGTGAATTTAATGCGTATTTAGTAATATTTAAAGAGTATGGGAAACCCTAGAACTTAAATAGGAAGTTGGTGAATTAATGAGGAATACCCTAAAATGTTGTAATTTCATCATTACCAAAATGAGAATATTCGACAACTCTAAAAGTATTAATGCGATAAATCCGTTATAATATTAATGATGCTAATAAATATTAAATAAATCATAATCCGTAGTTTTAGTTTTGAAGGAGACGCTGGCGTTACATCTTGATTCGTTCATTCGTTGCTTTTCTCTCACTTGCTTTGATGTACGGATATTCGTCTTACTTTAAGACACTTAGTTATTATCTGTATGATATTTTGACCTTTTTAGTGAAGGTTCATTATGATGTTCTTTTCGTTCGCTTTTCTATTTCACTTATTAGGACTCCCAATGCCTACAATGAAACAACCAATTTATTTAACCAACCCTCGCACCATGAGATGGAAACATATGCTTGTGAGTATTGTGGAGGTCCTCACCTGAAGTTTTGAGTGTAAGCAGGAACTCCATGTCTATGAGCAAAGCCCATGTAACAATCAAAACTTTGGTTTTGACCAATATCCATATGATTCAATTAATCAATCACATCAATCAATACTACGGTTGTGAGTATTGTGGAGGTCCGTATCGTTAATTCCGGGATACATGCGTAACCCATTGTTTACGAGCAAGTTCCTTGTAACAATGGACTATCCTTATAACCCACCAAGCAATACCAAGAGATTCAACCACAACCTTCACCATGTTCTGAAGAGTTTAATCAAAAATTTCAAGAAATCATGATTGATCTTAAGAGTCTTCTTGAGAAACTTTCACGAAGAAAAGAAAGACCAATCAAAAGACTTATGGTGAATTACCATTTGAAGAGCAAGCCGCAAAGTTAGTTACGAAAACCTCTCTGTAATGCGATTATGATGACGATGATGAAGAAACCATTCCAATGGGAAGTTCTATAATTCATCCTGCCGCTATCACACCCGTCTCGAAAGCCGGATAAGCGAAGTATGGAAGAATTATTAGGAAACAGAGCGCGCATATATACGAGCTTTATATGCTAAACATAAGGTCGGCGATGCAATGACGCAGGAGAGTGCTATTCCATTGAGCGATATATCTCTCAACTCCTATGTCTATGCAATCACATCCGCCTTAACCAGCGAGGATCCGAGGACTCTCTCTAATGGGGACGAGCATCCGCACTATTTTAAACGGAATTGTCTAGTGTTGAGGACCTTGTCCCAATCCCAGTGAGTCCGAGGATATATCCGACGATGAGTATGATTTGCCTTTGATGATTCTCTTAACATTTCGAGGTTACTTAGAGATTTCTCAAATCCACTTTTTAATTAATTTGATGACTATACTTTTGCATGAGTAAACTTTTTGATGAAAATGTCCGAACCGGATACAGAGACCATAACTAAGTGGTGGAAATTGCTAGCTCTGAGCACACCACTTGTCACACCTTTGTATTTCGACTTTTCTCTTCCGTCATGTAATGCGATTTATCCTCACTAATGAGATCTCCTTCAGTATCCGTTGAACCGTCTTGTGAAGACAAAATTTTTAATCGGGGATACTTCGATGGAGAAATGAGCTTTCTAAATGTGACCAAAATGTTTTGCAAAATCTTTTCTAAAGAGTCATTTGAGCTGAAAGCATATATCATCGTGAACCTTTCTTCCCTTCTTCACATTTAATGTGACTTCTCCTCTCCTTCACTCCTTCGGGAATGAGGATACAATTTTTGATCCGAATTCTCATAATGATGGATTCCACACTTGCTCCCCAAGGACAAATGAATTCAATGAGCCGCGAGCTAGGCTACCATAACAAAACATACGCGGGAGGCAACCAGAAATCATCTATCTATCTATCTCTATTTTTATTTTCTAATAAGTGTGTTGTAGATTAGTGTGGGGTTTGTTTTTCCATGTGTGTTTTGCGGTGTTCTTTGCTTGAAGAATCCCTATGATCGAAGATTCCTCCGTGCTTGTTTTCAAACCCTCCAATACTCGGTCTCCGATCATTTATATGTTATATCTTGGGATAACCCTTTGTCATAATTAAAAATGATTTTTCACCTTTCACACATAAATTTTAAAACATTACTTTTCAATTCTAAGTGTGGGGTTAGCATTGAATTTTTTAAACATTGAGACAATGTTAAGTTTTGTGTGGGTGGATTTCTATGAAATATGACTTTTCCCTTGTATGGTCCCATATAACCCCGTTTTAACCCAAAAAAAAAAAAAATGCTAGTCTTTTTGATTGAAAAGTTTGCTAGTCTCTTAGACAAGAAGCTATAAATTGCGAATTCTAGCTCACTGAGGCCAAGGATTTGCAAGTTTTCCTGAGTGACTTTAAATATGCATAACTTGATTTCATTAGACGAAGCATTTTGAATTAATATACGTTTTGACACCTTGTTGACTTTCTTCACTGTAGGAATAGAATTGACTTGACGGCGTGTTGAGCCCTAGCTTGTTTTTAACCATAGATAATTTAATTATCGACTAAGCATCCGCGGATCTCATTATTTGGGATTTTAAATTTAAGGAGATCGAGAAATGATAGAGTTACTTATGAGTTTAGATGCTAAGCGTGTAGTAGTTGGTTCTCTTTAGAGCCCATCGAAGGTACTTGTGGCTTTTGTTCCGCAAGATTGTTTCACCCCATATCCGTGAATAAATAATTAGAGATGTTGAGTTTTTGGCGATAGTTAGTTCTTTATTCTTCTTTAGAGAATCCTTGCCCATGAGAGGTTGGTACACATCAAGGTACCGTTGAAGGTTACGTAATAGACAACTAACCTCGATAGTTTCTTCGCTATTGTTTCTATTAAAAAGCGTAGGGTTTGGAGTTTGGCACAAAATTAACATGAAATAGCCCAATGTATTAAAGTTGAAAAATCCAAAGCCATAAAAGTTTTCTATGTCCGACGGTACCCCGTTGTCATGGACTTCTAAAATGGTTGAGGAAAATCCAAAGTCATAATAAGACTTCCGATAAAACGGTAATCCCGTTGAGTTAGTGGTTGAAAAGACCAAGGGCCTAAATTGCAAAAATGCAAATGTTCTGAAATAAGTGTTAAGCCAAACTTTGAATCCGGGAGATGTCTAAATAAAGCCTCTGTCTCTGGACTCGTAGATGAGTTGTCCTTGGCCAGCATAAAAGGATATTCTCTCTAAATCGTGTGAAATTAGGACCTTGATGTGGACCTCATTCTTGTATGCAATGATTTTTGAGGGAAGATGGATAACTAATTATCGACTTAGCTTCATATCTTTATCGGAATAAAATTATCGAAACGAGAAACATGAAGAAATTCATTTCTCACCAAAAATAAAATAAATAGAGGAAAAATAGAAATATGGGAGCAAAAGGTAATTACACAAGTAACTTACATGGGTAGTGTTAGCATCTAAAATTATATTTAACAATGATTCGATTTTACTTTAGTTTGGGGACTTGTGAAAATCGGGGACGATGTATTCTATCCGTATGGTAACTCCTCGCCGAGTTGTGTTTTACCCGCGATCCTAAAATGTCTTTTGAAAAATGTGGGAGTTATCGATTGACATGAAAGTTCAACAAACCGTCACACAAAAGGAAAGTGCTTAATGATATATCTATATATGAAATAAAATGGTTTAAACGGCGCTTAAAGCTAAAGATTTTGTACCCTTGATGAACATCTTCTGTTCTTGTTTGATGTGAGGGATTATTAGTTAAGGGGTTTAAAAGATTTTCTTTCACTACATGTGTAATTAACATTGCGTGTGGGACCAATGAAATGGTTTTATAATGTGGTATTTTGATGAGCTAAATTACACATCATTTTATATATAAAAATATGCAACGGACTAATAACCATGAAATATGTCAAATTATATTGCAAATATGTTGGATATGTGTTATTATGTCTTGCAGGTACAAGGGTTTGAAAACAAAGCAAAAACGGTGATTTTCTGATGAGTTTCATGATGTTTTCACGTTTTGAGGTTCAAACGGTCGTAAAAATTATTCGAGGCACACCATTGGAAAGAGGACGAAAAATTGAGTATAATGGTTATTTTATTTGGAGCATCAAGGAAAAGAAGAAAAAAGAAAGCTAAAAGCCCGAACTAAGAATTAATTAATTAAATAGAAAAAGGGAATATGGATTAGCGTAAAAAATGAGTTTAAATGGAAATTAAATGCAACATTTAACAAAGAAGGCCTTGCTAGTCTAGTGGTTGGGGACATGTTTCTAAGCAAGAGGTCAAGGGTTAGAATCCCAGAGTGGCATTTAATTTTTGCTATTTATTATCTCTTCGAGGCCAAATTATAAATATAACCGGGCCTGCCAGTCCGGCAATTAAAGCCCAGGGCAATCTGCGTATGGCTAAGTAAGTATGTTCCCACCACCAAGAGAAGTTCAAGGCCCGACGAAATCCAGTGACCTCATCTAAGCCCATCAATCATGGTAAGCCCAAGAAAATGTAACAAAGTCGTGGCCAGCTATTACATGCGTGAGTCAGACGCTCTCAAAATTAAATCCCAAACAAAGCACTACATGATCCAGCCAATATCCCTGCGCCACGTGGCCATTTTATCACTGAGAATACTAGGAACTTTGGGGAAGGATCGAGAACCATATAAATGCTATCCGACACACAATATTTTGACACAGCTATTTTTTCATATTTTAGTAGGAGTAGATTTATTATTAGGAGTAGGAGTAGTTTGTAGCTTATTGTAATTTCTAGCTTATTTCAAGTGCTTTTGTAAGACTCTTTTATTTATCAATGAATTTAATGCTTATCACTTAGCTTATTCTTCTTTTTCTTCTACTATTTTTTTTTTCTTATTCTTATCTTATCTAATAAGTCATAATAGCTTATTAGCTTTTTGTGGCTTATTTAGATCTAGCTTATTTATTAAGCATTCTTTTTCTTCCTTGTTTTAAAAGCTTTTATAACCTTAGATCTACTTTTTATTTTATAAAAATTCTTTATAAAAACCCAAAAAGATTTGATTTTTATTAGTTTTTCTTTTTATAAAAGTTATTTGCTAGCTTATTATTCTAGATCTAGTATTTTTAATTAAAAAGTTTTAATCTTTAAGCCTTTTCTTAGCTTATTTCCATTAAAGTTTAATACTTTTTAAATCAATAAGCTTTTCCATAGCTTATTTGATTCATATTATTGCTTATTTGTCCTAACCTTTGTTAAAGTTGTGATTTTTAAGCTTGTTTTCATTCATTCCTAAGCTGAGGAGCTTATGGGTTTTATAAGCTTGCTTATCACTAAAGTTTAGAGCTTTTCTAGCTTTTGTAAAACTAATTAGCTACTAAAGTCACAAGCTTTATTAGCTATTTGGTAATATAAAAGCTAATAAAGAAATAAACTTTTTGGTTTGATAAGTTTATAAAATCAGGTGGTTTATTATTCTAGTCTCATTAGATCGGGTTCTAATTTCTTGCCTTTCTCGTTTAGCTTTTATATTTTTAGTCATTAAAATGTTTATTATTGTTGAGGTTATTATTGTTGGTTTAGTAGTTATGCTTATTGAGTAGATTCTTATATGCTTGTTAAGTGAGTTTTGATATGGGATTTGAGTGTGAAAAACTTAGAAATTGTTGATTAATAATCTTCGGTTACTTGGATTGAAATTTGTTGTTTTGAGCGGGCAAAAGCCGCTTGGGTAATTAATTAAATCTAGTAATTTTACCTAGATAAAAAATTGTTTTCAAAATAAACCAACGTTGTGAGAAAATAGTTTTTAAAGCGGGTATCAAGATTATTGATTAATAGTTTTCGGATTATTTTTAGATATAATTAGTTGGTTGTTTTAACGGGCAAAAGCCGTTGTGATAATTGATTATTTAAATCTATTGATTATTACCAAGAGAAAAAGGATTGTTTTCAATATAAGCCAACGTTGTGATAAAATAATTTAATTTCAAGTATTAATTAAAAGAGCTTAATTTATTCACACTTAATTCCATTTTCACCTCACTTGATGAGCATAGCTTTCTATCATTTTGTTAGCTTAATTTTTTCACAGTTGTTATTTAATTTTAATTAGCATATAATAGTTTTAAAATCTTTCAAAATGAAAAACCAAATATTCAATCAAGCATCAAGCGAAAAACATAAACGTAAATCTCAATTCATATCTCACGTGGAATAACGACTCGGAAGATTGATTATCATTTGTCCTCAAGTGATTGTTAATCTTAATCGAAATACAAATTTAAAGCGCCCTTCATTGCAAACGTGAATCAATCTTCACATTAATTATCTGTAAGGTTTATTTTATCTTCGTATTGACTTTTATTTAGACGAACCGAAAATGAACAAGTGACATGTTAACGTGACACATGCTTATCTGAATTATAAAGGATATCAAACAAGATCTTAGGGTAACTTACGACTGGCCGTACGAGAGGGACACAAGAAGCGAGATGAGGATCGGGCTACTAATATCAATACTTTCGAACCAATATATTCAACGAACCAAAACTCTTCGAACTAAACCACGAACATGTCTTGATCACGAACCAAGCCAAACCAACAAGCCACCTTCGACTTGAACCCGTAATCATGTTCTCTAACCAAAGACTCACGATCACAACCACCTCTCGCTAGCTTTGGTGAATGGAGAAGGAAGAAACCAAGACTTACTGCCACTTTTGGTGTAGGTGTTTACGTTTTCTTTGAATTTTGAAGTGATAAGGATGTTATCAATGAGAGAATTAAGGAGGTACATGGGAGTAAATGGGAAAGTATAATTTGACGTTAAAAGGGATTATGTATTTTAATGGGTGGCGAATAAAAGGAATTCTTGACCAAACCAATATTCTTAATTACAATATTGATGGTTATTTTTTTGGTTTTAAGTGTCTTTTAATTTGTATTTATGATTAGGGCCAAAATAACTTGTAATGTGTGATTTTTAATTTAGTAGAAATGAGTGTAAATAAATTTTTAACTTGTTATCTATAAGTTAGTGTTAAACTTAGTTAACTAGCTTGCTTTATGAATTACGTAATTCACAATTATTAAGCTTGAGGGGCAAAATAGTCATTTAACACGTTTACAATTTTTAGGGTTTTACAACTCTTCCCCTCTAAAAGAAAATTTTAGATCCTCGAAAATTGATGTCGTAGGTACATGTAGAGTCGTATGAGATTAAAGTGATTAGTAAATCCATAGGTTCGCATATCATAATGATTTGATTCCAAATGGTACAAAACTTTATACATAATGTATGTCGATGAGAATCTCACGAAAAGGTATGCAATTCCAAAGCGAATATGAGGATTGACAAATAAATGTATATAAGCCCTAGTCCATTCACGTACCAACCCCAGGCATTTCCAAGATGTCGATGATTTCAATAAGTTCAAATTATATGATCTCGATATCTATCGTTGATCAGGCCATAATACTTTGCATCATAACAAGTCCTATTGTCATCATATTCGCCTCGTCGCGACAACCACATAACTAATATCACAACAAAATAGATAATATACAGGTAGCAAGTAACATACCAAAACAGCACTGATTCACATACATAAAGATATATAATACATCAAACCAACTTACCATATCACAATGAAAGAATGTTACCAACTTGCACAAACGGTTCCTCATGACTCATTATCGACGATTCAAAGGAAAGGTCGAGATATCAGCAAAATGCTAACGATAAAACTTCACGATTCAAACCGAAGTTAAAGCGAATCAAAGAAAAGCAATACCGATCAGAATCACTTAACAGAATATCAAACCGCCTCAAAACGCATGACAGCGAATCGAGAATGGGAGTAACACGTCGCCCAAAGCATATGAAGTAGATGAACCTTCTACCATCTGGTTGAATCTTGTTCGTGTGTTGCGCTTTAGTTGATCCGGCCCGAGCCTCCTGGAGATCCCGATGTCCCAGCAGAAGACGGGTCGGTGTGGCTTCGCTTCACGAACCTCCGCAGATAGGGGACTATTGCAAGAACTAGGGTCAGACTATCATCTTCGGCTCTACGAGAAATCTCCATCTAACGATCGACGGATGTGCGAAGACAAAATAAACAAAATCAAATGCGAAGAGAAGCATACCAAATTAGTGAAGACAAAAGAATATCGAAGTCAAATCGAAACGACAACCAAAAGGAATCGAAGATATCGCAGGCGGAAGCCTAGTGTCTACCCAAATCCTCACAGTCAATCCTAAGGTCAACAAGACGAACTGGGCTCGATACCATAATTGTAACACCCCAACCCGATAAGGGCAGAAGTGTCACATTCTGGTGTCATATCAGAACATACAAATAAAATCCTCACAAACGAAAACCTTAAATATGAGGTATCAAATCATATAAACAATTGACTGACAAGGAAAATAGAATATCCAAAATGAAAAGAAAAACTCAAAACAAAAGCTCTTCAAAATAAGTCCCAAAGTAATAAGGTGCTAGGGTTGGTCCACTCAGATACACTAACTCTCAACCCATCGAAGCCCATCTTCCAACCTAAAACCCGAAAGAAATGAGCACCAGAAGCTTCCAAAGGAATGATATACAAAATGAAAGCTAAACAAAATCAAATATAAAATGAAATAAGGAAGGCGATAACAAGGTCGCAGGAAAAAGAGAACAATGAGTCAAAGAGGATCCGCAGAACACAATTATACGGATATCCAACAAGAATGGATAACTAGGAGAACGGCAAAGCAAAGCATCGGTGACATATATACAAGCACATACAAACAAAGCGACAAGTAATTGAAACATAAGCAAGCATAGGACGCCGTGATCCACACAACATATATATGGCAACAATCAATTCAGGAAACGAAGACATACAAGTCAAAGAAATCTAAAGGCAAGCTAAGCAATTAATTGTAAGTGAGCATGGCAATCGCACAGTCAAAAACCTTAGTTGAAAACACAACCAATCATGGCGGAAGTACTAACAAAGTACACATGGCGCTCATGTAATAAGTATGAATATGATAAACGATATAATTAAATGAATTAAAGACATAGCAGACAACAAATTAACAAGTCATACGCCAAGTTGAACCATTTACCCAATCAAACCGTAGCATAGGCATGTAAACATGGCGGTCAACAATAAATGATAAGAATACAACGGATAGTCATAATCCACGAGATTAACCGAACAAAGCACACATAATAAACCGACCAAACTATCGATTACACATTGGCATGGTCACGGACAATTGAGAGGTTCACATAATAGTGAGATCACATATCGTCCGATGACAATAGGTAACCTCAAATAACCGCATATTAATCACATCATAGCGGGATAATCGGTGAGTCACATAAAACATGAATAGCATAATCAAATTGATAAGCATATAATAACCGATGCGGAATGGAGCGAGTCCGGCGTGAACGGAATGAGAGTGTAATGCATCAAAGCAATGGAATATATATATCTTGGTAGTAGAGTGAGTCATATAAAGGCTTGAAAATGAACAATTTATATGAATATGTGCGTTGGGGAAAGCGAAAAGTACGGTATAGGTCTATCAAAAGTGTGCGGTTGTCGAAATCTACCACGAGCCGGTAACATATCATATCATATCATATCATATCATATCATAAGTAACCATTGTATTGGAGGGTGACCTCTAATACCATACATAATAGGAGGGAGACCTCGTGAACAAATGGAGTAGCTAGCTCCCGGAATGTGAAGACGCGTATTGCATACGACATCATTCACCATATAAATCATATCATATCATATCATATCATGTTAAATCCACTAAAACATATCATATCGAGGATGCATCCATACTCGGAACATATCATAGTGGCCAAATCATATACATATAGTGAGCTCATAATCATATCATATCATGATGGGGATTGTGTAACATCACTCGTATACACCTAGTCATGCCATTGGTGCATCAATGACGCGGTCATGTTACCTTCATGACTAGGAACACATATTTGGCCTGGGATCAACCGGCGTGCGGTAATACACAATTTCTAAAATTCACAAAAAGACCAAAATACCCTTATGATCAAAAGTAAGAATAACTAAATAAACACAATACCAAATGAGCTATGTAAATTCAGAAAACTTATAAGAAATATCACATATGATCCAAATAAATCTTGAATGACTATGTAAAGTTAATTTTATAGTTTATGATTTTATAAAAATTCATTTTGTATTTTTACTTAATAACCGAATATAATTACTAGTTTTATAAAAAGAATTAAATTAGTAAAAGCCCAATATAAATTTATATTATTAAGAGACCATTTATTTTAAGTCCAATACATTATAAAGCCCACAAGAAAAATTGGAAAAGTATATATATACATATATTCGGTTCACATTTATTCCTAATAACCGATTAATCACAAACCGACTTCAAAACCCTTCACAATTCGATTTCCAGTTTCCAGAGCTTGAGACCATTTTTCTTGGACAATATTGAAGGTAAAGAAGATGGGAAAAATAGTGTTCAAGTCCTGTTGTGTTGTAGTCGTGGTTAGTTTTGGAACAATTAGGGTTTCAAAGTGGTGTTTTTGTGCTTCTTTGTTTTAACGATCCAAGCTCATCAAGGGTAAGTTCTAATGTTGATTTCAGTCCTATAAGTCATATGGAACACATAAAAATTGGCCATGCATGTTTAATATGTCGTATGGAATTATTTGGAACCTAAAACCCTAAAATCTGTATAAAAAATAGCGAATGGGTGTATAATAATTTTAGAGACCATGATTTGATTTTTCCAGAAGCTATTAAATGATATAAGACCTGAATAAAATACATATTTGTGAATTCGAAGCTTGTATGAATTGTTTTGAGTTTTAGGGTTCGATTAAGCGTGGAAAAGGAAGGTTTTTAAAAGGGCGATTAGGGTTTTGCATGAATTAGGGTTTTCTTGTAATCATTAAAGGTAATTAATGAAGTGGTAATGATGAGATAATGATTGGTTAAACTTAGGTTTAGGGTTTGTACTTGAATTATACTTATTCGGTTTTAAACAAAAGTTTTGGGTTGGTTTTGTAAAATATGAAACTTAGGTGATTTTGACTTTTGTAAAATAAAGGTATTGCATTATATAAAATAAGTGTGGGGTTAAACATGTAATTTTGGATAATTAAAGGGCCATTCGAATTGTATTTAATTTATTAGGGTGCGCTTTGTAAATTCTAAAATCTTTGGGCCAAAATAGTAAAAATCTGATAAAGTAAGGTTATATTGTGAAACTAAAGATGTCAAGGGTTTGATTTGAAATTCTGAGCAATTATGGGTTCTACAAGTGTAAATTGATTTTGTAGAGACACGCATGAGTTGAGTTAATTTCGGTTTGTTATCATTTACGTTCTAGGTTAAATTGGGAAATCATTAAAAGAAGTAATATGTGAATTTAATGCGTATTTAGTAATATTTAAAGAGTATGGGAAACCCTAGAACTTAAATAGGAAGTTGGTGAATTAATGAGGAATACCCTAAAATGTTGTAATTTCGTCACACTAAAATGAGAATATTCTGACAACTCTAAAAGTATTAATGCGATAAATCCGTTATAATATTAATGATGCTAATAAATATTAAATAAATCATAATCCGTGTAGTTTCGTTGAAGGAGACGCGACGCTACATCTTAGATTCGCTCATTCGCTTTTTTTTCTCTCACTTGCTTTAAGGTACGGATATTACGTCTTACTTTAAGACACTTAGGTTATCATCTGAGATATTTTGACCTTTTTAGTGAGGTTCATTATGATGTTCTTTTCGCTCGCCTATTTCACTTATTAGGACTCCAATGCCATTGCTATGAACCCTTTTTCTTGAATGTTTGATCCGTTACTTATCCAATTTATGGCAGTGAACTATGCAATATCGATGGGAACTTATGTTAGGAAGATTTTGATATGCATCTGCTCAACTTTGCTATGGTTGATTATGAACTTCAATATGAACTGCGCTTATGAATATATGACATGCCACTATGACATGAACTTATGATTTCTAATATCCGAATATGAACCTTATGATATGAACTATCGATAAGTTATCGTGACCTTTATGATGAATTATGATCGTGTCATTTATGACAACCGTTTGACCTAAGTTTAGTTTGACACCGAGCCAAATATTTAACTAGTCATGGGGTTCCATGTCCGTCGATGATGCACCTCGACGATGACTCTAGGCGAGCAGGAGTGATGTTCGCCCGCCCCTTTTGTTATCTCCGTTTATGAGCTCGCTATATATATATGGCCACTTATCTGCCCGTGCTGGGTATGGATGCATCCTAGATCTGCTACTACTATCCGGGATATGTTTTCCGTGAATGATGTCGCGTGCAATATCACGCGTCTTCACAAATTCCGGGAGCTAGCTACTCCATTTGTTATTGAGGTCTCCCCTCATATTATATATGGTATTCCGAGGTCACCCCTCTGAATACAATGGTTACTTATGATATGTTATGATCCGATATGTTTCGGGTCGTGGTAGTTGACTAAATCATTATTCATACTTCGTAAGTTAAGTATTCCGTATGATTCGGTATTTCAGTGTTTATATTATGTATCGAGATGATATGTTAGAGAATGTGCTTAGGATATTTGTTTAAGTGATTATTAGTTGCCATGCTAGGGACGGGATTAATCGTTAAAATATGATTCGTGATATCCGATATTATGATTTGTTATCGCGCACGTGAATGTGTTATCCTTGAGATTAATGTGCTAGTGTATAATTGAGTATTTTGAAGGTTAATTATCGCACGTGATATGTGACCCATGTTAAAACTCGCTGTTAGGATTTGATATGAGAACCGGGTTTAGCTATATTGTTCCATATTTCATTTGCTACAATATTACATTAAGTGTATTAAATGTTGATTAATTGATTTGTATGAATGTCATGATTATCTTCTAGGACCGCTTTCCGTTAGTCTCTAGACATTTCCGCTTATTATATGTAATTTGTTATTCTTGGTATGTTATGTGTTTGGTTGTTCTCATGTGTCGTGTTTGTGTCATTAATGTGCTATGTGATGTCTAAACTGTTATGGTTGTTTGATTTTAGATATTTGTGCTTCCGCAGAATCCTAAAAGATCCTTCGTCATTATTTCATTTTATTTTCGTTATTCGTATATTAGTTTTGTTTTAGCTTTTGTTTCCGTATATCCGTTCTGGCTTTGTAAGCTCCTAGCACTTTTCTTCAGCAGTGTATTAAGCATTCAAGATGAGCTTATGGGATAGCTGATGCTGGTTTGAGTAGACGCAGAGCAAGATTTGACCATAGAGATCTTAGATTTATTTGAATATTAAGTTATTTATACTATCTTTTGTAAGTTTTTGTAAAGGCTTCCGCTTTTGTACATTAGTTAAAGTTAGAAACCGATTGTGATATCTTTACCCTTGTCGGCCTGGGGTGTTACAATTTATGGTATCGAAGCTCTAGGTTTTAGGACCCTTAGAGCTTAGGCTATGACCCTGAGAAGTGGGTAGACATTAGGTTTCCTCTGCTCGGATATTTTCGATTCCTTTTGATGGTCGTTCGATTTGACTTCGATATCCTTTTGCCTTCAATTGGCCCTCCTTGTTCGTGATCACCAATTTTGTTATTTTGTTTTCGCCGTCCGTTTGTCGATCGTTAGATGGACTACCCGTGGAGCGAAGATGGTGCCGCACTTCGTGTTGCGCGGCGGTTCCTCGGCCGGGAGAGGTTCTGGAAGCGGCCACACTGACCGCCATACCGTCGGGAGACATCTGGATGTTGTTGGAGGAAGTTGGATGGACAACCAAAGCCAGCGCAGAGACGAGACAAGATTCAACCGCGCTGGAAGATTCATCTACCATATGATTTGGGCGCGACTTATGTCACTGATTCGCTTTGTCATGCGTTTCAAGGCGGTTTGATATTCCTGGATAAGTGATTGGATATGTATTGCTTTTCCTGACTTGAACGTCGTGTGAATCGTGAAGTTTTATCGTTTAGCATTTTGTATATCTGGCTTTTCTTCCCGGATCAAGTAATAAGTCATGAGGAAGAATACGAGGTGGACTCGGATTTTAGAATCTACTCCTTGGTAGGTTTAATCCGACACAAGAATAGGAATTTCGCCATTAGTTGCCTCCTTATGAGAAATTTCTGACATTTGATTTTGAGTTAGGTTCTTTTGTTTTCATTTTGACGTTTGAATCTCGGATTATTAAATTTCATTTTAGGAATTCATCTTATGTCGACTTTGCAAATTTTGTTTGATGGATGGAAATAAAACAAAATTTTGAAAGTATAATTCCTGTCGTGGTTTCTTTCGATAGATCCGTTAAGTTTCCGTTAGTCCTTATAAGTTTTGTCGACTATTTTATTTTTTTGTAATGTAATTGTTTCATTTATTGTTTGAATGAAGTGGCCATCATGATGGTATACTATGAGTATCCGTTTGTTATAGTATGTTACTTGCTATTTGAGTGTTATCTGTATGTGGTATGTTATTAGCTATGTGTTTTGTCATGACCCGAGACCGAATATAATGACAATAAGAACTTGTTATGTGATGCAAGTATTATGACGCCCGATCAAATTAATAATACCGAGATCATATAATCTGAACTTATTGAAGGTATACGGCCCCGGAAATGCCCTGAAGTTGACTTTATGTGATAGACTTTGGACGGTATCCTTTATTTGGTGCTTCTCATGTTCGTTTGAAATTCGTACCTAATTGTGAGATCCGTAGTAGATATCTCGCCATGTGTTTTGTATGCTTTGGAATCCAAATTGTTATGATGTATGCAACCTATAGATTGCTATGACCACCTTGCTTATATGTCTCCACATATTCTCAGACTATTGAGGCCGATAGGATTTATTTCATCTATGCATATGATGTCCTCATCATTAGATATCTGAATAAGTTAGAATTTGTCGTTTGATTTTCTGCGTCTCATCTCGTTTCTCCGCCATTATTACGATAAGTATATAATTATCTATTATAAGTATTTGACTATCGATTTGATTTATGAATAAGTTTGAGTTTGAATATTCCGATAAGAAATTCATTTGTTTAGAGATAAGATTAACGCGTTTGTTATATTCCTAGAAATTCAAAACGAATCGATTTTACGTTACATTCGCCTTGTTCAATTTAGGGGCGAAATTTCTTTTTTTTAGAGGGAAGAAATTGTAATACCCCTTCAAATTCACAAAAAGACCAAAATACCCTTATGATCAAAAGTAAGAATAACTAAATAAACAGAATACCAAATGAGCTGTAAATTGAAAACTTATAAGAAATATCACATATGATCCAAATAAATCTTGAATGACTATGTAAAGTTAATTTTATAGTTTATGATTTTATAAAAAATTCATTTTGTATTTTACTTAATAAACCTAAATATAATTACTAGTTTTATAAAAAGAATTAAATTAGTAAAAGCTCAATATAAATTTATATTATTAAGAGACCATTTATTTTAAGTCCAATACATTATGAAGCCCACAAGAAAAAAATTGAAAAAGTATATATATACATATATTCGGTTCACATTTATTCCTAATAACCGATTAATCACAAACCGACTTCAAAACCCTTCACAATTCGATTTGTTTCTCAGAGCTTGAGACCATTTTTCTTGGGCAAGATTGAAGGTAAAGAAGATGGGAAAAATAGTTTTCGAAGTCCTAAGTTGCTGTTGTAGTCGTGGTTAGTTTTTGGAACAATTAGGTTTTACAAGTGGTGTTTTGTGCTTCTTTTGTTTTAACGATCCAAGCTCATCAAGGGTAAGTTCCTAATGTTGATTTCAGTCCTATAAGTCATATGGAACACATAAAAATTGGCCATGCATGTTTAATATGTCGTATGGAATTATTTGGAACCTAAAACCCAAAAAATTATAAAATAACGAATGGGTGTATAATAATTTTAGAGACCATGATTTGATTTTTCCAGAAGCTATTAAATGATATAAGACCTGAATAAAATACATATTTGTGAATTCGAAGCTTGTATGAATTGTTTTGAGTTTTAGGGTTCGATTAAACGTGGAAAAAGGAAGGTTTTTAAAAGGAACGATTAGGGTTTTGCATGAATTAGGGTTTTCTTGTAATCATTAAAGGTAATTAATGAAGTGGTAATGATGAGATAATGATTGGTTAAACTTAGGTTTAGGGTTTGTACTTGAATTATACTTATTCGGTTTTAAACAAAAGTTTTGGGTTGGTTTTGTAAACTATGAAACTTAAAGGTGATTTTTGGGAACAGTAAAATAAAGGTATTAAACGATAAAATAAGTGTGGGGTTAAACATGTAATTTTGGATAATTAAAGGCCATTTAATGTATTTAATTTATTAGGTACGTTTTGTAAATTCTAAAATCTTTGGGCCAAATAGTAAAAATCGATAAAGTAAGGTTATATTGTGAAACTAAAGATGTCAAGGGTTTGATTTGAAATTCTGAGCAATTATGGGTTCTACAAGTGTAAATTGATTTTGTAAAGACACGCATGAGTTGAGTTAATTTCGGTTTGTTATCATTTACGTTCTAGGTTAAATTGGGAAATCATTAAAAGAAGTAATATGTGAATTTAATGCGTATTTAGTAATATTTAAAGAGTATGGGAAACCCTAGAACTTAAATAGGAAGTTGGTGAATTAATGAGGAATACCCTAAAATGTTGTAATTTCGTTGTACTAAAATGAGAATATTCTACAACTCTAAAAGTATTAATGCGATAAATCCGTTATAATATTAATGATGCTAATAAATATTAAATAAATCATAATCCGTGTAGATTCGTTGAAGGAGACGTACGACGTTACATCTTCAGATTCGTTCATTCGTTGCTTTTCTCTCACTTGCTTTAAGGTACGGATATTCTGTCTTACTTTAAGACACTTAGGTTATCGTACAGATATTTTGACCTTTTTAGTGAAGGTTCATTATGATGTTCTTTTCGTTCGCTTTTCTATTTCACTTATTAGGACTCCCAATGCCTACAATGAAACAACCAATTTATTTAACCAACCCTCGCACCATGAGATGGAAACATATGCTTGTGAGTATTGTGGAGGTCCTCACCCGAGTTTTGAGTGTCAAGCAGGGAACCCGCTTGTCTATGAGCAAAGCCCATGTAACAATCAAAACTTTGGTTTTGACCAATATCCATATGATTCACCGAATCACTCACATCAATCATATTGTGAGTATTGTGGAGGTCCGCACGTTAATTCGATTGCCATATGCGAACCGATTGTTTACGAGCAAGTTCCTTGTAAACCATTTACTATCCTTATAACCCACCTCCGCAATACCAAGAGATTCAACCACAACCTTCACCATGTTCTGAAGAGTTTAATCAAAAATTTCAAGAAATCATGATTGATCTTAAGAGTCTTCTTGAGAAACTTTCCACTAAGAAAAAGATCTCCTAATCAAAAGACTTATGGTGAATTACCACTAGAGCAAGCCGCTAAAGTTAGTTACCAAAACCTCTCGTATGATTATGATGCGATGATGAAGAAACCATTCCAATTGGGAAGTTCTATAATTCATCGCCGCTATCACACCCGTTCTAAAAGCCGGATAATGGAAGAATTATTAGTAGGAGGAACAGCGCATATATAACGGAGTTTATATGCTAAACATAAGGTCGGCGACGACAATGACGAGGAGAGTGCTATTCCATTGAACGATGTTATCTCTCAACTCCTACATGCAATCAATCATCCGTCTTCCAACGAAGCGAGGATCCTGAGACTCTCATAATGGGGACAGCGCATCTCAAAGACTATTTCGAAACGGAATTGTCTAGTGTTGAGGACCTTGTCCCAATCCCAAGTGAGTCCGAGGATATATCCGGACGATGAGTATGATTTGCCTTTTCGTGATGATTCTCTTAACATTTCGGTTACTTCCGATTTTCTCAAATCCACTTTTTGAATTTAACGATGACTATACTTTTATGAGTAAATCCTCTTTGATGAAATGTCCGGAGTCCACATGAGACCATAACTGGAAGTGGTGGAAATTGCTAGCTCTCGAGAGCACACCACTTGTCACACTTTGTATTGTTTCTTTTTCTTCCGTGTAATGTTATTCTATCCTCACTAATGAGATCTCCTTCCCATCCCGCTGAACCGTCTTGTGAAGACAAAATTTTTAATCCAGGATACCGATGGAAGAGAAAATGAGCTTTAAATGACCAAAATGTTTTGCAAAATCTTTTCTAAAGAGTCATTTGAGCTTGAACATATATTATCAACCTAACCTTTCCTTCTTCACATTTAATGTGACTCTCCTTCACTTCTGAAATAGGATACAATTTTTGATCCCGAATTTCATAATCGATGGATTCCAACTTGCTCCCCGACAAATGGAATTCTGGTCGAATATTGCTAACTCAAACACAAAACATAGCGTGAGGCAACCCGCGTTATCTATCTATCTATCTCTATTTTTTATTTCTAATAAGGTGTTGTAGATTAGTGGGTTTTGTTTCTTCCATGTGGTTTGCAGGTTCTCGCTTTGCTTGAAGAATCCCTATGATCGAAGACCTCCGTGCTTGTTTTCAAACCCCCAATACTCCGGTTCCATCATTTATATGTTATATCTTGGGATAACCCTTTGTCATAATTAAAAATGATTTTTCACCTTTCACACATAAATTTTTTTAAAACATTCGCCTTTTTCAATTCTAAGTGTGGGGTTAAATTTAAATTTTTAAACAATGAGGACAAAAATGTTGGTGGATTTCTATCAAATATGACTTTTCCTGCTTTGTATGGTCCCATGCAACCATAAGTAACCGCTTTATCAAAAAAAAAAAAAAAAGTCTTTTTTGATTGAAAAGTTTGCTAGTCTCTAGATAAGAAGCTTATAAAATTTAGCTACAAGGCCAAGGATTTGCAAGTTTCCCGAGTGACTTTAAATATGCATAACTTGATTAGACGAAGCATTTGCGAATTAATATATGCTTGACACCTTGTTGACTTCACCGTGAGTATAAAGAATTGACGCTGGTTATTCTGTATTTTGCCTTTAACCATAGATAATTTAATTATCGGCTAAGCATCCACGGATCTCATTATTTGGGATTTTAAATTTGTGGAGATCGAGAAATGATAGAGTTACTTATGAGTTTAGATGCTAAGCGTGTAGTAGTTGGTTCTCTTTAGAGCCCATCGAAGGTACTTGTGGCTTTTTGTTCAGCAAGATTTTCACCCCATATCGTGAATAAATAATTAGAGATGTTGAGTTTTTGGCGATAGTTAGTTCTTTATTCTTCTTTAGATAATCCTTGCCCATGAGAGGAGTACACATCAAGATGCACCGTTGCTGTTAATGTAATAGACAACTAATTCACGATAGTCATATTGCTATTGTTTCTATTGATATAAAAGCCGTAGGGTTTGGAGTTTGGCACAAAAATTAACATGAAATAAAGCCCAAATGTATTAAAGTTGAAAATATCCAAAGCCATAAAGTTTCTATGTCCGGACGGTACCCGCTGTCATGGACTTCTAAAAGGTTGAGGAAAATCCAAAGTCATAATAAGACTCGATAAAGCGGTAATCCCGTTGAGTTAGTGGTTGAAAAGACCAAGGGCCTAAATTGCAAAAATGCAAATGTCCTGAAATAAGTGTTAAGCCAAACTTTGAATCCGGAGATGTCTAAATAAAGCCTCTCGCTGACTCGTAGATGAGTTGTCCTTGCCAGGCCATAAAAGGATATTCTCCTAAATCGTGTGAAATTATGACCTTGATGTGGACCTCATTCTTGTATGCAATGATTTTCGAGGGAAGATGTATAACTAATTATCGAATTTAGCTTCATATCTTTATCTAATAAAAATTATCAAACGAGAAACATGAAGAAATTCATTTCTCACCAAAAATAAAATAAATAGAGGAAAAATAGAAATATGGGAGCAAAAGGTAATTACACAAGTAACTTCCATGGGTAGTGTTAGCATCTAAAATCATATTTAACAATGATTTCGATTTTACGCTTAGTTTGGGGACTTGTGAAAAATCGTGGACGTATGTATTCTATCCATGGAAACCTCATTGAGTTGTGTTTCTACTCCTGATCCTAAAATGTCTTTTGAAAATGGGAGTTATACGATTGACATGAAAGTTCAACAAACCGTCACACAAAAAGGAAAGTGCTTAATGATATATCTATAAATGAAATAAAATGGTTTAAAACGGGGCGTTTTCAAAGCTAAAAGATTTTGTACCCAGATGAACATCTTTCGTTTTGTTTGATGTGAGGATTATTAGTTAAGGGGTTTAAAGATTTTCTTTCACTACATGTGTAATTAACATTAGTGGGACCAAAGAATGGTTTTAGTGTGGGTATTTTGATGAGTGCTAAATTACACATCATTTTATATAAAAATATGCTAACGGACTAATAACCATGAAATATGTCAAATTATATTGCAAATATATGTTGGATATGTGTGTTGTCATGCAGTGTTTGGCCAAAGAACGGTGATTTTTTAATGAGTTTCGATGATGTTTCACGTTTTTCGAGGTTCAACGGTCATAAAAATTATCCGGACACACCATTGGAAGAAGGACACGAAAATTATAATGGTTATATTTATTTGGAGCATCAAGGAAAAGAAGAAAAATTAAAAGAAGAAACGAAGCCTAACGAAGAATTAATTAATTAAATAGAAAAAGGGAATATGGATTAGCAGAAAAAATGAGTTTAAATGGAAATTAAATGCAACATTTAACACAAGAAAATTTGTTGGTCTAGTGGTTGGGGACATGTTTTAAGCAAGAGGTCAAGGGTTAGAATCGGTAGGTAATTTAATTTTTGCTATTTATTATCTCAAGCTCGAGGCCGCCAAAAATATAATCAAGCCCTGCTTTAGTCCAAAAGTAAATTAAAGCCCAAGGGCAATCTGGCGTGGGCGGTCGCAAAGCGACACCACAGTTCAAAGATTTAAATCCAAAGAACCTCATCTAAGCCCATCAATCATGGTAGCCCAAGAAAATGTAACAAAGTCGCGCCTATTACATGCATGAGTCGACGCAGCTCTCAAAAATTAAATCCCAACAAAGCACTACATGATCCAGCCAATATCCTCGCACGCCGTGGCCATTTTATCACTCGAGAATACTAGGAACTTTGGGAAGGATCGAGAACCATATAAATGCTATCCACACAATATTTTTTACGACTATTTTTTCATATTTTAGTAGGAGTAGATTTATTATTAGGAGTAGGAGTAGTTTGTAGCTTATTGTAATTTCTAGCTTATTTCAAGTGCTTTTGTAAGACTCTTTTATTTATCAATGAATTTAATGCTTATCACTTAGCTTATTCTTCTTTTTCTTCTACTATTTTTTTTTTCTTATTCTTATCTTATCTAATAAGTCATAATAGCTTATTAGCTTTTTGTGGCTTATTTAGATCTAGCTTATTTATTAAGCATTCTTTTTCTTCCTTGTTTTAAAAGCTTTTATAACCTTAGATCTACTTTTTATTTTATAAAAATTTTTATAAAAACCCAAAAAGATTTGATTTTTATTAGTTTTTCTTTTATAAAAAGTTATTTGCTAGCTTATTATTCTAGATCTAGTATTTTTAATTAAAAAGTTTTAATCTTTAAGCCTTTTCTTAGCTTATTTCCATTAAAGTTTAATACTTTTTAAATCAATAAGCTTTTCCATAGCTTATTTGATTCATATTATTGCTTATTTGTCCTAACCTTTGTTAAAGTTGTGATTTTTAAGCTTGTTTTCATTCATTCCTAAGGCGAGGAGCTTATGGGTTTTATAAGCTTGCTTATCACTAAAGTTTAGAGCTTTTCTAGCTTTTGTAAAACTAATTAGCTACTAAAGTCACAAGCTTTATTAGCTATTTGGTAATATAAAAGCTAATAAAGAAATAAACTTTTTGGTTTGATAAGTTTATAAAATCAGGTGGTTTATTATTCTAGTCTCATTAGATCGGGTTCTAATTTCTTGCCTTTCTCGTTTAGCTTTTATATTTTTAGTCATTAAAATGTTTATTATTGTTGAGGTTATTATTGTTGGTTTAGTAGTTATGCTTATTGAGTAGATTCTTATATGCTTGTTAAGTGAGTTTTGATATGGGATTTGAGTGTGAAAAACTTAGAAATTGTTGATTAATAATCTTCGGTTACTTGGATTCAAATTTGTTGTTTTGACGGGCAAAAGCCGTTAGGGTAATTAATTAAATCTAGTAATTTTACCTAGATAAAAAATTGTTTTCAAAATAAACCAACGTTGTGAGAAAATAGGTTTTTAAACGGGTATCGAAGATTATTGATTAATAGTTTCCGGATTATTTTAGATATAATTAGTTGGTTGTTTTAACGGGCAAAAGCCGTTGTGATAATTGATTATTTAAATCTATTGATTATTACCAAGAGAAAAAGGATTGTTTTCAATATAAGCCAACGTTGTGAGAAAATAATTTAATTTCGACGGGTATTAATTAAAAAGAGCTTAATTTATTCACACTTAATTCCATTTTCACCTCACTTGACGAGCATAGCTTTCTCTATCATTTTGTTAGCTTAATTTTATTTCGTCATTAGTTGTTATTTAATTTTAATTAGCATATCATAGTTTTTAAAATCTTTTCAAAATGAAAACCAAATATTCGACAATCAAGCATCAAACGAAAAACATAAACGTAAATCTCAATTCATATCTCGCCGTGGAATACTTAATCGAAGATTGATTATCATTTGTCCTCAAGTGATTGTTAATCTTAATCGGGAAATACAAATTTAAAACTGCCCTTCGCTGCAAATCCGTGAATCAATCTTCACATTAATTATCCTGTCAAGGTTTATTTTATCTTCGTATTGACTTTTATTTAGACGAACCGAAAATGAACAAGTGACATGTTAACGTGACACATGCTTATACGAATTATAAAGGATATCAAACAAGATCTTAGGGTAACTTACGATCGGTTGCACGAGAGGGACACAAGAACGAGATGAGGATCAGGCTACTAATATCAATACTTTCGAACCAATATATTCAACGAACCAAAACTCTTCGAACTAAACCACCTAACATGTCTTGATCACGAACCAAGCCAAACCAATGACCACCTTCGACTTCAACCCGTAATCACAAAGAAACCTCGAACCAAAGACTCAATGATCACAACCACCTTCTTCTGCTAGCTTTGGTCGAATGGAGAAGGAAGAAACCAAGACTTGCCGTCACTTTTGGTGTAGGGGTGTTACGTTTTTCTTTGAATTTTGAAGTGATAAGGATGTTATCAATGAGAGAATTAAGGAGGTACATGGGAGTAAATGGGAAAGTATAATTTGACGTTAAAAAGGGATTATAGGCTTAATGGGTGGCCGAATAATGGGGAAGAATTCTTGACCAAACCAATATTCTTAATTACAATATTGATGGTTATTTTTTTGGTTTTAAGTGTCTTTTAATTTGTATTTATGATTAGGGCCAAAATAACTTGTAATGTGTGATTTTTAATTTAGTAGAAATGAGTGTAAATAAATTTTTAACTTGTTATCTATAAGTTAGTGTTAAACTTAGTTAACGAGCTTGCCGCATATTACGTAATTCACAATTATTAAGCTTGAGGGGCAAAATAGTCATTTAACACGTTTACAATTTTTAGGGTTTTACAACTCTTCCCCTTTAAAAGAAAACTTTCGTCCTCGAAAATTGATGTCAGCAGGGTACACGAGCCATGTATGAGATTAAAGCGCACGAGCAATCCATAGGTTCGCATGCATCATAATGATTTCGCCCAAATGGTACAAAACTTATACATAAGATGTCGATGAGAATCTCACGAAAAGGTATGTAATTCCAAACTAATATGAGGATTGACAAATAATGATATAAGCCCTAGTCCATTCACGCATCAACCCCGGCATTTCCCAAGATGTCGATGATTTCAATAAGTTCAAATTATATGATCTCTAGATATCACGCTGATCAAAGGCCATAATACTTGCATCACATAACAAGTCCTTATTGTCATCATATTCTGCCTCGGGTCATGACAACCACATAACCAATATCACAACAAAATAGATAATATACAGGTAGCAAGTAACATACCAAAACAGACCAGATTCACATACATGCAGCATATAATACATCAAACCAACTTACCATATCACAATGAAAGAATGTCACCAACTTGCACAAACGGTTCCTCATGACTCATTACTGACGATTCAAAGGAAAAGCTGAGATATCACCAAAATGCTAAACGATAAAACTTCACGATTCAAACCGAGTTCTGAACGAATCAAAGAAAAGCAATACCGATCAAAATGACTTAACAAAATATCAACCGCCTCAAAACGCATGACAACGAATCGGAGTAACACAAGTCGCCCAAAGCATATGAAGTAGATGAACCTTCTCCATTAATCGGTTGAATCTTGTCTTGTGTTGTGCGTCTTTAGTTGATCCGTCCACCTTCCTCCGGCAAAGATCTCCGATGTCTCCAAAGAAGACGGCAATGGTGTGGCTTCGCTTCACGAACCTCTCCAGATGGGACTATTGCGGAACGTTGTGGCAGGTCCACTATCATCTTCTACGAGAAATCTCCATCTAACGATCGACGCACGGATGTGCAAGACAAAATAAACAAAATCAAATGCTAAGAGAAGCAGACCAAATTAGTGAAGACAAAAGAATATCGGTCAAATGGAACGACAACCAAAAGGAATCGGAAGATATCGAGAACAGGCGGAAGCCTAGTGTCTACCCAAATCCTCACAGGTCAATCCTAAGGTCAACAAGACGAAACTGGCTCGATACCATAATTGTAACACCCCACCCGATAAGGGCGTATGTCACATTCTCGTGTCATATCGTAACATACAAATAAAATCCTCACAAACGAAAACCTTAAATATGAGGTATCAAATCATATAAACAATTGACTGACAAGGAAAATAGAATATCCAAAATGAAAAGAAAAACTCAAAACAAAAGCTCTTCAAAATAAGTCCCAAAGTAATAAGGTGATAGGGTTGGTCCACTGGATACACTAACTCTCAACCCATCGAAGCCCATCTTCCAACCTAAAACCGCCGCATGAAAGAAATGCGCCGAGCTTAAAAAGCCCAAAGTGAAGCGATATAACAAAATGAAAGCTAAACAAAATCGAAATATAAAAATGAAATAAGGAAGCCGATAACAAGGTCGCAACGAAAAGAGAACAATGAGTCAAAGAGGATCCTGCAGAACACAATTATACAGATATCCAACAAGAACAGATAACTAGGAGAACGAAGCAAAGCAAAGCATCGATGACATATATACAAGCACATACAAACCAAGCGCATAAGTATCGAAACATAAGCAAGCATAACAGACGCCGATCCACACAACATATATATGGCAACAATCAATTCAGGAAACCAGAAGACATACAAGTCAAACAGAAATCTAAAGGCAAGCGGAAGCAACTAATTAGTAAGTGAGCATGGCAATCACACATGTCAAAAACCCTTAGTTGAAACACAACCAGATCATGACGAAGTACTAACAGAAGTCAACACATGGCAGTCACACGTAATAAGTATGAATACAGTATAAACGATATAATTAAATGAATTAAAGACATAGCAGGACAACAAATTAACAAGTCATACGTCACAAGTTGAACCATTTACCCAATCAAACCGTAGCATAGGTAGAATGTAAACATGGCAGTCAACAATAAACGGATAAGAATACAACGGGATAGTCATAATCCACGAGATTAACCGAACAAAGCACACATAATAAACCACCAAACTATCGATACACATTGGCATGGTCACCGCAACAATTCAGAGGTTCACATAATAGTGAGATCACATATCGTCAGATGACAATAGGTAACTCAAATAACCGCATATTAATCACATCATAGCAGGATAATCAATAGTCACATAAAACATGAATAGCATAATCAAATTCAATAAGCATATAATAACCCAAGACGTGAATGGAACGATAGTCCGAACGTGAACGGAATGAGAGTGTGATAGATCAAAGCAATGGAATATATATATCTTGGTAGTAGAGTGAGTCATATAAGGTTACTGAGTAATGAACAATTTATACGTAATATGGTGCGTTGGGGAAAACGAAAGTACAAGATAGGTCTATCAAAAGTGTAAGGGTTGTCAGAAATCTACCACGAGCCCAGAACATATCATATCATATCATATCATATCATATCATAAGTAACCATTGTATTCGGAGGGTGACCTCGAATACCATACATAATAGGAGGGGAGACCTCAAGAACAAATGGAGTAGCTAGCTCAGGAATGTGAAGACGCCAGACGTACACCGACATCATTCACCATATAAATCATATCATATCATATCATATCATGTTAAATCCACTAAAACATATCATATCTAGGATGCATCCATACGCCCCCCGGAACATATCATAGTGGCCAAATCATATACATATAGTGAGCTCATAATCATATCATATCATGATGGGGACGGTGTAACATCACTCGTACACACTGGAGTCATGCCATTGGTGCATCAATGACACGGTCATGTTACCTTCATGACTAGGAACACATATTTGGCTCGGGTATCAAACTGACGTGTAATACCTGAATTTCTAAAATTCACAAAAAGACCAAAATACCCTTATGATCAAAAGTAAGAATAACTAAATAAACACAATACCAAATGAGCTATGTAAATTCAGAAAACTTATAAGAAATATCACATATGATCCAAATAAATCTTGAATGACTATGTAAAGTTAATTTTATAGTTTATGATTTTATAAAAATTCATTTTGTATTTTTACTTAATAACCGAATATAATTACTAGTTTTATAAAAAGAATTAAATTAGTAAAAGCCCAATATAAATTTATATTATTAAGAGACCATTTATTTTAAGTCCAATACATTATGAAGCCCACAAGAAAAAATTGAAAAAGTATATATATACATATATTCGGTTCACATTTATTCCTAATAACCGATTAATCACAAACCGACTTCAAAACCCTTCACAATTCGATTTCCAGTTTCCAGAGCTTGAGACCATTTTTCTTGGACAATATTGAAGGTAAAGAAGATGGGAAAAATAGTGTTCGAAGTCCTAAGTTGCTGTTGTAGTCGTGGTTAGTTTTTGGAACAATTAGGGTTTCGACAAGTGGTGTTTTTGTGCTTCTTTTGTTTTAACGATCCAAGCTCATCAAGGGTAAGTTCCTAATGTTGATTTCAGTCCTATAAGTCATATGGAACACATAAAAATTGGCCATGCATGTTTAATATGTCGTATGGAATTATTTGGAACCTAAAACCCTAAAATCGTATAAAAATAACGAATGGGTGTATAATAATTTTAGAGACCATGATTTGATTTTTCCAGAAGCTATTAAATGATATAAGACCTGAATAAAATACATATTTGTGAATTCGAAGCTTGTATGAATTGTTTTGAGTTTTAGGGTTCGATTAAACGTGGAAAAAGGAAGGTTTTTAAAAGGAACGATTAGGGTTTTGCATGAATTAGGGTTTTCTTGTAATCATTAAAGGTAATTAATGAAGTGGTAATGATGAGATAATGATTGGTTAAACTTAGGTTTAGGGTTTGTACTTGAATTATACTTATTCGGTTTTAAACAAAAGTTTTGGGTTGGTTTTGTAAACTATGAAACTTAAAGGTGATTTTTGGGAACAGTAAAATAAAGGTATTAAACGTATAAAAATAAGTGTGGGGGTTAAACATGTAATTTTGGATAATTAAAGGGCCATTCGAATTGTATTTAATTTATTAGGGTACGTTTTGTAAATTCTAAAATCTTTGGGCCAAAATAGTAAAAATCTGATAAAGTAAGGTTATATTGTGAAACTAAAGATGTCAAGGGTTTGATTTGAAATTCTGAGCAATTATGGGTTCTACAAGTGTAAATTGATTTTGTAGAGACACGCATGAGTTGAGTTAATTTCGGTTTGTTATCATTTACGTTCTAGGTTAAATTGGGAAATCATTAAAAGAAGTAATATGTGAATTTAATGCGTATTTAGTAATATTTAAAGAGTATGGGAAACCCTAGAACTTAAATAGGAAGTTGGTGAATTAATGAGGAATACCCTAAAATGTTGTAATTTCGTTTGTCACTAAAATGAGAATATTCTGACAACTCTAAAAGTATTAATGCGATAAATCCGTTATAATATTAATGATGCTAATAAATATTAAATAAATCATAATCCGTGTAGTTTCGTTGAAGGAGACGCGACGTTACATCTTCGTGATTCGCTCATTCGCTTTTCTCTCACTTGCTTTAAGGTACGGATATTCTGTCTTACTTTAAGACACTTAGGTTATCGTATTTATATTTTGACCTTTTTAGTGAAGGTTCATTATGATGTTCTTTTCGCTCGCTTTCTATTTCACTTATTAGGACTCCCAATGCCATTGCTATGAACCCTTTTTCTTGAATGTTTGATCCTGTTACTTATCTCAATTTATGTTCTAGTGAACTATGCGATATCTGATGTGAACTTATGTTAGGAAGATTTTGATATGCACATCCGCTCAACTTTGCTATGGTTGATTATGAACTTCTGCTTATGAATATATGACATGCCACTATGACATGAACTTATGATTTCTCGAATATCGAATATGAACCTTATGATATGAACTATCCGATAAGTTATCTCGTGACCTTTATGATGAATTATGATCCGGTCATTTATGACAACCTGTTTGACCTAAGTTTAGTTTGACACCCGAGCCAAATATTTAACTAGTCATGGGGGTTCCATGTCCGTGTCGATGATGCACCTCGACATGACTCTAGGGCAAGAGAGTGATGTTCGCCACGCCCCTTTTGTTATCCTGCTTATGAGCTCGCTATATATTATATGGCCACTATCCGTCACATATGGATGCATCCTAGATCCGTTATCTCATATCCGATATGTTTTCCGTGAATGATGTCGCAATACGCGTCTTCACAAATTCTAGGAGCTAGCTACTCCATTTGTTATTGAGGTCTCCCCTCATATTATATAAGGTATTCCGAGGTCACCCTCCAATACAATGGTTACTTATGATATGTTATGATCCGATATGTTTCGGCTCGTGGTAGTTGACTAAATCGTTATCTGCTACTCGTGTTAAGTATTTCGTATGATTCGGTATTTCGAGTGTTTATATTATGTATTCGAGATGATATGTTTAGAGAATGTGCTTATGGATATTTGTTTAAGTGATTATTAGTTGCCATGCTAGGGACGGGATTAATACGCTTAAAATATGATTCAGTATATCCGATATTATGATTTGTTATCGCATACGTGAATGTGTTGATCTGCGAGATAAATGTGCTAGTGTATAATCGAGTATTTTGAAGGTTAATTATCTCTGCCGCATATGTGACCGCCATGTTAAAACTCGCTAAGGTTAGGATTTGATATGAGAACCGGTTTAGCTATATTGTCCGCCATTTCACTGCTACAATATTACATTAAGTGTATTAAATGTTGATTAATTGATTTGTATGAATGTCATGATTATCTTCTAGGATCAAGCTCCGCTAGTCTCTAGACATTTCCGTTTGGCTTATATGTAATTTGTTATTCTTGGTATGTTATGTGTTTGGTTGTTCTGATGTGTTCGTGTTTGTGTCATTAATGTGCTATGTGATGTCTAAACTGTTATGGTTGTTTGATTTCAGATATTTGTGCTTCCGCAGTAATCCTAAAAGATCCTTCCTTCGCCATTATTTCATTTTATTTTCAAGTTATTCGTATATTAGTTTTGTTTTAGCTTTTGTTTCGTTATATCCGCTCATCGGGCTTTGTAAGCTCACCGCACTTTTCTTTTCATGCGGTGTATTAAGCATTCAAAATGAGCTTATGGGATAGCCGATGGGTTTGAGAGTAGAGACGAGAGCAAGATTTGACCATAGAGATCTTAGATTTATTTGAATATTAAGTTATTTATACTATCTTTTGTAAGTTTTTGTAAAGGCTTCCGCTTTTGTACATTAGTTAAAGTTCTGATATGAAACCGTATTGTGATATCTTTACCCTTGTCGGGTCGGGGTGTTACAGACGGGTCAAAGCATAATCATATCATATCATAAGGGCTCATATCAAAGTTCATATCAAAGTTCATCTCAGAGTTCCATAACATAGGTTCATAATCAGAGGTTCATAATCAAAGGGTTTATAACCAGAAGGTTCATAATCATAACAAATGAATATCATAGCGCAATGTAATCGTACTCAAAAGATCATATCGAATCATATCAAAAGGATCATAGCATAAGGAATCATAGCAAGGGATAACATAAATGAAGCAAAGTCAAAGGGTCGAAAAGTCATGAGAAATCTCTATCGAAAAGGGATAGAATATCCGTATCTTCACGCCAATGAAATGAAAGAAAACGAATGAATGAACACGAAGACACAACGCCACGCTCCTCCAACGAATCTACATGAATTACGCTTTATGATAATTATTAGCTCATTTAAGTTATAACGGATTAATGGCTTATATAAATCGTGGTATTCTCATTTTTTTATTAATGGACCGAAATAAATACTTTAGGGTAATAATTATTAATTAGCCAAACTTAGGAATTACAAATGATAAATGGTAAATTTAAAGGTTTAATATGACAATATAGTAAAGTTATAGGTCAAATATGATAGTTTCCAAAGATTAGGGTCAAAAGTAACAACTTAACAAAGTTCAGGGTTTGCATGGACCAATATCTAAAGATGAGGGTTAAAATTAAAAATATATAAATATATTAACATGCAACATAATGACCTCGTACAATAGCCTTTCATTTCATTTTTCTTATATTTCAAATCGATTTCAACATGCCAACTTAAGTCTCGATCGCGGTTTAAACGACTAACCGACACGACCAATTAAACACCAGTGACTATTAACCCCCAACTCGACTTACCCGGCACACTTTCAAAACTCCAAACGACCCAACCATTTTTCCCGCGATTAGCTTCGATTTACATTACAAGACCATGCATACTCTACTCTTTTGTGTTTGAAATCTCAAGATGTATAAAATGAATGTAGACCATTTGTTAAAATAACACTACGCATGAATTCATTTCGAGACCACAACCATACGCATAACTTAACCATTTCCAACTCATGAATGCTACTACAATACAAGCAAAGACACAAACTTAACCATTCATGTTATATATATATATATATATATATATATATATATATATATATATATATTTATATATATATATATTAAATTGTAGCGTTATTTTCGTAACCAAATAAATCAGTGAATCAAGAACCCATCCTAGCCTTTGGATTATGTTATCAATGGTTGAGATTGCACATGGCATTTTTGTAAATAAATATGTTAATTTTCTTGCATTTATTTGAGAGTGGAGGGCAAAATTGACATTTTAATATTCAAGTATTTTGGTAACTGATATCACTTCCTTTATTTGAGCACCATTCTTGGGGTATTAATGAAAATTCACCATTTAACATATTAAAACCGTCCCTTGATATGTGGATCTGGAAAATTGGTTCACAACATGTTTCAACCTTCATCCATATTTCTCCTCAACGGCGTCATCATTAAACCATATAATCAACCATTGTTTCACCACAATTAAAAAAGCCTTCTACGTACATGTTCCACCACCTTTATTTGGTTATTAATTTTTTTTATGAATGGGTTAATATAATCCCTACTAAGGTATTGATTTGTTTATATTTTCAATTTACATACTCTAGAATCCGTCAATTTCAATTGACGTTTAAAGATTTTATTTATAGTGATTGATTTTTATTTGTCTTGATTAATTAATATGCATTTTTATTCACTTTGTTTTTATTATGAGTAAATATGTTTTTTTTGCCAACGCTAGTTACAGAGGTTGTGTATTTTTATTATGAATAAACTTATTTTGATGAAGACGAAACTTGTGTGATTTCATAGAAAGCGTACAATGAAGCGTACAAGCGTACAATGAAGGGTACAGTTGGCTATCAATAGAGGTATCTCGCTAGTGAACTTTGTTAATCTAAATTTGTTAGATTGATTGTAAAATGGTTGAATTACTAGTCAAAACAAGTTTTTTTGTACTCATTAGGTTGAACCAAAACACTATAATTCCTAACGTTATAACTATTTTCTAGCTAATTAGTGTGACAAATATGATCACAAAACAAACATCATATTTTACGAATAGTTTAAGTTTGATTAATCTATAGATACAAAAAAATATGGTTCTTGAAATGCATATATGTTTTATGGCTCATATAAAATCAATAAAAGGAGTATGCATATGTTTTATTGAGAGTGCATATGTGCTTTTACGCTTCTAGTGAATTTGATGCATTATGTGCATATGTGTTTTTATAGTTTCGGAGTGTAAATGTATTGAAAATGCATATATGTATTTAGTTCTAATATAAGGATGTTTTATGTATTTAAGGGTGCACTTGTGTTTTGTGTTTTAAGGCTGTACTAATTTATCAAAATGGTCTCTTGTGAACAAGTCAGAAATATATTGTGCATATGTGTTTGTTATGTCATGATTAAATATTCATTTATTAATTGTTTGTTATTACAGGTACGAGTATGATAAGCGATGTCAAGAGTGCACGTGTGTTCTGAAAGAGTGTGCATATGTGTTTATGGTTGCAGGGTACCTTGTTGGCACAGACTTGTGTTAGTTAATATAAGCGAGACGATAAAAACACATGTGCAAAAGGATTAAAAACACATGGGCAAATTTCATGGTTCTTGAATCAGTGAGAACATATGTGCACGCCTAAAAGATGATCCAACTGTTAAAGACATTGTATTAAACACATGTGCACGCTTCATATATTTGTAATAAAATTAAATACAAGTATAAACATAATGTCGTTTGTGATAAATCTGAATATCATATAACTAGAGTAAGACAATTTGTAAATTTTGAAATTGCATAAATCTAATAATAAAGTTTTTGTTGTTTGTATTTAAATTTATGTAATATTTTTAAAGATGCATAGTATACAAAACACCTACGCATAAACTAAAAATACAATTGTCATAAATAGTTATTAGTTAACCTTTTTTACAAAACATGCGTGTACATAATGTTTTTATAAATGTACAATGAAAAAAAAAAACCCTTTAATTTAGGAACTAAAAAAGGTTTTTTAAATTAAAAAAGTAATTTTACCATTATACCCTTTTGAATTAAATAAAAAAATTAATCTCCAAAAATTCGATTGGTTGATTTCGTTCTCGCAGCTTTCATAATTTATTTGGTTCAAAAGAACCTCACCCTATATATATATATATATATATATATATATATATATATATATATATATATATATATATATATATATATATATATATATATATATATATATATATATATATATATATATATATATTTATATATATATATTAGCCATTCGATTATATCATATACATAGTCGATCTTCACATTAATTATCCTGTCAAGGTTTATTTTATCTTCGTATTGACTTTTATTTAGACGAACCGAAAATGAACAAGTGACATGTTAACGTGACACATGCTTATACGAATTATAAAGGATATCAAACAAGATCTTAGGGTAACTTACGATCGGTTGCACGAGAGGGACACAAGAACGAGATGAGGATCAGGCTACTAATATCAATACTTTCGAACCAATATATTCAACGAACCAAAACTCTTCGAACTAAACCACTTAACATGTCTCGATCACGCAACCAAGCCAAACCAATGTACCACCTTTCGACTTCAACCCGTAATCGGCAAAGAAACCTTCGAACCAAAGACTCACGATCACAACCACCTTCTTCTGCTAGCTTTGGTCGAATGGAGAAGGAAGAAACCAAGACTTGCCGTCACTTTTGGTGTAGGGGTGTTAGGTTTTTCTTTGAATTTTGAAGTGATAAGGATGTTATCAATGAGAGAATTAAGGAGGTACATGGGAGTAAATGGGAAAGTATATTTTGACGTTAAAAAGGGATTATGGGCGCTTAATGGGTGGCCCAATAATGGGGAAGAATTCTTGACCAAACCAATATTCTTAATTACAATATTGATGGTTATTTTTTTGGTTTTAAGTGTCTTTTAATTTGTATTTATGATCAGGGCCAAAATAACTTGTAATGTGTGATTTTTAATTTAGTAGAAATGAGTGTAAATAAATTTTTAACTTGTTATCTATAAGTTAGTGTTAAACTTAGTTAACGAGCTTGCCGCATATTACGTAATTCACAATTATTAAGCTTGAGGGGCAAAATAGTCATTTAACACGTTTACAATTTTTAGGGTTTTACAATATGGAAGGCTTGGATATGCAACATGAACAAAGACAAACATGATAAATAATATACATTTGGTATGTGGGTTAGAAGAATATGAGGTGATACACCAAAATCCGTTAAGTGTATGGTCATTGTGAGTGATAAATGTTGCTATACTCTTTGGGCTAATTTGGTTAGCATTTAGTGTACCATATATGCACGCATTCTCAAATGTTTATACAAATTGGGAAAGGTTTGCAAACAGGGGAAAACTATTCAATACTAGTTTATCCGTTGCGATTTATTTCTCATCATGAAAACCCATTAAGCCTATACTTTCTTTGTTTAAACACAACTTTAATCAAACTTGCTAAACTTCATCGCGGCTTCTTATAACTTATATTACCATTGTTCTCATCTCATAAAACTGATACTACAAAAGTGTTTAGCATTTGCTTCCCTGCAAACCAAAGAAATACAAATATTACTTTGTTACAGCAGTTTTATTCATCAGGAAAATTAAATATCCAAAGCATGTTATTCCTTACCCAAAATAAGCAAAACTACTTTAGCAAAAGAATGAAGAACTACTCTATACGTATAAGGAAAAATAGAAAAATTGAAAGTAGTTTTCTGATATAAAAATAAGACCATAAACCTGATAAATAACTTAACGCAAACACCTCTAATAATTAAATAATGACTTTCGAAATCCTAGTCCCAACGCTCCTAATTTAAAAAAAAAATAATAAAAAAAAAATAAATAAATAAATAAAATTAAAAGTAAATTCTTATTCTTATGAACCATTTCACAAAATACACACCTAAAATTGATAATAAAAAAAGAATCATGTAACTAATCTCAAACATGCGATTTATGATATTCTTTTTTTCAAAATTCATCTTTTTCATCTCCATCTTTAGGCTCAAGATCTTGTTCTTTGTTTTGAGACAAAATATGTGGAATAAGATTTTTCTGGAAAGTTTGAGAACGGGATGTGTGTGTAGAACTTGTATTATCTTGTTAGGAAGATAATGAGGCGACGAAGCTTCTAGGAGGTAGTGGAAACCAACATCAAAGTCCAGATTCGTTCAACATGAGTAAGAAACCCGAAACGAAAAAAAGTCAGTTTCAACAAAGAACGAAACGACAATATTCCGCTTTCTACACTATTGCTTCACGCACAAAAGAATCAGGACAACGCCGTTTTTTATGGATACGATGGCGTTTTATCTACTGTAGAATAAGCATGTTTCAACTGTAGAAGATAGAAAGAGGACATTGTAGCCACGTTTATTTTTTCGACCCAATACGACGTCACAACTTTAAATAAATTTATAATTAGTGTCTTGTGCTTAATTTCTTAACTTCATTTTGGTAACAAAAATTAAAAAATCCAAATTTACCCATTGTAAAATTTGGGTAAAAATAACTAGTCACAAATACGAGTAACTTTTTGTACAATTGGTTATTTCTTAAATCAAACATAAACTCACTGACAAAATTTGACGGGACTCTTATGTATCTATAGTCTATACTACCTTATAATGTATGTTGCACCTTCTCTCCTATTAATATTTTAAAACTTCTTAAAATAGATTTTTAAGCAAATACAAGTAAAAAAGCATAATTTATAAGTATTGGAAAAAAAATAAATAACACATACAATTAATACACAATTTAATTCACCCATTTACCAAAATATACAACTATTTAACCACAATTTACATTCTAATTAACCTTTCAAAACATAAGTCAAACACTTAAAAATAAAGCCATCATTCCAATTCCAAAACACAAATATGAGAGAACTTTTGCTTCCACCAACTTCAAACAAATTTTGAAACATAAAAAATTAAAAGAACAAGAAAAAAAAATGTCGGGATGTATAATTTTACCAATTGTTCTTTCAACATCATTTCAACAAACCTATCATTGATCTTTTGAAACCAAGAAAAGAAAAACAAAGATTCGAGCAATATCGTACTTACTCGAGACCTTTGAAAAAGATCTTAGCCAAATATTACCAAAAGAACAAAATTATAAGCAATCGAAACATGTCGGTAATCGAATTTATGAGTGGATTGACAGACACTGAGTTTTATCGTCACCTTGCTTAAACCTACTTTAAAAAAAAAAAAAAAAAAAAAAAAAACATTTGTACAAATAATAATAATAATAATAATAATAATAATAATAATTAAACAACCCTTCAAAAGAACAAATGAAAACCGCCTGGTTCAATAAAAAAAAGTTGTTTCCTATCAAATAGGAATGAACCGTAAGCCGGTTCATGCTTATCGAGCGTTTCCAAATAGTAAAGTGATGTTAGAAAACGAGACTAACCATTTGATTCATCCTTAGACAGGAAATGACATTATTGAGAGAGAGTATGTAGGATAAATAATGTTGATGTAGAGAAAAATTGAATTTAGGAACAACTAACAAATAAACCCTATGTTGAGCAATGGGCTTTTGTAAAGTTTTACACAGAAATGAGCTTATATGGTTCTTTTTAATTAGTTCAACATAATGTAAATAAATATTATAATACTTCTCTTTCCATTAATTTGTAATCATATTTTTACAAATATAATATGATGTAAGTATGTTATATATATATATATATATATATATATAGAGAGAGAGAGAGAGAGAGATATATATATATAGTAGGGATCCAGTGAGAAGTAAATTAAAATAAGAAGTGGTGAGAAGTGACCAAAATCACGCATTTGAGATGCAATGACTTGCATTAGATGCATTTCTATTCATATAAATGCAACATCTTGAGTTTCGAAAGTTAATTTGATGTATAGATGGTGCAAATTGATTTTCATGATTTCAGTAGGTGCAGAGGAACAAAAAACAAGAGAAATCATGAAATGCATCTAATATATATATATGCATCTGATTAAAAGCTAGAAAACACACTATGGTGTGTTATAATGCATCTTAGATTATAGAGATGCATCTAATTTAGGTTGGTGCATCACTGATTTGCGGTTATAGTTCTTCTTATTTCTTCTTATTTTAAGTAATCTTCTTATTTGATCCTAACTATATATCTATACATTATATATAAGAGGAGGCATGCCACATAAAATGCCACTTGGCATCCCATAATGCCAAGTCATATTTCCATGTCATCATTCAATACACGTAAGCAACTCAACTACTGAAAATTTCGGATTAAATGTAAAGTAAAAAATGTAAGTAACAAGGTTAGAACATGGGATCTCTACTTACACTAGGAAACATCTCAACCACTGGAACAATGGAACTTTTGGTATTCTGTTTCCAAGTCAAAATTTATAAAGCCACATAAACTGTTATTTGAACAATAATATATATTCCTTAAATATAGATTTGGTTAATTATAAAGATTAAAAAAAATCCGGGTAACAAAAAAAGGTACGCCTCTTTTCCTCAAACCCTAATATTTGTTTTCCTCAAACTCATAACAATTGGCAGGTTTGATGCATATTTTGTTTTTTTTTCTTCTGTCTATGTTATAGGTTGACACCAACACACATAAAAAGATGCATTCATGCATTAGAGGGAAGATTCGAAGCAAGTTTACTGGAATACAATTAAGCAAGATTTGATGATACGGGGATGATATCATCCACGAAGCAATATTCTTAGTTTCTAATATGCGTTTATTTGGTTATTGTGAATTTTAATCTTATGCCGGTTTATTGTATTTGCAGGTGGATGCTTTATTCTTTTCAATTTATTTAGTTTTTATGTGCTTATCGTTATCTTATACATTGTAATGGAATCTGATCTATTTGCACTTTAACTTTTATATCATTGTTTCAACAATTTTTGTTTATTTGCTTATTGTGTTGAACTGTTGATACTTTTGGTTCTTATAGGTGCTAAGAGAAAACAACAACAACCAAGATAAACTTGTGAATGAAGATTTCGGCATGCAAGTTGTGCAAAACCCTATCAGCAATCAAAGGCCGATTCGCCACCTCTATCATCCATTCACAAACGAAAACTCAATGCAACATTGATGGAAGAAAACGATCAATACGCTCGGTATCATATTAGTATATATCGCCGACCGGTATCATGATTTCATCATCGTTTATTATATGTTAGAAATTTATAGTTGCTTGAGTATGAGTGTAAGTAGAAGCTTTTATTTTAGAGATTATACCTCAAAGTTGTAAATCAAAGTCGTAATCATGTCCAAAAATTCTACTTTTAGGTATCCGCAAACTTTCGTGAGCTAAAAACTACTATTGATGCTGCCGGAACGCTTGCATTGGAGCGTTGTATGCCTATTGCTAATCGGTTTGACCAATCGAACAATTTGGTAAGTTTTCTTTGGTCTATTAGTTCCCCACTTTCGCTATCCCTTTTTGGTAGAGGTGTCAAGATGGTGTGCTGAGCTGCAAACACTCTTATTGGTAAACATCATCTCACAAAAGATAAAATGTGCAACTCACATTATATAATCAAACTGTCAATGTGTTATAAAGTTATTGGTAAACATCTAACCGTGGAAGTTTAGTATTAGAAAATTTCAAAGCTTTTATGATTTTTAATAGACGTGGTTAAGGGATTGTGAACCAGTTCAAGGTAAATTGACATGCAACCTTTTAAGATGGTGTTATGGATTCCTTACTTTAAGCTTATAACTTGGAAGCGTAAGCAAATATGTAATTTTAGTGTAGTTGATAATGTCTGAGTATCCAATTAAATTAGGCTATTCAAAATAAGCATCTGTTAATGGGTATGTTATCCAATATATGTTCTACTTCAGCTTATGGTAATCCTATTTCATATACCTATTGATGTCCTCTTACGATGTCAAACTATGTTGGTAAGATTAACTTAAGTGATTCATTAGTCTTTGTATAGTCTATTATGTAGGTGATGCCCTTATATAAAACATTAAAGTATCATATGTGTTTGCTAAACATATACTACTACTAAAATCGAACAACATTATGCCCTTGAAAATTTTGCTTAACTTGTGCATGAGTTAGATTTCGACGGCCGGGCTTGACGTTTATTGATGTACAAATTCATGCACTCCAGGGTCAGCCACCGCAACAACAAATAGAAAAAAATAAAGATGTTGGTCCAGAGAGATGCAAAGATGATATTCTAATGGCGTGCTTCAATTTTATGGGTCGCAGAGTTATTAGATCAAATATAAGCTTCTTTATCCCCAGAAAGCTCAAAGTACAAGTCTTTTTTATGTATCTAGGACTTAAGGTATCATGACAAAGAGATTGAAAATATTGAAAAATGTATGATTCGTATGTATACGCTTCATGGTTTCTTCATACCTGATATCGTGTATATTTCCAATTACGTATATACTCCTATCATTCTCCATGATTTTGAACTGAGTTACGTTGTTTTAGCAGATTCTTTGGTCACTATCAGCCACAATTTGCCCGACCTGCACTGTGGGAATTGGATTCAGATCAGCATTGCAACGTTGGAAGCCAAACTTGTAAAGTTTTTGTGGAAAGCTCCAGGTTTCAATGGCACAAAAAATTGATTTCGACTTTTGATTTTAATGGCACGGGTCAATTAAGGCAGTTTAGTTGGTGTGTTCAGTGGGTGGCTTCAAGGGGTGGGTTCATTGCGTGGAATCTACAATCACTTTCTAACTTCACACGTTTCATTTTGTAGGTTCTGCTCGACCGTCTTTCGATCTTCTTGGGTCGTCCAATCTTGGAGGAGATGATACCATGATCACAATTGGAACTGAACCAAGTAATAACTGACTTGACACCCAATATACAAAAAAATTCAGTGATTGCAATTATATTCTTCATGTATTAATTGTAGTCCATGATACAGAACCGCCACCTGTTGTTATCACACAACCTACCAGAAGACCATGGCTCGGTCGGGACGGTTTGCTTCTAAAATTCTTGAAAAATATTTTTTATGAAGGTTTAATGGACGTGATGGCAATCTAAAGCGTTATAGCATTTGATGCTCAGGTTCCCATTTCAATTTATTTTCGATTCCATTCATTGATACACATATACTTATTTCTTTTATTTATTTATTTTGAATGCAGATGGAGATGGTCGGAACTGAAAATGGGACAATAAAGTAATCGTGGGTGACTTTTGACATGTTTGATCTTTTTAGCTAATTTGGGAGGTAATTCCTTCTCGAACTCTTATTTCAGGATCTTCTGAACTACCCAATCTTCTCACTCCCACAAGAATGGTTGTTGATCGAATCTTGGTGTGGCAACTCCACAAAATCGCGTGCAAAAACCATTGATATTTGCAATAATCATATGACCAGGGAACCAAATCTTCAGGCCAGTCATAATTTTCAATCATTCTGATGTTGAATAAAAATGTTAGGATAAACATATTCAAATTCTGAATTAGTGTATTTTTGATAGAGGTTGCTTTGATCAAAGACAAGAGTAGAGGCAAAGAACAAGGTATGCGCGAACCACATAGGATTTTATTTAATTTGATGTGTGTCAATATGTCTTTTCGTGTTATTTGAGGGGTTGAGGGAAACAAATGTAACGTTACGCTTCTTCCCAAGAGTTGCTTTGGCAATTTTCGTGCCTCTTATTATGGTTTGCAAGATCATATCCGCTAAGAAGAAGAAGATAAAATTAGATCATAAAATTTCAAGAACTATATCCGCTCGTTCTTCAAAGATGCGGTAGATGTTCATTCAGGGGCAAAAGATCTATGTCATAATAACATTGCAACCTTTTTTCGTAGATGGGGTTTTGGTACTTTAAAAGTTAGGTTTGTAGTGTTAAGACATGTAGAAGGTATTATAGTCATAGATCAACTGGTACATTAAGTAGGCTATTTGTAGTGCATGGTAGTGGCGATGTTGATACTTTGAGAATTTCCATTGTTTGATTTGTGTTGGGACCCTGAAAATATGAGTGGATATATATGTATCTATATATAGTTGCATCTTGGGCTCGATGATGTGGAATGATTTATTGATTGACTCATTCAAAGATACCTAGATTTGCTATAATTGGTTTATTGTCTTAATGGTCACAATATCAGTATTTGAATATCTGAGTTGATCATTCGCATTTTCCGACCTGTGTATTGGTGTATGTCTGACATCGAGAAACACGTAATCCCAATTTTCGTGTGTTTATGTTTTCTCATATAGCAGACCACTCTTTCCCTAAACTTAGCTATCTTTGTATACCTTGCATTTGAGGTGAAACGGCCTGTTGTAAATGGCTAATAGAGGCTTAGAAGTTCTAGATGGCGATTTCTGTTCGCTTGATCACTGATAAAGACACATGATATGAAAGGTTTTTTTTTCCTCAACTCTTACTTCTGTTATATTTTCTTATGTCACTCTTATATTTGCATATCCGATGGTTGATTTGTTCAATGAACAGCTGCATGTAAACAAGCTGATGGGAGGAAGCTTGATAACAGAAGGGTGCTTATGGATGTTGAACGTGGTTGAACTGTTCCTAATTGGATACCCCATAGACTTGAAAAACCTTCCTTTAGCCTCGAACCCGACAAGGAAACAATTTCTCTCTCACGTCAAAAAACTGGTGACAAGAAAATTTTGGATGAATGGATGTTAGATTATGCTCTTCAAAAGGTTGTTGGTGAACTTGCCCCTACACAGAAATGAAAAGTGGCTTTGCTTGTCAAAGCTTTCAAAATCGTGGTTCTGCCAAGAAGATACACGTAACCGAGAGCTACTGCTGAGCTCAAAAGGGTCAATTCTGTTTCAAAAGGTGAACTTCAAGAAATAAGTGAATCGCGTATGGTGGACTCACAGCTAGATTATGAGAAGAATAAAGAATCAGAACCTGATTTGGAGAAATAAAAACGCATGAACATGTGGCATATGATTTATCAACGGCAACTGATATCGCTACAAAAGTTGGCTCCCAGCTACTGATGGGAAAGATTTCACATACGCTGAAGAAAAGAATATGCTAGAAGTAGAAGATCACATCGAAAGAAATTATAGACTTCAGTTTACTCAAAGTGACGCTGTTAAGCTTGTACGAGAATCAGTTGATGAAATCCTTTTTCCAGACGTTCTCGACACTTCTTCACAAGATAATTAGTTGCAAGTGACATAGCCTCTTATCAATATGACGATGGTGAACCAAAAAAAGTCGAAAAGGATTTCGTTATGGACAAAACCTGGTAAGTCTACCTTTAACCTTTATGCCATTGACTAAACACGGAATACCCCAAATGGTTAATCGTATGACTTTAGTGCAATATGAATGCTATTCAGAAAATTGCATTATATAAGAAGATTGTTGAGGGAACTACCACATGAATTTATGTGAAAAAAAATGTAAGAATCAATAATATTATCACTCTTGAAGATATTGTAGGCTCTAAGGAATATGTGACTCCTGATGATGACAATTATAACCAAAATGTTTATAAAATGTAAGTGCAACTTAATATTTTAAATGGTTGTGTTAGTGTTTCCAGCCATCTATGCATTATTAATAAGTTTGTAATGCTACTTATATAATTATATGCATCTACCAGTTTTCAGTATCGGCACTTACCATTTATAACATAAGAGAACTTTCTATTCTTAATAGATGCTTGGTTCGACAATTGCCTTTTGGATTGCTTTCAACTTGATGCCGAATCGACGCGGATAACTTGGGTGGCACACAACCGGTCAAAACACGGTTCAAAATTTGGTACAAGTCAAACCAAGTTGGGCTGAGACATATCCTGCAGCATGGACGTATACGATGGCTGGAAACAAGCGAACAAGTTAGTGCTTCCCGTATACAAGACACTTATTGATGCAAAACTTAGGATTGGGGTATACGTGTAAATGATTAATCCTAATTTTTACGCCAAAGGATAACTATTAGTTCTCCTTTCATGACATTTATCTGTCATATGTCTCGGCTCAAAGGTCAAGAGCATGAAGGGTTTGAAGATTCAATGTTGTAATAGAGATGGTAAATACACAAATTGAACGTCCAACGTTGGGTGCTTACGATGTATGTTTATATCATTAATAAATCTGATGCATTTTGATATTGTTTTTTAGTGTTGCCGTACGTGTCTATAAATGTCATGTACTTTGTAATCTAAACGTTGAGGTGAGAAAGCGTGGACTAGGAGGGTCAGGTGACTTTAATAATGGGTCAAAATAGGTTCAGATTGAAACGGATCATGTGTTGGTCCAAGTTAAATTGGGCTAGATTACTTGCTTTATACAAATGCTATACATGTATCTCTAATTCTATGATATGTGGCGGTAAATCTGTTTTAAGGGGTGCTTGGATTTGAATTTTAAAACTAATTACCTTTACATGTTTATATCTCATCAGTAGCGACCTCCAATACCTTTAAAGTCATAAAAATATTAAAATACATTTTCTATAGCATAAATTCGCAAGCAACTACTGTGTAGGTATTCGTGGTCAACATCTTATGGGTTGCGATTCAGGAAAAAGGCAAAACATTTTGGCAACTTGTCTGGATACCAAAGATAGGAACATTGGATTGGGAACATAAGAAATCTATCTATGTCTAGATACCAACAAGAAGGAGGGTATTGAAACTGGCATTGAAGACATGTATTTTGACATTTGGTTGAGGAAGATGTTGTTGTGAGTACATTGAAACTAAGTTTGTGTATAGATTGATATGCATGCATACTAGGATGCTCAGTTATGTTTTTCTTTTGAATCACACATGAAACTATCTGAATTGGGTTAAACTCTCTTTAACCCTTTGCCAATTATGTTGTATCACAAATGATACTAACTCTCTCAATCAGGACTCTTTGAAGGGCAATGATACTGTCACAAGTGGAAACGGTTCGCATTGGTCAGTTGAAGACTACGCACAGTAACAAGCTAATAGAGGCGAAAATATAAAAAAGTAACAATTATTAAATCACTTACGTGTTCCTTGGCAGGAAAAGCATATCATATATTGACTTAGAACAACATTTGTTTTTTTACCGGATTAATGCATTCCGGCTACTAAGTTTTAATATAAACTAAAAACTTGGACTTATAGTAGCTTTTTGGTTACCATCGATAACAAATCTATACTTTCAAGTCAATAGGAAATGGTGTACATAAATGACCTAACACAATATATAATCTGGCAAAATTACCAAATAGTTAACTATACAAATCACTATTTTAGCATTTCATAAAGTATTAAACTACCCCAACCATATATCTTGATATTCGTAACATAATACAATCAAAGAATAATCACCTTAAGTACGTTTTCTCATTATAAGCTTAGTTTCATATTTAAATTTTTAACTGCTTATTCCAAAAACCAATTTCATCATTTTTATTTTTCTTGCAAACTTGCAATGGCTCTAGCTGATTGAGATAGGTTGCCTTATTCTATATGTAGAGTCCCGGTTCCGCTCGTCTAAATAGGCTCAATGATCTCTTTCTTCACTTCGATAGCATCCGTGGTTTTTACCTGTTCAGGTTACTACAATTAGCGTAGTTATTTGAAGGGCACCAAATTTGATGACTTATTAAGGGAAAGACGGCGTAAGAGCATGCTATTGAAGACTTTGGCAAAGAAGGCCCTACTCGGACATTCAATCAACGGTTTAGACAAAAAGTAGGGCAAGTCATCGGTAGGTTCTTGAAGCCCATCTATTCAATAAGATCGCTAAGTTGTTCGCCACTCGACTTATAGTCTAAAGATAGTACTTATTTATTCCAGGGTAAAGACACCTTTTATCAGGGTAGCGTAGAAAGGTTAGAGGCGCATCTGTAGCAAAATTATGAACGGGAGCTACCAATCCGGACCGTATTGAAAAGGTTCCTGAGACCGTAAGAGCGCTACTATCACCCTAAAGAGCCAGTATCCGTCCTTCACTCTTAACTTAAGGAAAAGATAGACCGGTTGACATCTCTTCTAATTCGTCGATACGAGAAGCAAATTGTTGTGTGGAGGAATCAATTTAGATTATCTTAAAGTAGTTTTCTGGAATTTTTCATATTTTTCCCAAATCGTTTACTATTTTTTATAATTTAATTAGTTTAAATTAGTTTTTAATTCATAAAAAAATATTTAAAAGTAAAAAAAAAACACCCAGTTTTTTTCTAAAATTATATTTAGTCATTCACGACTTAGGAAAAATAGATTTGCACCCATAAGCTTTAATTTGAAAAATTATGCTTTTTAGGGCTTGGGACGTTCCCGGTTTTGGTCGTTTTTTATTTTTAGTGCATTAGGACTTAATTTAGCATCATTCTCTTATTTCATATGCTTATTAATTGTTAATTGAGTAGTTTTCCTTCATTCCATTCTTTAATTGCTTTCCCGTTCATTAAAGCTTAGAAAACCACACCAAAAACGTAAAAACACGACTATTCAAGCATTTTAATAACAAACCTCAAACGAGATCCTTGATTCACACCTCGTTGGGACACGACCTGGGTAATCACTTGCCCGATATCATATATTGTATTTGTAAGTCTTTGCACTAAATCATAACAATAAAAAACAAAATTCAAAGTACTTACCTGCTTTTAGTCGTTTTATGGATTATGCTAACATCAATTATAGATCTTAACCGCTTCATTTAACTTTTAATTACTTTTTAGTGTATATTTGTTCTACTAAATCCTAAAAATAAGAACCACAAGTCATACCCGTCCATCGGACGGGTTTTGCCACTAGTATATATATATATATATATATATATATATATATATATATATATATATATATATATATATATATATATATATATATATATATATATATATATATATATATATATATATGTGTGCGCCAGTGTATTTTTTAACATCAAGTTATATAGATATTGATGACAATATTTTAGTGTCTTCTTGCCTTTATAATGTTACTATGTACGTTTTTATATTATTCTCGCATCACACGAGTCATCTACTATTTTTGTATGATATAATCCGCCATTTATCTGTAATTGTTCCAATCTAAAATTCTCACCGTCTTAAAGTTAATGTTACAAAAAAAATTATAATAAAAAAACTCATTCTTCGCTAAAAGTTTAGTTTTAGGGTATCCGCCACCACTCTATATTGATTAGCCATATCATGATATGATATATGCCCAATCAAAAAAAAAAAATTCTAATACCACCAGTAATTAGAAAATTATATATTTCATTTATCAAATAACATTCCATTTACTATAAACGAGAATGGCGTGCTGCAGGCGGCTCTAGCATGTTTTTCTACCCGCTTTTTCTTGTTTTTGGGCGGGCTGATTTTGCATAAATAAAGTAGTATATTTAGCCGGCATCACATGAATTTTTTTTCTTTGATCTATTGGTTGCATTTTAAATGGTAATGGCATGTCGTTTAATCGGTTAACGTAGTTTTGTTTTAGTGTGTCTTTTTTTTTTTACCAAATACTGAGTACTTTTTAAAAATTTTTTTTTCGCTTCTAAGTCACCAAAGACTAATAAGCTTTTGGAATATCCACATTACGTGGTTTTTTGATTATTCACACGAAAATGGCTAACAACCTAGGCCTTAATTTTTATGGGAAAAAAACGCGAAAACGGAGTTGTTTACGCTGTGAATTAATCACATATATAATGAACTCGAACCTAATTATTATCTAATAGTATCCAATCCAAAAATTCCATTATGGTTCATCGTTCTCTTTTCAAGTTGTAGATTTTGTACATTGGTATTCATTCATATATCATATCAAAATTTTATCTTACCTCTTTGTCGACCAATAATGACTTCACAATTTTATTAGCCACTTGTATTGTCGTTTAGATTACCTAGCCGGTCAAAGTATTTGCAGCCCAAGAGCCCAAGAAATCACCAACGGAGCTGAAAGTTATCGGGCCAATATAAACATGACATACGGGCGCATCTGCTTCATCGAACGGTGTCGTTTTAAATGCCCTTTAATATATATAGTAATGAAATATATAATTTTCTAAGAAGCTTCAAAATCTTGACAGCTCATTGGCTTTTCTTAGATCTTGCAACTTGCCTATAACTTAATCAACACCGCAAGTTTCATAAAGTACATCGTTCACAAACATAAAGGATACGCATATCGTCGAAAATCATATACACGATTCATCGGTTTGGAAATGAAAAAGAATAAGCTCAATAGCTTTGGCTAATGGTTAATTGGTTATCATTTAGTTTTACATAAAACCATCTGAACCTTCTGCTTCATTTTGTCAACCTCAAATCTTTTCAACACAAATATCCTACAAAATCCCAATTGCCCCTCTATTAAAAAATGGGAATGTCTAACCAATGCCCTAAGGGCATTGGTTAAGATTTGTTTTGTTGTGGTTTTTAATAACTATTCAAGTGGGTTCCCGTCCAAATATGCAATTTTGTGTCAACTAAAAGGACTATTTATGTAATTAAAACCCACAAAAAGACAAATTTTAACCAATGCCCTTAGGGCATTGGTTAGACATTCCCTTAAAAAATATACCTCTTTAACATGATTAATTAATTTTATAAATCTTTGTTGCCAACAACTAAAGTTCCTATCGAACCCATATCATATATACCAAAAAAAAATGTAAAAAAATATTTTCCACAGAATTCATCATTGAGAAATATTGGTGCTTTGATTCTTTTTTTCATAAGATCTTATGTTATCGTTATCAAATAAATTCCATTTACTTGAAACGAGTGAGGAAACCCGCGCGATGCAGCGAGATTACTTTTGTAGACGTGAATTTGGAACTGATGAATGACCGGAAAATTTGTTTGTCTATTTATTTGGTTAGTCCTTGAAGGACCTACGTTGCAAAGACAATTCAAACCTTAGTTTCGTGCCTACAAAGGACTTACTTTGCAAGGACACTTAAACCTTAGGGACTATTTTTGCCAAATTGCTATAGATAGCCATTAATGCTACATGACTTACTTTGCAACGACAGTTAAACCTTAGGGACTATTTTTGCCATTTTGTCAAAGATTGCAATTAATGCTCCTACTTTGATTCATTTGTTCTCCCCATATTTAGTATATATATAGAATAAGTAACACTCACAACTTGTTGACTTTTCTTAGTTCTTTGACAGTTCATCCTACCAGCATATGCAAAAACAAAAGCTATACTTATCGACTAGTAATCGATGATATCCAACTTATTAAACAACTCAACGACACTAAATAACCAATTATTGTACCTTCGTTAGCTACCAAATCACCCCACATCTATCTATAATACTATAAACTTGAGTCCCTTAATTTAATGTGCAAGAGTGAATGTGCACAACAATTTGTACGGTACAATCCGTGTAAAGACATATGATTTAATGCCAAGTAGTGAAATATGTAATCCTCAATGAAGAAGTCTAGCTTTAGGAGACGAAAGGTTTCCAGAATCCTAAATTCAAAGAATAAAAATCAATAATGCCATGAATGCAGAAGCTCAACAATCGTATTGGTGGTTACATGAATACATTGCACAAGGATTAATTACATTTTTCGTCTATGATAAACTGAGCTTGAATGCTTGCAATGAAACATGCTGTTATGGAACACAAAAGGGCTACAATTTCCAGAATATGAACCATCTCCATTAATTACAACCTCATCTTTTCTCCGCTTTCGCTAAATTTTTAAGATTATAAATAACGGACTATCAACACCAAATCCATCTCACGGTTCAACCTTCTTTGATATCCGAAAAAGAAAGAATAAAACTAATTATACCAACAAGAAACATCAAATCCAATTCTATCCTATCCTAAACTCTTCACCATCTCCAAATCATAGCAACACACAAAATGAAAAATTGTACAGCCTCATATTGCTTCAAACTTTGTTGTCAATCTTCTAAACCATTTTTTTAGTTTGAAGGCTAATCATCGCTAACTTTGATATTATCCGAAGAGAAAGAAAGAAAAATAACAATTATGTTACTTCTTTCTTTGGATCGCTCATTGACCAAAAGAAAACGAAAACAAAATTACATCAAACATAAACCTACTCGAGATATTTAACAAGATCTTGAAGCCGTAACGTTATGAAATAGATTTGATTCAATTATGAAAGGATCTCAGATTTGGTGCTTTCAAGACAAAGATCTTATAGATCTTACACCATAAAGCCGTCATCGATCCTTTAAAAACGAAAACCAACAACAAACAAAACCTACCGATGACCTCTTAATAGATCTTGAAGATGAACTGAGCTATCCGGTGTAGAAGAATCGAGTCGACGGCGGCGGGAGAACATTGTGTTTTGTTGTTCGATCGAAGGAAGAGGGAGGCAGAAGCGTTTGCATGTGTTAAGATGAAGGATGAAGGATAAGTATTAGGAGTTAGATTTTTGAGTGATAAGGGTGTGTGGCTGCACATGAGTCAAATGATTTAGGGTACAAAATAATTAGGGATTTGGTATTAGGTTTGTGAAATTGTTATTGGGCTTTTGTTTTCTTTTTCTTATAACATAATAATACGCATGTACACGTAAATGTTAATATTGCTTTATGTGTTTGAGACTCAAACGAAAGATAGTTCGAAATAAACGGTGATATGTCATTATAAATGGTTTTTTAATGTTCATGAACCATGTTTGTTTTTTGCTACAAAACCTTTGCCTTCAAAGGATGCAACTTCACTTTTACGTAAATAAATTTCTAATTCCAATTCTTTACTAAAACTTAATGCTGATATTTAATTTAAACATAAATATTAAAATTTGTGCTTAATCAAACATTACACTTATTCCTTTAATATGATGTTTTGGTGGGATGCATGCTCTTTCAAGCCTTACGCTTTGCAACATTTATCGTATTTAAAGTGTTTGTGGTGACTGATGCGCCAAAGCGTTTACTAGAGCCAAATCCATGAGCAAACACAATTTTATACTTGACTATGTTTCTCGACACCCCGTATTCATTATAAGCAAGATGTCTATCATCTCTAAGAACAACACGAGTGCCCATGCTAATAATCCAATGAATGACACCATAACAATTTTTATAAGCATTTTATTAAATGGGGATTGACCCTTGATTTGATCCTATCCCATGTTACCAGAAATTATGTCGAGTATAAATAGAAGAAATAATAACAACTCGAAATTTGCCATTCAAAACAAAATATATAAAAAAAAAAAACAAATGGTTTTATAATTTACTATGACAAAAGTATCAAATAAATAGGAAAAAAATAATCTATTTAACTTACTAATATTAAAATATTACATATGAAAAGCCTCATTTAAATATAATTTTTCCAAAAAACCTCTTCACATGTACTCTTTTAAAGTTAAATAACTAACTTAAATAGTAAGAACCTAATTAGTACCAACCATTTAGCTATGAAATATTAGACACAATCGGTGCATCGCATGTGTATCGCACAGGTTGTATAAAATATTAGTAAAATATTAGGACCAAACATTTAGTTATGAAGAATTAGTTAATTATTCACCAATAAAGACGTGTATCGCACGTCATGTTGTATAAAATATCATTAAAAAAACAAAAAACAATTTTGAGAATACATCATTTTCACGCTTATCAGACAAACCATAAACGCATAAAATCGCAAGTAATTTATAAGAGCAAAAACATAACAAAAGTGGCAAATAAATATGCAAAATAACGAATATATACATAATTCATATTAAAATATTAAATAAACTACTTTAAATACAAAACTTATGATAACATCAATTGCAATAACTTACATACGTAACTACTGCATACAATATTACGTGAAAAACGTGATATATTCAACCCTTAACCAATGGTGCAACGCACAGGTTAATACCGGGCTTATTTCTTTATCTGATTGAAATTTAAGGAATTTTAGAAAACCTGATTGAAAGTTGTGGTTATATAATTAGTATGTGACCCCACCATAAACTAACGAAATAAACTTTTCAAAGAATGCCAACTTTTGGACATATGAACTCATGACTCATGTCTCACCAGTTTGCAACAATTCATTTAACAAATTTTAGTAAAATATATGTTATTAATATTTTAGGTACCATAGGACAAAATTCAATTGATACAATTGAGGATTATAATGATAAAAGCAAATATATGTGTTTGACTTTTATGACAATATCGAAAGGGTTCCAAAAACTTTGGTTATTTCACATGCCTTAATCCATGTTTATCGGTCTCCTAGACATGGAAATTGCAAACTTGACAAATGACAATATGATTGTCATTTTCTTAGCAATTATTTATTTTAGTGGTTACACTGCAGAAAGAGTGCTCGGTATGGGTGCCATTGGACACATAAGCAAGAGTTCAATCGAGTGACTCCAAAACAACCCTATTAGCACCATAAGCTTCCATGTTTGCTATCATGCTATGCTTCTTCGCTAATTATGCAATTTTGAAGAACCAACAACATTCATTACATTCTCTAACAACTCGAAATTAGCCATTCAAAACAAAATATATCAAAAAACAAATGGTTTTATAACTCACTATGACAAAAGTATCAAATAAATAGGAGAAAAATAATTTATGTAACTTACTAATATTAAAATATTACATATGAAAAGCCTCATTTAAATATAACATCTTCCAAAAAACCTCTTCACATGTACTCTTTTAAAGTTAAGTAACTATCTAAAATAATAGGAACCTAATTAGTACCGAACATTTAGTTATAAAATATTAGACACAATCGGTGCATCGCACGGGTTGATACATCGAAACTGTTTATAACATATGAAGAAGAGAATAATGGATTAAGAAAATGGTGTATATTGAACAAATTTGAATGCTTTGATATAAAAGGACATTGGAACCTGTTTAGATTTTGGTAACAATCACATCCAATATTGTTTTCGAACATATTACGATTTCACAAATACACGGGTATATTGTATTACTTGCTTTTGAAAATGTTAGAATCTCTAACAATTGATAAGTTATAAACCTTGCAATGGATATATAATAAATTTTGTATGAAAAATGGAACCACAATAGTCACTGTAATTGAGTTATCCGCAAACTTAATCAAAACTCATCTTCGAGGTGCGTTCTTTCAAGTATCACTATCGCTCATAAAGGTGAAAAAAGAAGGCATATTCGCAATTTGGGTTATAAAGGCGTGAGCTAACGTAGTGATTCATGAACATTATTTTAAAAGCCATAATATAGTTGTAAAGCTTATCTTACGTAGAAATAATGTTGGAGCAAACAAATACTCCTCTAAACTTGGTTTCCCTTCCTTAACATTTGGGAAACATATGAGGTTGAGCTATAGTGAACAGTTGTAAAATATTTGAAGTTGATTAATGGTGAAAGAATACGAACTTGTTTGTGTTATTTTTGGATTCGGATACAACATGAAACTTCAATTTCATACCATTTATTTTGTGCAACATATGCATCATTTATTGGAGAAACTTCTTTGAGTAATACATGATAATTTTTAAAATGGCTAATAACCTATTTAGCAGAATTCACTGCATACAATATTACGTAAAACTGAAGAAGAACTTTGGCGGAGATAATGAATCGGTGGTTATTAATTTGCGAACCATGCAAATTTGCATAACCTCTTTACATATACTCTTATAAGGTTAATTGTCTATCTAAAATAATAGTAACTTAAATTAATTCCATGGTACAAAAAACAAATGTAGTCATGTTTACAATTTAGGACATTGACCAAAATAAAAATTACCAACATTATTATGTAGAATATCTACGGTGAAGTCTGAAGAAACAACTTTGGCAAGAATTTACCTCCGCCCTACGATAACAAATCTTATGATACTATCAATTCTGAATATCTTATATGTAACTACTTGCATACAATTTTACATAAAAAAAAAAATTATACATTCGATCCTTACCAATATAGTGCAACGCACGGGCTTATAATGCCTCGTGTGCTACATAAATTTCTCTCGACTATGTATATCTTAAATTCCATATCTATGTCCACATTTAACTAAAAAGTACACACTTGACTCCACTTCCATAGACCATAACCCACTTTATAGACCAGGTCACAACATGTTCGTGCATATATTATCTTTTTATTAAAGCTATTCAGAAATGATACTTGACTCCGGTGAGGTTCCGGCCAAGCGATGTCGCGTTCCTACAGGAAAGTTTCAATAAGATCTCAAAAACTTTATAGAAAGGTAAAATGTTGTACAATATCAAGAAACTTTACCTTCGATCCTAAAGAAGAACCTAAACCCGGCACTTTCTCGACCTTTTCTGAAGATCGATTAGTTAAAGATCTACCACCGGTCGCCATGATTCACCATGATCAACTAGATCACTTGTCTTTGGGGTCATTTCTAAAAGCTCATCGATTTTGTTATAACAAAATCGCCCCATTGTAACTATGTTTTGGGTTTCCAAAAAACCCAATAAACATGATAGATTATCTTCCATATCAAACACAAATTCACTGTAACATAAAGAGCTATTCCGGTACCTAAAATTAATAAATCTTTACATAAATTACTTAAAGAATCGTATAGAACCCATATCATATACACCGAAAAAAAAATCACTTTTTGTTCCACCGAAGTTCATTTTTCAGAAACATTCATCTTTTGTTGTCGTTATTAAATAATATTCTATTTATTATAAATAAATAAATAAAAATTATTGTGTAAAAAACTAAAAGTCCATAGCTGCTCCTTGACTTTTCTTAGCTATTTGAAGCTGCTGCCTATCATATCACACCATTGTTCACAAAAATAAGATTATGCCTATCGTTGCAAATCGTAGACGGTACATCGATTATCAGTAAATTAAAGTTTACAAAAACAACCAAAATTATCACAAACTATCCGTAAGGTCAAACATATTAAACAACCAGAATACTAGCATAAAGCAGAATAATAAAGAAAACCATGTGAATTAAAAATTAAAAATAAACATACACCATTATCCATTACACATGGGATAGTCTAATATTGCACCCCCATTTTTCCTTTTTTTGCACCTCATAGTAGAGCGTCGATTATCGCCAATCATCGTTACGATTTTTTTTTTTTTTTAGTTTTTGTTTTGTGTTTGTGTATAATTTATATTTATTGTGTAATGTATATATATATAGTGTTTTTATTTGTAGAGTATATATAGTGTGTATTTATTTGTGTAGTGTTTTTATATGTATAGTGTATTTAATTGTGTAGTGTTTTTATATGATATTTATTTTACGTTATGCTTTTTAATTGTGTGTTTGTTTCCATTTAATTAAACAATAACAATAAAACATTAAACAAGTAAAACAACAATGTTTTCAATATTACAACGAAATCTACTCCACATGAAGATTATTAATGTCATCTATAAATCAGTAATCGTCTATACATGTTTTGTCATTTACAATATAAATCAGTAATCGTCTATACATGTTTTGTCATTTACAATATAAATCAGTAATCGTCTATACATGTTTTGTCATTTACAATATAAATCAATAACTGTTTTCTACGTATATCTTAACATCCTCTGTCGTTGAGCAAACACATGTTCCCATGGCGCGCCTCTGCATTTCTAAAATGTCTCCATTGTAGGTGATTATACGGGAGTGGTGAGTCTTCATCAAGAAACGCAAGAACGAAGTGAGCACATTCGTTGTTCCCCACATGAAGAATCACAACCGAGACAATATTTACTTGAATCGGGAGAACCTCTTAGCGGAAGACACAAAAGAGATTTTGAATTGGTTATACATACAATAGGACGGTTAATAGATGTAGCAATAACCACTCCAGTTAGCCTGGCATAGTCATCCAATAACGCCGGTGCCGCACTCTAAACCAATTCATCGAGTTACGTATAGATGTAAAAAGAATTACCCCACTCCTGTAAACTTCCTCGTTATTGTCTCACCGCCTCGCAAGAGCTCAATGGGCCACATTTCTTGATGACGGCCAAGACCTACGCAACTCGATAGCCACAATTTCCATCACCCTCCACGCGTTAAAGATCCCCATGATCCGTCGAAAAACCAATGGAATTTCGGTCATACAATATTCGCTAAAGTTATCCGAACGCATAAGTGGTGTCTTAAGTCGCCTCGCTAAGTCCTTCGTTAGGTCCTTCGTTTAAGTGCGAGACGTTAGAAGGCTCTCCCACATAAGAACCGTGTCTCGCAGATTCTTTATTTACTTCAGGACTTTTTTAGGTTTTGTGTAGCCTTGCGGTGCCTTGTGGGGGTTCTTCGTTAAGTCCTTCGTTCAAATCCGGGATATTTGGTTTAGACTTGGATTTGTTGTCTTTTGCGCTCGGACGTCCACGATTACTTTCTTTAACAAAGCAGTTGTTGGCGACACAGATTCGAGGAGCGTATATACCTTGTTTAACATATTTTTTGACAAACGACGATGCTATGGTATAAACACTTTGGAATTTTTGTACATCATCTTGACAAGAAAATATTCAGCTCTTCGTGCCCTTGAGGCTCTTCGAGACTCTTGAGTATTTCGGACAACCGGCGAGGAACGCTTAAGGTTCTCCAAAAATTATCAACAAAACCAAGCGGAATAGGCAATCCTGTATTCGAAAAAAGGAACTAGTTAAAATTATCGGTATCGACGGGGAGAATAACTTGATAGGCATAAATTTGAAATTCATACCGTTTGCTTTAAGGTAATACAGTTGGTGATAGCATGGTAAACCATAAATTGACCAAGAATGGCGATGATCACATTGATGTGGGTCGCCATCCCGTTGACTTTCTGCGAGTAACAGTAGTAAAGCATCTCTTGAAACATTATAGCGCATTTCGCTAAATAGCTTATCCTTACAGCATGCGCTTGATTTTGCTTGTATTCAAAGAGGCTCGTATCGCAGTTTCTTGCAGCCTATAATCTTGTCGAACACAACAACGTGTCTAAGCCGGACTGTGTTGCCCAAGTATAACTTCAACAATAGCGTGTTGACTCTCAACTCTACATGTTGTTGTCCGCCGGCTGCGATATTGATCGGTAATGTATGACACAAACATGTTGTCGTAATCTTGCGCCGCCAGTTACGGAAATCTGAAAAAACATCCGATAAAACAAAGAATTAACAAAGTGAGAAAACAATTCAAGTAGTTATTTATTAAATAATAAAACAAAGAATTAATGGTTAAGTACCCGGTTTTTGGGCTAATAAATCTTGTAGGTGCTCGTAATAATGCGTGAACACATATCGGTCAATTGTAACCATCAATTCCCATGTCCATCTAACGGACTCATACTTTTAACGAATCAATTTGGGTGCAATGCTTTAGCACATTTGATTGATATGCCATCTGGCAGAGTAATCTGTTAGCGTTTGGGAATTCTTAGCATGAAACAAGCAACGCTAAATCTGTCGTTTATGACGATAACCCGTGGGTAATATTGTTCTTGTATCACCAACTTAACACATTCCAACACCCATTTGAAATTTGGCTCTTTTTCCTTGTCCAAAAAGCTAAACGCCATTGAGAATGTTGTGTTTGTTGGAGTAACCCCAACAATTATAAAGAATGGCAGTTTAAACATCGTGGTGTTGTATGTGGAGTCCATCAGCATGATTTCCGGATATGTTGTCCACAAGGCATATGACGTCGGGTGAACAAAAAATATTTCATCCAGCTCATTAGTGTGGTCATTTACCCTGGGGTAATATGTATAACCTTGACCTTTGCAAATGTACTAACAGGAGTTGTATCGAGTCAAATCACCACGATTAGTAGCGTATCTTGTCTTGTGCATTGTATATCGTTTTAATTCCAGACACGTTATTCGGATCGCTCTCTTTTATTGCAGAAAGTATAATTCGTGGTGCTACATGTTTGTTCGTCATCTGCTTCACAAAAACGAACTCATTTTCTTTTAATCGCATGGCTTGTGAAAAACCATGGAATGAGTCTACGAATACATGATTATGCCTCGGACACTATTAATTTGACATTCAATATCCAACCATTTTTACGTTTATGAAATTTCGCTAGTAATCTGAACGGGCAATTAATTTTAGGTGACTAGTCTGCCGTTCAAGTTCATCTTCTAAACCTTCACAGACGTCATATCTAGAACACAACAATTCGATAGAGTACTTATAGCCCCTATCTGTTTTACTTCTTCCTTTAACAATAAGAAAACCAATCGATTCAGCAGTAGATTTCACCCAATCAATTAAAGCATCTTCAAGCATCGAACACCTAAAAATAAAAAACACAAGAACTTTTATTTTTAACAAACTTTTATAAAAAATACAACTTTATTTATTGTAACATTTTTTTATATTAGTTTTATTTTTATTGTTACTTTTATTTTTTTTAACAAACCTCACATAAATTTACAAACCTTACGCAAATTTACGTTTACTTTTGAAATAACTTTTTTAACTACTTTACAAATAACTTTTTTAACAAACCTTATTTTTTTATTTTTTTTTTACAAACTTTACTTTTTTATGTTTACAAATAACTTTTACTTTTGAAAAAAAAAAAAAAAAAAAAAAAGCAAACCCTATTCAAAACCACCATATTACCCAACCCACTTGCTACTAACTCTCTCTTTACTTTTACCCACAATATTAGACTATCCCTACTCTCTCTTACCCACAATTATTACTCTCTTTTATCTCTCTTCTCTCTCTCTATTTGCTACTAACTTTCCGTACGAACTAAAATGTTTAGGCCACGCGACCATCGGATATTTTCACCCCATATACCAAACGATAGATCGGAAAAGGTGATCATTTTAACATAGGCACGCGTCTTGTATTTCTCTCTCACCGACGCCCTAGATCTAAAAGTTTTAGATTCGGTTTTCGTGATGGTATATGGGTTGATGTTGTTGTTGGTCTAATGAGGTGCATGGTATATATGGATGCAGTTGGTTTTGAAGTTGGTATATTGTACGCATGGTATTTTTTGGTTTTGAAGTTTATGATAGTGGTGTTAGGTACTTTCCTAATAAGGTGTTTGTGATAGTGGTTTTGAAGTTTATGATAGTGGTGCATGGTATATATGGATGCAGTTGGTTTTGAAGTAGGTATTTTTTGAAGTATATTGTATGCGGTAAATAAGCTTAAACAAACACCCCGTAAAATTAACTTGTGTTAATTACTTTCCTAATAAAGTGTTTGTTTAAGTTTATTTGTGAGCCATGGATTGGAAATGGTATTTGAGCCATGGCAGTTGGAAATATTTCTATGGTATTTTTGAGCCATGGCAGTTGGAAATTTTTTTTGAGCCATGGCAGTTGGAATTTTTTTTGAGCCATGGCAGTTGGAATTTTTTTTGAGCCATGGTTGCGTATCTGAACTTGGTATTTTTGAGCCATGGTTGCAGATATCTGAAACTTCTAATGGTTGCTTATCTAAACTTGGTTTTTTTAAATGGTCAAAAAATTCGAGATCTGGCGATGATGATAAAAAAAACTTTGTTGATTTTGTGAAAATGATTTGGCGTGGCATAATCGAATGGCATGGCAAAATGACTTTGCAACCTTCAAATTCGGCCAAAATGATAAAACAATAATAATCTGAGTCTATTAAAAATCTCGTTTTTTATAAATTTTGCATGTCATATTGTAAAGTTTATTACCTCATTGGTATAAAATGGTGAGCTCGACATTTTCCCCTTGTTAGCTTCTTCGTGGTATGAAGCTGTGATTGCTTTGCTTCTGTGGTATGAAGCTGTGATTCTGTGATTGCTTCTTTGTGGTATGAGCTGTGAATTGTGAATGTGATATTCTTTATAACAAAGGAAAGCAGCAGATTGATTGAGAATCTTTCTTGTTAGTTGAATTGCTTTATGCAGTTGAGAATCTTTCTATTGTGAATGTGAACTTTTGTCGATGAAAAATACTTGGCGATGATGATTTTTTGAGCCTAAAATTTTCCAGGCGATGATGAAAACCGAATGGACCGGCAAAGTGAGATAACATCTCACTTTTGCAACTGAGCCTCAAAAAAATTTCCGACTACGTTTTTAAGTTTTAAAAGCTGATTAATAAAAAAATAAAACTTGTAAAGTTATATACTTTATTCGAGTAAAAAAAATAAAAAAGTAAAAAAACTTACTTTTATAAAGAAATAAAAGAGTAAAAGTAAAAAAAAAAAGTTTATAAAAAGTAGTAAAAAATAAAGAAAAAGTTAAAAAAAAATAAAATAAAAACTTAATACAAAAAAAAAAGCGATATCTGATGATTGGCAAACTTTAAAATTAAAAATTTTTTAAAAAATAAACAATTAGTAGGTCCCATTACACATTTACACCAATGAGAATCATCTATTAAAAAAAGTACACATTTGATTTCAGAAATCGCTTAGCAGAAGTACCAACATCATGGTACCACTACAACATCTTCGTGCACATACACTAATTTTTTTTCAGACTATCTACATATGATTACAAGTACTTCAATCCGGCGAGCTTCCGGCTGAGAGCGATGTCGCCTTCCCACAGGAAAGTTCAAAAGATATTATGAAAAAGTTAATGATTGAAGTGGTCTTGCACGACTATGTTCCAAAACTAAATTTTCTCCACATAATTCACACTTTGATATCATATCTTAAATCTTTATGAACAACAACTCTAATTCCTAACAAACCCATATCATAAATCACACATACACTTTTTATAGATTCATACCAAAAAAAACTAACACAAAACATGATTTCCCATGAACCATGATTACTCGATCTCCTCTGTTTCATTTCTCAACTTCGTCACTTTTGAAGAAAAGTTTCCTATAAAAATTCCAATTTTGCCCATCGTAACATTTTTTGGTTAAAACCAATTTAAAGACAAGTTCAAACTTATTAAACAGCTCAACGACACTAATGAACCACCTGAACCTTCATTACCTACCAAAATACAAAGTGACCCACTTGTATTCTATATCCAAATTCTATAGAAATAGTAAATAAATAAAACCTTCTTCATCTTTAAATGTGACTCCGACCACCGTAAAGCAAAACGAAGAAACCACGTTAAGATTTTATGTGCCATACCTTAAATTCCATATATATACAAAAAAAATTAAAATAATGAGACCCCATCAATAGGAATAAAGTACACATGACTCCATTTCTATATACCACTTCATGGAAGTACATATAAAAGCACCATAGAACATAACCACAACAACATCTTCGTGGTGCGTATCAAATCTTCTTTCCTAATCTATATGATCAGAAGTACTTCATTCAGGCGAGCTTCCGGTCAAGCGATGTCGTCTTCCCACTGGAAAATTCAAAATGAATATGTAAAGTTAATGAGAAAGTGGTCTTGTTGACAATATCTAACCATGTAACATTGTAACCATTTCCATCCAACAAGAGACACCATTTTTAATACAACAACTTAACCAAATCCAAACTTTGCCTCGGATTGATGCTAAAGATGAACCTACACGCGACACTTTCTAAAGCTTTTCCGGTGATCGATCATTTAAAGTTCAGCCCCCGGCCGGCATCCATGATTCTTCATCAACCATGATCGATAACTGTCCTCTGCTTCATATATCAAGTTCGTCACTTTTGTAAATATCCCATAACAACATTTTTTAGTTAAAATTAATTAAAAATAACTTTTATACCATTGGTCATTTTTTAAATTAAGCAACAATCTCACTGTAACAACAAACTTGGCGGGACTAGCACCTAAACAAAAATTTCTTTCATAAATCATTGTAACCATCAAAACAAAAACTTAAAATCCTAACAAACCTAAAAACAAAAAAATCACTTTTTTAAATTCATACAAACAAAAAAAAACAACTGTTTTATTAAACTCATAACAAATATGAGTACTAAAATTCTTTCATAGTTAGCATAACACAGAAGCTTTGTTTGAATACCCAATTAAGCGCACGTTAGCATTTCAACAACTCTCTCATCTTTCTCTCTTTCAGTCTTACCTATACATACACCACATTGTATCTATATATATCCAAAAAAAATTAAAAATTAAATTAAATTCCTTATTTTAATTGGGTTTCTTTTATTTAACGTTAATCAAAAACATAAACAACAAAACACTTCATCATCATCTTCTTATATATTTTTTTTACATAATCATATAAAAATATAAAAAATCGCTAAGATCCACAAAATCAAATTCTGATTAATGATTCAGACACCCTTTTGGATCTTTAGAACAAATCCATCTTCAATTTTGAATTTTCATCCACAAATTTGTTGAATTGAAATTAGGGTTTTGTCTTTATAAAGATGATAATCAAGAAGAAATTAAAAACGGCAATGCCGAATTTGAAACGGTGTCGTGTTACTGAGTCTTATGGCGGTGATAGCGAAGTTTGGTCTGTTAAAAAACGCAAAAATAAAGATTCCGGCAGTGGCTCCGGTGGTGGTTACGGTGGCGGTGACGCTGGTGGTGGTGGTGGGTTTTATCCTTTGCATCTTCTTGGTGAAGTGGCTGCTGGGATGATATCTTTAAGTGATATGGGGTTTCATTTTGCTACTGGGGTCATTCCGAGTTTCTGTAATGACAGTGGGAATGTGGTGATTGTCGAGTCCAGTCCGAATGTGTCGAAAAATGAGGTGGTTGAGGAGAATGAGGATGATGGGGTGGCTGTTGGTCGAGTGGTTAAGAAACCGAAGACGGAGGCCAAGACGGAAGTGAAGGCGAAGCCGGAGGTGAAGGCGAAGCCTGCGTTGGTTAGGACGTCTCGTGGGCGAGTTCAGGTACTTCCGTCTCGGTTTAATGATTCGTTTATTTTGGATAATTGGAAAGTTAAGAAGAAAAGTAAAGTAGAGGTTGATGATGACAATGATGATGATGATGATGATGATGATGATGATGATGATGATGATGATGAATTAAGTGTTGACCCTGAATTTGTTGTAAGTAATAGTACTAAAGAGAAGGCGAAAACGCGTGATCATGTTATGGTTAAGAAGGTTAATAACAATAATAATGGGTATAGGAAATCGTTTGTTGAGTTTGATGACGAGCGGTATAAGAGTGAGGAGGATAATGGGTTTAATGGGACATTGAAGAAGGAGGAGGTTTTCAAAATGCCGGATGAGTTTTCGCCGGGTGATATTGTGTGGGCAAAATCAGGGAAGCATTATCCAGCTTGGCCCGCGATTGTTCTTGACCCGGTTATGCACGCTCCTCAACAAGTTCTTAGTTTTCGGGTTGATGATGCTTTTTGTGTCATGTTTTTTGGGTACTCGGGAAACGGAACACAAAGGGTAAGATTAATTCGGAAATTCTAATTCGTATTTGTTGTCATATGATGAGAGTTATGATATGCTGATAGTTGTGAAAATAAACAGGATTATGCGTGGATTAAAAGGGGAATGATATATTCGTTCGTGGAAAATGTTGATAGGTTCGTTGTTATTGGTTTCATTTTGTATATTTGAAGTTTTGTAAATAACGATGGATAATTTCAAATGATGGAAATTTGTTGTGTTTAGATTTCAGGGCCAGACGGATTTAAAAGATAGCGAACCAAGTGTGCTTCGTTCAGCAATAGAAGAAGCGTTTTTAGCAGAACATGGGTTTACAGAAATGCTAATGGTTGAAATCAATGCAGCAGCTGGTAACTTGGATTACCTCGATTCTATCCCTAAAGGGCTTCATGAGACCAGGGGATCAAGTCAGGAACATGAACGGGTCTATCAAAGGAAGGTGAGTTGTGTAAATGATTTGAATTCTTTCTATAAAGTTCAGACGTGTAGTAATACTATTTGTTTTTTCGTATTTGCAGGAAATGTTGAACAGACGGCGTATGCAGTCATGTGAAGGCTGTGGGACAACTATTACACCTAAAATGTTGCAGAGGATGAATGACACAACTCCTAATAACAGTCTTCTTTGTAATACATGTGCTAGGGTTCGTATCACATGTCTTATCTGTTTAGTTATCGAGTTGTTCACTTTATTCCCTGTAAATATGCACTGGTGATAACTATATATTTTTTTGTTTCAGTTGACAAAATTAAAACATGTTTGTGGCATATGCAAGAAAATATGGAATCGTGCAGATACTCACAAATGGGTAAGAAATTAGGAACCTAGTACTTCTTTTTGAAAACGTATTCATTCATAAACTAAGTTTGATTGTCGTGACTAAATCAGGTACGTTGTGACGGTTGTAAAGTGTGGGTGCATGCTGAATGTGATAAAATATCCGGTCACCGTTTCAAGGTTTCTATATTAATCTTAATCTTCGTGTGCTTTTTTTTGTCAGTAAGATATTTTTATTTTATTTTGTTTTTGTATTTTTATAAACCTTTATTTCCTAGGATCTTGGGACGAGTGATTACTATTGCCCGGGTTGTAAAGTGAAGTTTAATTTTGAGTTATCAGATTCTGAAACTTATCAGCCTGGATCAAGGTAAGTTTGTTTTTTTGGACTATTTGTTAGAAAATGAAACATGTTATTAATAATGATACATTTTATTTTTTCAGATATAATAAAAAGCAAGAGGAAATGGTGTTGCCTGATAAGGTCACGGTTGTTTGCACTGGCATTGAAGGGATATATTTTCCGAGCCTGCATTTGTAAGCATATAATTATCTATCCTTCTTTCAATGATTCCATAATTTTGTAGGCCACGTTAGTTTTTTTCCATGTATGTATCGGGCAAATCTAGGACAACCATGATGCTTGACTTAACCCCAAATTAATGTGTGCTATCAATGAATTGAAGCATAATACTCAGAATAATTGAATTTTCATAATACCAATTTATTAAGTGGATTCAGTATGGAAATAATATGATTACATATTTCATGTATGGAATTATGATCAATGTCTACTTTGATTGTGCAAATTTCATATGTGCATAGGTTACTAATTAGCCTATATAGCTCAAGTCTCAAGATATTAATAAATGAAACTTGTACCTCGATTAGTTAAGTTTTTTATACTGGTTCATCGGCTAGAGGTACATGCAGCAACTGTAGTACTTCAAGTAGATAAACTTAACTCGTTGAAATTATTGTAGATGCCTGTAGATACAGGTCACACATTTGCATACTCTTTGCATTTTTGTGTAGTATTGGATTCTGTAGTTCCTTGGTTTAGTTCAAAGTTTTAAACCACATCAGCTTTATAGTGTTAGCTGGGTCGTTCTGGCAAAGTAGTGCTCTTTCTTCATGATCAGCCATCCATGTGGCATTCTACATGTAATACGGTCATTCAGGCATAGGAATGCTCACATATAAAAAGGCTGTATGAAAAAAAGTCAGAAAAACTGTCGTTATTTGTTAGTTTGGGATGCCTCCATCCGAAAAGCTAAAATAATGCAAGTCTAAAAAATACTTCTATAATTGTCGATGTAACGTATCGTTATATGGGTGACTCGTTAACTGAGTAGAGTGTGTCATTATAGACTTGCCATTATAGATTCTTGTATGTAAAAAAAAAAAAGTAACGCCCAATGCCGTCTTCCACGGGTTATGGGGACCCAATACCGTTTCCGGTGTATGAGTTGTGATGTAGTATCAATTAGTAGAAGACTTTGTATGAGTTGAACCTCGGTTGACTTTACGAACCAATACTATTTCATTATAGATTCTTGTATGTGATAAAGTTATATTCCATTTCATTGAAATTCACTTAGCTTATATGTCAACTTCATAGTTAGTTTTTATACTGATTGGAATATTCAGGTAAAGCTTGAAACATCTTACCTATCTGGATTTTGAATTTATATTGTAATTTTATTAAGACTAAATAAAGTTTATATACTAAAGTTCATTTCCTATTTAATTTGTGTGTTGAAGGGTTGTGTGCAAGTGTGGATCTTGCGGGACCCAAAAGCTGGCACTTAGTGAATGGGAACGACATACAGGATCAAAATTTAAAAATTGGAAACAGAGCGTCAAGGTGAAGGGTTCCTTACTGCCACTAGAACAATGGGTCTGTACACAGAACCGGTTATTACCTTTATCTGATTTTTTTAATTTATAATATCTGTATTATATTGCATTAGATTGTTTACAATTGGGTGACAACTTATGTTGGAATCATTTGCTGATACAATATTGCAAAAATATATTTCTCTGCAGATGCTTCAGGTCGCCGAGTATCATGCTCGTAGTGTTGTTTCTGTCAATCCTGTAAAACGCCCTTCGTTAAAAGCACGAAAACAGAAATTGCTTAGTTTTCTGCAAGGTACGTCCACTTGGGATAAAATTTAGAGATGCCATTTTGATCCATCAATTATGAATGGGTCAAGCCGAGTTGTTTTGACCTCTAACGGCTCAAACAGGTCCAATCAAATGATTTGGATTATAAATAAAATGGTCAAATCCTGTCAAACATGTTGAATGTCCCCCAAAGTTCATTTTTATGCATAAAACTTCCTAAATCATATATTAAAAATATGAGGGGGGGTTTTCAGTTTGATAGTATAATCTTTGTAACCATATTCAACTCACCAATTATATTCAAAACAATTGAAAATTTTGGACAAAACATGTGCCAACCTGACCGTCTGTTTGAGGATTACCACTTTTTTGAACCGAACGTATTCTGAACCATTTCCTGACTTGCCCGTTTTGTTACCTTTAGTTTTCAGCATATTTACCTATATTTTTTTATTCTAGAAAAATATGAGCCGGTATATGCCAAGTGGACAACTGAACGGTGTGCTGTGTGCCGTTGGATTGAAGATTGGGACTACAACAAAATTATTATTTGCATCAGGTCTAGTTAACATTCAAATTTGTGATCAGTTAACATTTCTTTGTGGGTCTAATTATTAATATGATCAAATTGTTGATGACAGATGTCAAATAGCTGTGCACCAAGAATGCTATGGTGCAAGAAATGTTGAAGATTTTACTTCATGGGTCTGCCGGTCTTGTGAGACACCAGAGATTGAGCGAGAGTGCTGCCTCTGTCCTGTAAAAGGCATGAAATTCACATTTTAGCTGTTATCATTTGTGTTCTTTAGTTGGGTTTTGGTTTTGAGTATTATAATCAATTTTCGTTTTCTGATTGCGGTTTCAGGAGGTGCTTTGAAGCCTACTGATGTTGAGCCATTGTGGGTCCATGTAACGTGTGCTTGGTTTCGGCCTGAAGTCTGTTTCGCAAATGACGAGAAGATGGAGCCTGCAGTTGGAATATTAACTATCCCATCAAACACTTTCGTAAAGGTGCTTCCATATTTTTGTACTATATAGTGTTAGGAAATTATCTGTTGGTCAGATGGCTGAAACAACCTAAGAATATTGACCGAAAATGGAATACCAAGGACCAATATTTACCTATTTGTTATTATTTATCGTTACAAAAAGGTTATGTCTTGATTATTGATTTGGTCCACAACACTCCCTTTTCAGTCATCGTTCAGTGCTACGGATTTTGTCATAAATATCTTTGCGTACTATTTAACTGTCCTTTATCATGTGATGCTATCAACCTTGATAAGTATGGCGCCTTGTTTTGTGGGTATTTTATATATTGGACAAATAACCAGATATTTCTATCTGTGGTCCAAAATGTCTTTCAATACACAAACATTGACTTGAGCTTGTTTCTTGCTGTAGATTTGTGTCGTTTGTAAGCAAATTCATGGATCTTGTACACAATGCTCCAAGTGTTCCACCTATTACCATGCAACATGTGCATCAAGAGCAGGCTATCGAATGGAGGTTAGTCTAATATTTTTCATTGTTTTATATACCAGTCTGGTGTTACCTGAAACACAACATTACTAAGATCTAATCTTTTCTTTTTATAAAGTTGCATTCCCTGCAAAAGAACGGAAAGCAGATCACGCGGATGGTGTCATATTGTGCTTATCACAGGTTCATAACAATGTCTTATTTTATGTTTTATAATGTTATAATTACTACAACAATTCAAAGTTTGATGTATCTTTGTGTTTATTAGGGCTCCAAATCCAGATACTGTCTTAATAATACAGACACCAGGAGGGGTGATTTCTGCTAAAAGCCTGCTAAGTAATAATAACCAGAGTAATAATAACAAGACTGGTTCAAGATTGATTACATCAAGAAGATTACAAATTCAAGAAACTCCAATACCCGAGACTTCCACCGAGCCTGAGCCGTTTTCTGCAGCAAGGTGTAGAGTCCACCATAAATCACATTATAAGGTAGTCCAAGTTACAGATATGTACGTTTCAAGTTGTTCCTGCTGATGATATACATCCTAATTTTGGTTTTGTTTTTTGTTTTATGTCAGAAAATGGTAGATGGACTAATAATGCACAGAGTTACCAGACCATGTCATCACTCTTTAACCACAATACACCGCTTGAACAGCCTCAGAGTACTACTTCTTTTCATATTATTTTTAGAATTTTCTGTATTTCTTGTAGATCACACAATTGATATCTTTTTCTCTGCAGGAGGTGCAAGAACCTCGAAGCTTTGAAACTTTTAGAGAAAGATTGCGTCATTTACAGGCAAAGCTTCAATTTTTTAACACAAACACACCTATCTAAAAATTATCTATTTAGCTGAGTAAATAAGTTTTGGCTTTTTGTTGCAAATGCAGAGAACCGAAAATGATCGTGTTTGCTTCGGGAAATCAGGAATTCATGGATGGGGTCTCTTTGCACGCCGTAATATCATGGAGGGTGAAATGGTAATTTTGGATACTTAATTTGTATTATCTGAGAATTTGGTAGTGATCTTATTTTTATTACCCAATATAAAACATACATTATAATTAAGGACCATGTCTATTATGTAATTTGCTCTTTACATATATACTAGGTATTGGAATATCGTGGTGAACAAGTGAGAGGGAGTGTTGCTGATTTAAGGGAAGCACGATATCGCAGAGAAGGCAAAGACTGTTATGTGAGTTTTTATTTACTCTTTTCATTTAGTCCACAAATCTTAACAATGAACTAAAACCGATTTACTCAATGCAACTCTTGTTTCGTTTGCAGCTGTTTAAAATAAGTGAAGAAGTAGTTGTAGATGCAACAGATAAAGGAAACGTAGCACGGCTAATCAACCATTCTGTATGTCCCTGACTACCCTTTTTCTGCTTTTTTCATCTTTTAGTCTAGAGGTTGCAATCTCGAGCATTTTCTTAGGAACGGGTTAATTTAGGTTATGTTTATCTTTAAAAGGTCAAATGGGTAAAAATAAAAATAATTTTGCTAAAAAATTAGTAAGTCATGTCTAACCTCTCCCAAAGTGTATTTTAATGCAACAGTTCGTATATTCAAAAATTAGATTTTCAAGTAATAACATATGCTGTTTGTGTAGTGTAATCCAAACTGCTATGCAAGGATCATGAGTGTTGGTGGTGACGAAAGCCGAATAGTACTCATTGCAAGGACTAATGTGGCCATTGGTGACGAACTAACGTAAGTTATTCCATTAACTAAAGCAATAACCAAATTGACCATCGGTGTATATATACCTTTTTTTTTTACTATTATCGATGTTTTGGTGGTTGTAGGTATGATTACTTGTTTGATCCAGACGAGAGTGATGATTGCAAAGTCCCGTGTTTATGTAAAGCCCCAAATTGCAGAAAGTTTATGAATTAGAGTGATAGAGATAGCGAAGAAAAAGCGTATAGAAATGGTGTCTCTGACGAAGAAGAAGCTCTTCGGCTAACTTGTAATTTTTTTGTTTTTTGGTAATAAGGATTTTTAGATATAGAAGAAAGGCTAGTTGTAGCAGGGTTCTAGGGAAGTTTGGAAAGTACATTTATAAGAGACTCATTTATTTCTCAAATAGTAGTTATGGTCAAGGGTGTAAACGAGTCGAAATGATTTGAACTTTGACAAAGCTCAGCTCGACTCGAATCGAAAGTATTTTGTCCGGCTCGAGCTTGGCTAGAAAAACTTGATACATTTACAAATTTACATATAAATTTTTAGAATTTAAATATTTAATATATTGTTTAAAAGCTCGAAAAGCTCAATAATAACTCATAAGCTCGAGCTAGTCTCGTTACATTTCGAGCTCATTTTCTGGGCTTGAGTTTGAGGCTTGATAAAGCTCAGCTCGAACGAGCTTGAGTTGAGTTACTTGACAAAAGCTCTCGTTTACTAGGTGTTTTGTTTTTAGGTTTTACAAATTTCAAAGAGAAAAATGTTAAAACCAAACAGATAATTTATATTTCAGAAGGAAAGGGATCAAGTGAAAAGTAAACTAAAACAAGAAGTGACTATAACAAAGTAAACACATTTGAGATGCAACGATTTGAATTAGATGCATATTTATATTTTTATATGCATTCTATTGAGTTTTGAAAGTTATTTTGAAGTGAAAATGGTGCAAATTGATTTTAATGATTCCGTCACATGTAGATGAACAAAATAAAAGAAAAATCGTGAAATGCATCTGATATACGTATATGCATCTAATTAAAAGCTATAAAACACATTACTTAGTATCTAAAATAATACGGATGCATCTAATTTAGGTATGTTCATCTCGAATATGCAGTTATAATTACTTCTCATCATTCTCATTTTAAGATTATTTCTCATTTGATCTTAACTATACTTCCGAATACAATTAATGATGGGTATAATGTTTAGACAAAAACCTGTTTGAATTGACAAACAGGATAAAAGGATGAACCAGATCATAATTAGTAAATGTTTTGATTCAAAAAGGGCTAGAAGCCTAGAACCATAGCTCTGATTGCATTTTTTCTAACTTGAAGTTGAACTGACAATTGATGAACATCGAGCCAATATTTGACTGCAGGCCACTCTTTGCTAGACGTTGAAAATTAGTTTATTTTGTCAAAAGAATGTTTCTGAAAACGTAAGGAAACGTGACATGTTTTGGTTTACATATACCTTGGTACAGAAATCTTATTTTGTCCGGCTCAAGCTTGGCTAGAAAAACGTGACATGTTTTGATTCAAAACAAGACTGCCACTTAAACTTTTGGTAAAGTAACTTGAGCCTATTTATTGCTTAAACATTGCCATTTCAATCAAGTAAAAGAAAAGGCATCTGGATGTATTGGACAACAGTAAACCAAGAGCCTCGTGTTTTGCTATAACCAGGGCTGAGAAATGTTGCTATAACTTGAGCCGAGGAATCAAAATTATCAACCGATAAGCAATTCCGGTACAGTTTTATGGTTTCCACCCAAGTGACACTTCTGGATAAAATTATATCGGGTCATTTGCATATATATCCCTCCAAAGATGCAAAATTGCATATATATCCTTTGCATGCATAAAAATCATTGTACTATGTGCATCAAAAACTTGTAAGAAGGATATATATGAAATTATTCACCTTTGGAGGGACATATATGCAATTCCCCCAATTATATCAAGCTAAATATCTCAAAAGAAAAAAAAATGAAAAATCAAGCTTCCAAAATCCAAGTTACCGTTGTCATCAAACCTAGAAACAGAATGTTACATTTGCTCAAAAAGACAAGTAGCGACTAATAATGCAGCAATCAAATATTGAGGGTGAAGCAACTTGACTGATTACCATTTATGCTCTGAAGTTTACAATACTACAAAATCTTCATACAAAACCATGACAAGATTCAACACCATTAGCCAAATATAACTTCATTCCTGCTCGTGATTGCAACATCACTTTAACAACAATTTTCACGCAAAAATAAGTTCCGATGATATGTATTTCAGACGCCATTGTAACATATGCTTACAATTTCTGGCAAACTGGTTCAAAGAAAAACAAACCTGACGGATTAGATTGGCAGAAACTTATCTAACAGCATGAATAAGATACGTCGTTACAATTAAGTTACTATAAAAAGCAGACTTACCTGTGGTTAAGAGCAGCGTCTACTATATCAACCCTTGACGTTGAAGATCAGTGTATGTCTTTTTGTTGTAAATGTTTCCCTCTTTGTCTTCATATTCTTCCTCAAGTTCAGGTCTCCATTTGTTGACACCTTGTTTCTCTTTAATTCTCTCCCATAATTGTTGTGCTTCCTGTATGAACCAATTAGTTAACAAAATTATACAACATTTACCTAAAAGAGAAAAAATTGCCACCAAAGATAACATGAAAGTACCATAGTTGCCAATGTGGCATGTCAATAACTTTTTCAGTTATCAAACGAACTGGAAATTTAACTTTGGCAAAAGAAATGGGTTAACAATGGTTTAGCCCTCAAACTTTCACTCAATCTACGTGAGTAGGATAACAGATTTTGAAATTTAATCGGTTAAAAAAAAATAGAAGTTTCTAAGAATAAAAAAAAACATGGCAAAAGAAAGTTTTAAGGGTTAAACAGTAAATTGAGTGAAAGTTTGAGGGTTAACCTACTTTAACCCATAAAAAGGAGTGAATATGGTTAGATATTGACCAAAAAAAATCCTTTTTGTTAGAAACTGTATTTCACAGTTTTTTTTATGATCGAGAAAGTAGTTAATCTCCCTGATAGCCACATGTAACACCATATATAAAATGATTACAATTTAAGTTTATCAGAAAGGCATACCTCAATTGAAGTGATTTCATTGAAATTCTTGGTATTAGGAATACCAAGTCGACGCATACCATACTGATGTCGAAATTCCTTGAAATGACGTTCATAGGCTCTTCTTCCCCAATAACTATAGTTTCCACATATCTCACATTTGAACTCCTGAAACGTTATTAGACACATTTAAGACAAAAACAAACGGTGAACTTACATTACTGTCAACGAATATACGAAAAAATATAATAAAAGTTAAGTAACAGTACCTGCCCAAGGCCATGAAGCTTATAGAGCCAATATGGTATCGGTTTCCCATCCCAACCCATCGGCAACTTCAAAGGATTATATATTTGTTGATCCTCATCATCACTCTCAACTTCAGGTTCATCCTCCTGCAAATTATGTTAACAAGAGTGAGGCACAGTAAATAATAGATATACATAACTATATGAGTGAATTCACAGAAATTTCCCCAAGTTTGATAGAAATAACAAAAATCAAGGCTTCCTGATACAAATGAATAAATGGATCCTAATTACACTGTTTTCTTTCACTTTTTATCCCTTGTCCATTACCCTTTAGAGACTAAAAACAAATTTAGCGACCAATTATGTACATAATATCAATGAGAGACAATTTCCGTTATTCTTACAAAACTACTAGGACCATTTATGCAAATTACTCTTAACTATAAATATAAATTATAAAGCTGATCTAACCTGCTCCCTTTCAGCTTCCATTTCGTCATAATTCAGTGCCTGTTTCCTATCAGTGTTTCGTTTTGTCTCTGCTATTGTCTGTAAAAAAAAGATTTGTAATGATTAGTCGGAAAAACTGATAAAAAAGAAAAGAAAAAGGTATATAGGTGCTCAATTTACCTCTGACAATATCTCACATAACTTCTCTATCTTTGCCTCCATTAAAGCAATATCTTTTGAATCATCATTTTGATGTGAAGCAACCACACCTTTCTGTTCGGGCTTTCGTAGAAAATGCTTTCTATCCAACTTTTCTAGAGGTGTGTGCTGCAAAATTATAGCAAGTAGATAATAGCAACCGTGAGATTTGATTCAAGCAGACAACATAATAATACAAGTTTCACGTAATAACTCACAGTGAGGTTACATCTGCCACAAAACCTGAAAGTAAGGTCTCAGTGTAAATAGATATGAATTTCAACACCCTTTTTTGTTTGTCATGAATTATACCCCCACCGTCCCAATATTACGCCCATCTTACAATTTCTATATGTTTCAATATCATTGTTAACTTTATTTTCCATATTACCCTAATTAGAATTATTATTACAAAACTTAAAGAAAACACTAAATATCGATCAAAGGGTAAAAACTTGAAGAAAACACAAGATATTGGTCAAGTGGCGACTATTTTCGGACGAAGGGAGAATCCCATTGCAAATCAAAAATTGTTTTGAACTACTTATATTTATCAAGTTTAATCAACATTATGAAGAGTAAAACATAGATTAATGAGACATATTGCAAATACCTTTGTGAGAAAAAGCCTTTCTGCACGTTGTTGAACAGTGCCTCCAGTCTTTAGTCCCAGTGCACCCAGTGCCTACCATAAAAGATGTTGATTAGCAAATTAAAGGAGGCAAAAGAGATATATAAGGTACCCAGAAAATGTCTAGAATCCCCCATACCTCCTTCAATCTGTCGCCCCCAATTGCAACCAATTCTTCAACTGTATCATAGAAGTCCAGATCGATTGACGCATTAACATGCCCATTTTCTTGAGACTCGTCTTTCCACCCATCTATTTTTCCCTCAGCCCATTGTTCGTCAAAGTCTGCTGCCACCTGTTTTGAATTAACCAATCAGAAAAAGCTCGTTAATTGATTTTCTAAGACTTTCTGCATTTTAAATTTGTTTTCACATCAGCACAAGGACAGATTTGCAACTATAACAAGAAAATGTTTCATAAAGGTTAAACATGATTCTGAGACCAATGTTGAGTCTGGTCATAAATAAGGTGGTTATAAAGTTAAATATTCACATAACCTAACCTATTCTGTCGAACTTCGATTCCTAAATAACCACATAACTTATAATCACTTGTAAAAAACTAAGCTCTAAAAAGTCACTTGATAGCCTAGATCTGCTTTAAAGTTATAACATATCAACACAGTAACACTAGTAGTTCATGCCTGAGCTATCCAGAGATGATAAATAGTATGCAGCTGCATGTCAACCTACTCAAAACCTATCTACATCTTATGTTAATGATAGTCTACTATAAGGGCTATTGTAATAAACTTAGCATGGCAGCACGAGCATGAATGCATGCTTATGTAAAGTTCATAAGATTCAAGCCATGAGTTAGAGCTTAGTCTAGGGTCTAATTACTTGAGTGAAATATAAAGAATACTGCAATAAATCATTAACCATTGCATGTATTTCACCACAAACTACTACAGCTATAAGATGGTCATACCATATACAGAGCTTATTATGCATATAAAAATATATAAAATGAAAAGTTATGATAAACATTTAAGAGTGGGTACCTTTGAAAATAATCTGTCAAGATCTTGCAGGGGCTCTGTGCGTATAATGAAAGACACCAGGTATTCTAGCATTTTGTCCAAATAATCCTTGTATTGACTGGAAAAACAAAATATAGTCAGGCATACAGATTTTTGCTTACACTTACAATAGATAATAGATTCTACATACAAATTATGATATTGTATATATATACAATTAGAGAAAATATAATGGGGTAAGTTACTATTCATTACAAAACTTAACCCCGTCCCGTATTCATAACAAAGTTTCATAAAAGCCCCTTACATATGAGTTGCTTGATACTATCTACTATCTATTGTATACATTGTATTAAAAGTTTTAGTTCTTACATCTTACTATCTATTATCTATTGTATACATATACAACCAGAGAAAATATGATGGGTTAATTACAATTCATTACAAAAAGTAACCCCATTCCGTATTCATAACAAAGTTTCATAAAAGCCCCTTTAGTATGAGTTGTTTGATATATTGTATTAAAAGTTTTAGTTCTTACATCTTACTATATTTCTTGGTAACAAACGAAGTGAAAGTATCCTATTTATTTAACTTTTACTCAAAGATAATTGTAAATTTAATTTTTAGAAGTTTACCATTGACAATATTTTATATTACGATTAATATGAATCAAATACTACAATTTTTTCAATTTTATAAGTAAATAATAGTAACTTAACCCCCGCTGTAATTTTTACAAGTCTATAAGGATGTATAAGAAAAAAAGGACGATGTATGTGAATGCCAACTAAATTTTTACAAGTCTATAAGGATGTATAAGAAAAAAAGGACGATGTATGTGAATGCCAACTAAAACTACGCCTAATGTGTCAGTCACTTGTACCCGCAGTGAAGCGCGGACATTACTATCCTTGTTAGTAAGAATCAGGCGATTATAAAAGGCTTAAGATGCACATGATCAAGAATGAGCGTTCCCTTATCCATCTAGCCAGTACCAGAATAGCCAAGAAAAGATCAATACAAATCCTTAAGAAGAGGGCTTTGATGAATAAAAAGATTTAATGAAACCACGTATAACGAATATATGAGAAGTGGAGAAGAAATTAATAATCTGTTCTATTTCTTAATATCCAAAGCTAGTATATATATAGTGCCTATATAACTCCTAACAAGAGTTTGTCAAAATTAATTACTTTAATCATATATTTAAAACAAATATTAATCTAGAAATCACGATCATGAAACCCCTAATAACACTGACTGTGTCGGGCACTTGTATGTCTGTAAGTTCGCAATAAATTGGACAGTTATAACCAACAATACAGATAAATACAGAAAAGAAGAAGTCAGAAAATAATATTACAACCTTGTCATCTTTAGTTTCCGGGGAATAAGTTGTGGTTGTGCAAAAACATCAAGGTACGCAGAGTATTCAATTTTACTGCCAAACTTAGAATTGATAAAGTAATTATACAACTCATGCAGATCCAGGTAGCGTCCATGGCTTTCCTGCAAAGAATAAGCCAGACAAAGAATTAAAACTCAATTACAAATGCTAACCGAAGATGTCCACAAATAATAACTTAGACAACAATATACGAGGCCATAGAGAGAGATGTTAGAGAAACACAAAGAGTGACTAACCTCTCCACTGAACTCAACCGGCGGTTCTTCTTCAAGTAATTGCTCGTATTCATCAGTTGTGTCAATAATCCGTGCTGATGGAACACGCCTATGATACTCGCGAATCTGCACAAGAAATCATGTGTTTTATAGCTTATGCACTGACCACTACATCTGAATAACAAAATTATTTTAGCCCACAGCACATTTATTCCCTCTAAAAGCTAGAAAGGTCCTAATTTATGTGAATTGTCAACTTGATTTCATTTGAAGCTGTAACAAGGACAATGAATTAGACTTCGTACTGTTACTGAGTTGGTAGTCAGGTCTCAAAGCCATCAGATTAAAAGAAACAATTGATCGATATGCTTTCTATATCCCCCAAAAGACTCAAATAGATCACATACATATAATTTAAAACCACTTATGACAGTAAGCACTAGTTCAGAAAATAATTAATGCATGATCTTAACAGGGAACTGTAAAGACATGATAAATTCAAAACCGATACAATTAATAAAGATCCTAAAAACAAAGGGTTAATTTCATATATACCCTGAAAAAAAAAGCTGAAAAGCTTACCTCTTTCAGTCGGTCATAAAACGCGCTAAAAACATTAGTCCCCGTAGCAGTTTGTCCACCAAGAGCTGCAATCTCATCCTTCCTCGCATTATCTTTATCTTCATATATATCAACCTAAACCAAAACAACCATAAAGTAAGCAAAACAACTCAAAATATTACTTAAACGTTCCACAAAAAGACTGAAAAATTACAGTACATAATACCATTTTTCAGAACAAGATAATAACCATAAAAGCAAAACTAATAAACACAAAAGAGTCAATAGCGATTATTAGGGGCCGAAAGTCAGTAAGTTGTACACAACAATCGTTTTTACGCTATCATTCAGTTGGTTCTTTTACCACTGGAAAATTCCGCTTAAATCACAATCTCAAACTTTAGTCCCGCGGTTCACAATACCATTCACAACACAATCTGTAATATAAAGTCCGTTCAAGACATAATCCGTGCTATACTATCTCAAAGATCCTATAGCAACCAAAAGTGTGCAAAGACCAGTAAAAACCCTTAAAACCTACCCAAACCTGTACAGTATCAATTTGAGTATACTCAGTAGCAGCAAGTATAGCAAACAGTCATGTTACGCTAACGTATAGTTCAGGCCAATCCAACAACTATTTCATTTATTTCGCCCATCAAATATCGGAATAGACTATAGAGTCACTATCTCGAAGTTGTACTCCAGCAGTTAACATCATAGGGGTGTGCTCGGGCCCAAAACCTGACTGGACCAAAGACCGAACCACACTATATAACAAACCCACGGTCGGTCCCAGTTTGGTCGGTTTTTTCGGGTTTGGACCGGTTTTGAACAAGTTGTGGGATGTCACCGGATTTTTCCAGGTTTGGACAGGTTATGAGCAAGTTGCAGGAACTCATCAGACCAGACCGGCTTGGACACAGACCGAAGAAAGACAATTCAAGGGACAGAAGACCAGACCAATCGAGCTTCGGTCGGCTTGGGTTCGGCCGGTTTGGTCGGTTTTTACTGTGTAGTCCAGTCCTTGGGTCGAAACGATCAGGCCAAGTACGTGATACTGTTCAAGACAGACCCATACTATACTATCTCAAAGATCCTATATCAGTAAAAAATGTGAAGAGCCAGTCAAAACCCCTAAAACCTAACGAAAACCATACACTTATAGCATAAAGTCATTTTACACTGTTGTATAATTCATATGTCCAAACTAAGCTTAAATCACTAGCTTACACTATCCGCTTTACAAACTCATAATCTCAAACTTCCATTACAATCTGAACACCCACTCTGTTTGGCGACAAGCATTTTAGAGCATTTAGCCTTTAGCATACACAACATGTTGACAATGAGCGTTTAACTTTTGGATTTTGCTCTACTGCTCCTAACTTAAAACACTAATAAAAGTGGTCTTTAGCATTAGCGTTTAGCTTTTACATCATTTTAAAGTTTATAATCAAACATATAGCTACGTTACCAAACACTTTTTATAAAACAAACTGTTAAGTTAGAGATGAAAAATAAATTAGAAAACATGTTCTAATTAACGTTTATGAATTCACATTCACAAATTACTTGAATTTGTCAAGTTCATTGTTTTTGGATAAGTAAAAAGTTAGTTTCGTTGGAACAAGTTCCAATTACATATGGCCTTAATTGAATTATTTGAATTTGTACAAGTTCCAATTACGTATGGCATTTATATATATATATATATATATGAAATTTTTAGTAATTATTAATTTATAGTTTTGTAGGGACCAATATATATACACCGTGGTTTCAAAAAAATTATTATCTTATTATTTTATCGATTGGGTCTAAAGGTTTTACTGTACTACTAGTTTTGCCAAACATCGCCTAAATCATCATTAGCTTAAAATATCCAGTTTTCGAGCACGTAATCTCAAATCTTTGGTACAAAACTAAATAATTCAAAACATCTTCATTTAATATGAAACCCTAACCCTAGAATTAAAAAAAAAAAAAAGAAAAGGAAAAAAAAAAGCCTCGCGGCAATCAAATTAAACAACGAAAATAGTAACACTTATAAGTTTTTACGAGTTATCGTTTAGTTTCTACTTTAATTACATTTATATTTACGTTCCCGTAACGCTTTTATGAAACAAACTAGTTTATAATACAACATTCGATATGAAACCCTAGATGATACAAAAACTAAAGGCAATCAATACAAATACAAAATTAGCAACAAACACTTTTATAAAATCAAACAGCTACTGCTTAAAATCTCACATTTTGAATATGAAACCCTAGATGATACAAAAACTAACGGTAATCAAAATACTTACGAGTTTATGAGTAGTGGAAGTGATCAAATCAATCAAATGACGAACACGGTGACTCTGCGACAACCGGTCCTTGCTTGTCGCCGGTTCGTTTTGCAAATCCTTCACGATCAGTCTCTCGAACCGTTCGGTGTCTTCGTGAGCTGACCTTGTGAGCTCTAACAATGTCGAGGACATTGCTTTGTTTACTCTGTGTGTTTTTTTTATATTAGGGTTTGTGATGATAAAATGAATGAATTGGGGTTTTAGTGAGAGTGGTGTGATTGGGAGAATTGGGTTTTGATTTGGTGTTAGTTTGTAAATTTTGGAGTTTAGTACCCTTAGGTTATGGTGTAAGTGTTAAATAGACCCTTGTTTTAGGATATGATGTCGTAACTGGGTGTGACTTTGTTTGATATTGATTAGTTTTTCTGAAAATTAACTAACTACCTATTTTCAGAAGAGTGTGTCTCGGAGAGCTTATACTTTTTCAACCTTTACAAATCTACCTATGCACCCGACATACCCGAAAGAAACGTGTCCATTTATGATTGATATAAAAGCAAATTTGAAGTAAACCCTAATGTATGTTGCGTATTTTCGTACCTGACCATACACGACACCATTTTTTGTTAGTAGTGGCTTGGGAAAATGTGGAGAATAAAAATCAAATAAATACTAATGGTATGTCGCGTATAAATATTCCCTATCTACTCGACCAATTGTTTATTGACTTTCTTCCATGGTGAAAATTAAAAAACTTACAAAACCCACCCTTTAACTTTTTGATAATTACAACTTTTTTATATAACAAACTTCATTCGTCAAATATTTAGTAAATATCTATCGAATTCATTAATGAAAAAATTATCGTTGCGAAGAGCTCTAATTACGAACAAAATAAGCCCAATATTGCTTTTGACGTACGTATGATTTTATAGAAAATGTTGAACTTTGATATAATATATTTAAAAATAATAATAATAATAATAATAAACTCTTAAACCACAGGGGCCAACGACGTACAAAATTCTATAAAATAGGAATATCGTTTAGAAATAAAAACGTAAAATTTATAAACTAAAAACGGTATCCTTTTTATTCATAACTCAAAAAAATGGCAACTTTTTTATATAAACCAAAAAAAAAATATTCATAAATTAACAACATTACATATGGAATATAAAACGTAAACGTACGAAATAAAAATATAAACATTTATAAACTTTTTATAAGCTTTTTATAGAACTAGACACAACTAGCCCTCGGTTGAAACGTACAAAATAAAAACGTAAACATTCATAAACTTTTTATTTCGTATATTTACGTTTTATATTTTCTATGTAATGTTTTAATTTATGAATAAAAATTTTAATTTTATATAAAAAAAAAGTTAGCGTTTTTAGTTTTATGAATAAAAAGATACCCTTTTTAATTTACGAATGTTTATATTTTTATTTCCGAACGATATTCTTATTTCATAAAATGTACGTCTTTACCCCCTGTGGTTTAAGAGTGTGTTTTGAAAGTTTTTTTTTTTTTTTAAATATATTTATATCAAACTTTAACATTTTTTATAAAATCGTACGTACGTCAAAAGCATGTCAATATTGGGCTTGTTTTGTTGGTAATTTAGAGCTCTTCACAACGATATTTTTTTCATTAATGAACTCGATAGATATTTACTAAATATTTGACGAATAAAGTTTGTTATATAAAAATGTTGTAATTATCAAAAAGTTAAAGGGTGATTTTTGTAAGTTTTAAAATTTTCACCATGGAAAAAAATCAATAAACAATAGGGAATATTTATACGCGACATACCATTAGGATTTATTTGGTTTTTATTCTCCACCCTTTCCCAAACCACTACTAACAGAAAATGGTATTGTGCATGGTCAGGTCCAAAAATATGTGACATACTTTAGGGTTTACTTCAAATTTGCTTTTCTATCAATCACAAATGGACACATTTCGTTCGGGTATGTCGGGTATATATATACGCGCAGTGGCGGAGCCATGTGTATGGTAGTGGGGGGCGTTGCCCCCAACGAAGCTCCCGCGGACACACGAATTATATAGGAAAAAAGGTTAAATTAATAGAAAAAAGGTGGAGTGCCCTCAAGCAAATATTTCGTGTGTCCTCGGCTCTCTTTGGTAACCAACAATGAAAAGCTTCTAAATTTTTTTTGTGGGTTTCTTGGTCGGAGAAAATGGAGAAATGAGTGGAGAAGAAGAAGAGTTACCTAGGGAAGGGAAAGATAGTTGTATGGCTTTGGTGAGTAGGCTACACTAGCTAGTACAGTATCTAAAAAGTAACAACTTGATTAAATATATACTAGTATTATTTATTTTAGTAAAAACAATAAAATATTATAAACTCTTTTGTATACTTTCTGAAAATTTAGATGATTGTATTAACGGCATAAGTTATCTAGTTGATTTTTTTTAGTGTTACATGTTTCTTTAATTAGTTTAATGTTGCGGCTTCAATAAATAATCACCTTGTTTTGAATTTAACGTATTTAAAAGAATGGCAAGCGCGTCAATACAATTTTCACGACATTTTGTTTGTTCTCGTAAAAATTGTTAGTTGCATCAAGTAGAGCACTTTTATTGCCTTAAACTAAACCCGACCCGATTCGTTAAAAATATACTAATTTTTTTTTTATGCCCTCTATAATCACATTTTCTGGCTCTGCCACTGTATACGCGACATGCATGGGTAGATTTATAAAGGTCGAAAAAGTATTGGCTCTGCAAGACACACTCTTTTGAAATGGGTAGTCAAGTAATTTTCGCTTTTCAAAACCCAATCACATGGCTTTTTCAATTTATACTAAATAGGTTGGTTTTGTACAAATATGAGACCTTTTTCACTTTCTCAAATATCATTTAAGTTTTGTATTTTAATACAATCTAAAACCAATTCTAATATATCACAAACAAAAATTATAATAATTATTTTTTTTCTCTTTCCTCCTATATTTAGGTTGCGTTTGGTATACCACTTTAGAGTGGATTTTGATTTGATTTGACACTTAACAATTGTTATGTTGAATTTTTGTCCATTAGGATTAGGATTAGTAATTCAAATATAAGTGTTTTCTAAAAGTAGATGAAGAAGGTAGGATTTGAAAAAGGTATTGGGCAAATGTTCTTTTATATTTTTCTCTATCCACTTTTAATATAATAAAATAACACATTTAGGGCCTCTTTGGTTGAGTACTTTTGGATCCAATGAATCCTTTCAAACCCAATAATAATTGTTTTGTACAAAATAGGAATGGATTTATGTGAGTCATGCTATCAAAATATGATTTCACACTAATATGGTGTCTTTTGGCCAATCCATACCCAAGATGGGTCTCACCTTTATTTACTCTCTCACAACATTTACAATAAATTAATAAAAAATTATCACTATCATTAATTTTTTAGGAAATTTCTAAAAGAGACATATAGGGAGCCGTGTTACAAAAATAAACCATTGAATTTTGTGTCACCAAAAACTACTTTACGCGCAAATTACTTGCTCTCCCACTTTTTCTTCCGCTCCATGCTTTAGATCAATACACGTGTACTTTAAGATCAAATCTGAAATCGACATGTGGCATGGGAGCGCAATTTTTTTGCTCTCCCTATCTTTTGCGCTCCCAATTTTTGGTTTAGTGGGGACGGAGAGCAAAATTTTTGCTCTCCCGACCTTTTTTGCTCTCCTAATTTTGAATATCATGTGGACTGTTAGATATAAGATTTCACAAACACACTAAACCAAAACCATATGGGGCGTTAACTAAGTTTAGAGAGAGAAAGTTCTAGTGAGAGAAAGGAAGAGAGTTGGGAACTATGTGAAACAAAGAAAAATGGTATTGAAGCTCCAACCTTCTACCTTGGAAGGTAGAGGGTATTTATAGTTTCTTACAAACAAACGCCACCTACGAGCTGTGGATCAGGCATACAGTGGGTAAAGACCCGTCCGTCCTCCACGGTGTTACTTAACTAAATACTACTTAACATAAAATAACTACGACTACGAGCTTTCTAACGATTACATATACTTGAGGTGACCGACTCTTTAATACTTGGAATTTCTAATTCCTAACAGTCTCCCCCTAAGGGAGGTCACCTCAAACACACATTAAAATTACATTGAATACAAACAGATAATACATTGAGATTGTTCTTGGATTCTTGTCCATATTCTTTGTTCTGTAGCTCGTAGTCTTTGATTCTTCATAAATGCATGTTTGGATAATCTGAGTGGAGGTCTTTAACTGATCCACGTGATACTGAGTTTTGAGCCAGCTTTGAGATCATCAGCCACATTAAATCTCTATCTCAACCTTTGTGGTGTTGGTAATTAGTGATGTTGTGACATTTGGACCGACATGCTCACATTCTGGATCATGATTTATTCTTATCAGAGTAGCGGAAGCTTTCGTTGATTCATAATATTGGCAGCAGCGTAGCAGAAGCATGGAGTGAAAATATCAGAGTCATTGATGCACCAATCATTATATCTTTAGACATGAATGTGTTGTGTGAGCATGCGGCTATGGATTGACCGCTCCATTCTGATCAGCTGCAAATGTCGGGGTGTACCTGCATAAGACAGTTAGCAATAGAGCGCACGAAAGTATCTTTGATCACTTTCGATGAATTGAGGTACACGGCCCACGGTTCCCCGTTGATCAGTACAAGTACTGCCTGTGATCAGGTATAATTCCAAAGAATTTCCTTGACAGGGTTTCGCAGCTGCTCTAGCCGTTCTCAAACCGGAGCGTCTCAAAGAAGACAACACGGAGTGAGTGAACCAGCGAATAGAGATTCGCTGATTGATGAAAAGAGATTTGGAAAAACAATCGTGTATCGCTCAATAGAAATAGTTTTTGCAATACAACGAAGTTTTAGTGAAAAATCATTTATCAATCATAAACACCTTTTGATTTGAAATAATTGTACACAGTCGATGTGCTAGAGAAAAGAGTTTTTAAGCACAACGACCGGTTTTTCAAAGGTATCCGTCAATCCATTTTCTTGGACCTGGATTGATTCAATTTTGAATCGCTCCACTGATGAGGTCCATATGACACAATCAAGTCTTGGCAATACTACAAGGATAGTGCGTAGGACTCATAAGATATAATCTCACATTCCACATTGTGTGAAATAGTGAGTCTTCAAGAAATAAGTGTCCTAAAGAGATTAATAGATGATCTCGTGGCTCTAGACTCAATTTGTGCATATTTGGTTCCTATATCGGAGACTAGGGAGAGGGTCTCCTTCTTCAATATCAACAATCTCTAAGAGAAAATCGATAGATTATGTAGGTTCCCCGTGAGAATGAAACAAGCCCTTTTAAGAGGAACTTGAGTAGCTTGGGAAGTTAGTGCAGTGCGTCACTGGGTCCATGACGTCTTGTCTTCAATACCAGTGTTACCTTAGTAACCACCAGTAGCATATGAATTGAACCCGGTTTCTGCCCTAAGGTTGAATAAATGGAGGGTTATTTCTTTTCACCCTTTTACTCATTCAATTCTTTTTCATTCTTCAACCCCTTCAGTGCTTACCGAGACTTCATGACTAGAACCTTGTTGGGTTTATTCCAGTACTAGCTTAGTCTCAGTCCGCACTCTTCCCATATTCTCATTTTTCTCCTTTTTTCATCATACCTAAGGACTTCTACACTATCTAGTGGATTATCCCTGGGTAGATCCCTCCGGTTCTGGCGGATCATGGGAACTCAACCTAACCTTATCATCCTTATATCACCATACATAAAGTAAAGTTGGTCGGTCTTTTTGGTATCATTCATCTGCCATTGGAACCAATTGAAAACCATTTGAAAATCAATCAAGATACTTGTGATATAGAATCTAAGCATTTTGTATCTTAATTGTTTTGATATTTTAGAAATGCTCCCACTCAACATATGCATAAAAATTTAGAATTTGTTTAGCACATGGAGGCAAGAGATCTTTGAAATCGTTAGATTGAGAATGAAAGGTCCAATATTTTGATTAACATTTTCTAAAATGATCATCATCACTTCCTAAATAATTTGAGTAGATAAAACATTTTAAGGAAGGATGAGGTTTTCACAAGTTTGCTCCCCCTCAATATGTGCATAGATGTTTGAGAATGTTTTGCACATATTAGGAAAAGACTGCACATTGATCACGTTTCAAATATTTGTGGTTTAAGATAGATGCTCCCCCTCAACGTGTGCATGGAAAAATTTGAAATCGTTTGTCACTTGCGGGGAGGCAAACATACTAATCACTTATGAAACCATCTATCGAATTATCAGTTTAAATCCAATTTAAATCGCAAATTCTCCCCCGATCACACTTATCAAAACATTTGAGATTTGTGATCTCGGTAGATTTAAATCGTTTTTGAAAGCTTTTTAAGGAGAATTGTGACTTGATTTTGAAAACGTTTTAACTGATAAGGATCGAATTTTGAGACTTTAGACTCGAAAGATTTAAACATGCTTGAATATCTTTTGAAAGCAAACCATTTTTTTGAAAAAATACACTTTATAATTAAAAATCATTCTCCCCCTCAATCAATGACATACGTTGTTGATTGAGAGATAGATAGTTTTAACAACCGTTTAGTACAGATGATTTTCAAGAATTGAGCCTGAGTAATTTTTTCAAATCAATTCGTTTTCATCGGATAGTGAGAATTTTGTATAGAATCAGAGCATGAGATTTGAAAAACAAGATAAAGCATGGCTCTGTTCTTTCTTTTTAACACGGGTTACTGCCTGAAATGACAATAAACCACCATTTTTCTTCGCCTCATTTTTTTTTTTTTTTTTGAAAAACTATGTACATTCAATGAACATCTAAAGACCCGTGACATTCTTTGAATATCAACACAAAGTCCGTAGATGATATCGAATCGAGAAAAACATGACAAAAATGACAATATTTTTGAGGACTTTTTGAATTTTTCACATTTTTATGGATTTTGAAAGTTTTATAATTTTCTATTTGATTTTAGAAGGTTTTGTAATTTTGTATTTTGCTTTTTGAAAAAATATATACAAAGAGATAGATGAAGATAGACCTTTACTCCTCGTCTTCCTCTTGAAGACGTTTGAGTGTTTCTGGTTGAAGGCTTTTCAAGCCAAGTCGTGGAAGAATAAACTCAAAACGTTCTCTTGGAAGAGCTTTGGTGAAGATGTCTGCTAACGGTATTCAGTCCTCACAAAATAGAGTTCCACCACACCTCTTTCCACTTGTTCCCTGATGAAATGATGTCGAATGTCGATATGCTTTGCTCTTGAGTGTTGAACGTTGTTGCATGAGAGAGCAATAACACTTTTATTGTCACAGTAGAGAGGGATTTTGTTGAATACAAAGCCATAGTCAGTTAATTGAGATCTCATCCATAGGATTTGAGCACAACAAGATGACATGGCTATGTATTCAGCCTCTGTAGAGGAAATAGAAGTACTCATTTGCTTCTTTGATGACCAGCTCACAAGCTTATCACCCAAAAACTGAGCACCTCCAGGCGTACTTCGACGAGTATCTTGACACCCTGCATGATCGCATCGCATATGTTGTTAGTGACATACCGGTGTCCTTCGGGTACCAAAGTCCCATGTTGATGGTTCCTTGGAGGTACCGAAAGACCCGTTTAACCGCTTCAAGGTGCATTTTGGTAGGCTTAGCACGGTATCTATCACACATGCATACATCGAACAGAATATCGGTCTCTGGCAGTGAGGTACATCAGGGATCCGATCATGCTTCGATATTTTGTTTGGTCTACCATGATCCCTGAGTGGTCCTCATCCAGTTTAGTACGCTCAATCATGGGAGTGTCAACAGGGTCACTAGAATCAAATCCAAATTTCTTTAAAATCTCATTTGCATATTTAGATTGATTTATGAAAATGCCTCCGGGACTTTGTGAAATTTGTAATCCCAAGAAAAATGACATTTGTCCCATCATTGACATTTGAAATTTGGAACCCATTTCATTTGAAAAACGATCACATTCATTGGGGTCAGTCGAGGCAAAGATAATATCATCAACATAAATTTGAATGTGAATTAAATGTTTGCCTGACTTCCTGGTGAACAATGTAGGATCAACTGCTCCTTTCTTTGAAGCCGGTAGACAGAAGAAAGTTTGATAGCGTATCATACCATGCCCTTGGAGCTTGCTTTAAACCATAAAGATCCTTCTTCAAACGATAAACGTGAGTAGGATGCTCTGGATTCACAAAGCCTTCAGGTTGGTTGACGTAGACGACTTCTTTAAGATCTCCGTTCAGAAACGCCGTCTTTACATCCATCTGATAGACTACCATGTTCTTACTTGCGGCATTAGCCAAGAATATTCTGATTGCCTCGATTCGAGCAACAGGAGCAAAAGATTCTTCAAAGTCAATACCCTCCTCTTGACGGTATCCTTTAGCAACCAATCGAGCCTTGTTCTTTAACACATCACCATGCTCATCAAGTTTCACTTTGAAGATCCATTTTAGAGAAATGATCATAGCACAATCTGGAGCAGGTACTAATTCACATACATCAAGTCGATCAAACTCATGAATTTCTTCTTGCATGGCATTGAACCAGCTGTCTTCATTCATGGCGGATTTAACATCTTTTGGTTCGATCTTAGAGAGTACGGAGTTGAAGAAGCACCATAAGGCATCTGTTGCAAGTTGTTTCCGTGTGGATACTGGACGAGAGGGATTTCCAATGATGTTGTCTAGTGGATGATCGTGAGTCCATTTTCTGAGGTATTCATGTGGCTGTTGTTGAGGGACTGAAATAGTAGAATTGATGTCTCCTGAAGTAGATGGTTCTGATGATGATTCAGGAGCAAATATGTTTTCAAATGGAGCATCTTCGGGAGTAGCAAAGGGATTGACTTCATCCTGTGAATCAGAATCATTTCCATGATGTACACTTGATGATTGAAGATTTGTTGATGAATCAGATTGGTCAGCAGCAGGCGCTTCTTGGCTTAATGACATAGAAGTTGAAGGGTTACTTTCATTGACAGAGATAGAAGCAGCCTCTGTTGATTGAATTGTCATATCATTGTTACTTGGCTCAAATTGTTCATCAAACATTGGATCAAACAGTTTCTTTAAATCATCTTCTGAGGGAGGTACATACGGAGTTGCTGATGAGGAGTTTGGTACAAGAGATGAACCAATGGGACTGCTTTGAAGTGCGGGTCCTAAACTGGATTGTCCAGGAGCCATTTGACAGGTCAGCTCATCAAACGTGACGTGAATTGTTTCCATGATATTTTAGGTTCTCTTGTTGTAGATTCGGTAACTTTTACTATTAGGTGCATAGCCTACAAAAACTCCAATGTCCGCTTTAGCTCTCAGTTTTCCTAAATCTTGACCATCATTAGTTGGATAACATAAAGCACCGACCACACGAAGGAATGAAAGATCAGGTTTTCTGTTGTGGACAAGTTCATATGGAGTTTTTCCATGAGCAGTGTGAATCAGGGATCGATTTTGTGTGTAGCATGCAGTGGCGATAGCTTCACCCCAAAGAAACATTGGAACTTTTGAGTAAATCAGCATAGTCCTTGCGGCTTCCACAAGAGTTCGATTTCGTCTTTCAACTACACCGTTCTGTTGAGGAGTTCGAGGAATACTTCTTTGATGACTGATTCCCATACTTTCATAAAACTCTCCAAGTTTGTTAACAAACTCAGTTCCATTGTCTGTTCGGATGATTCTGACCGTTTTGTTAAGACGAACCTGCAGCTGTTTGATGAGTTTGATGATGATATCTGGAGTTTCATCCTTTGTCTTTAAGAATTTTACCCAGGTGAATCTAGAGAAATCATCAACCACAACTAACACATATTTCTTCCCAAAGATATTATGCACTCTCATGGGTCCACATAAGTCCATGTGAATAGTATGGAGAACTTCTGTGATTGAGTTTGTAGGTTTGGGTTTATGGGCATACTTCTTGCTTTTTCCCAATGGCATGCTTGAACAAAGATGATCCTTTTCATATTTAAGTCTAGGGAGACCTATAACTAAGTCCTTTCTGGAGAGATCATTGATGGTGCCGAAGTTCAAGTGATTGAGACGACGATGCCATAACCATGACTTTGTTTTAGAAGCCTTTGACAACAAGCAAATTGGAGAAGACTTCATCATATCTTCGATAGAGATGGTGTATAGATTTGAGCCACGTGAACCTCTTAAAAGTTCCTTACCATCAAGTTCTCTAACGAAACAAGTATGTTTTCTGAAGGCTACTTCTAGATCAGAATCGCAGAATTGACCAACAGAGAACAAGTTATGACCAAGACCTTCCACATAATATACCCTGGAGATAACACTTTTTCCAACAACATAATCTCCATAACCCTTAATTGCACCGAAGTGATCATTCCCGAATCTAACTGTCTCGATGAATTTGCTCACGAAGTTCATGAGCCGCGACCGGTCTCCAGTCATATGCTTGGAACAACCTGAGTCCAGGTACCACAGAACGATTTGAACAATCTGCAGTTGAACACAGACAAGAATGGATAACTGTATAATTGAGATCCCCATGCAAGAATGGGTTCCACATGGTTAGTAACAGTAATTGGAACACCCAAATCAAAAATAGAAGCATCCATATCAGAAGTAGAAGCAATGGAATCATTGGGAATAGATGCAGTGCTGGTGTCTGTATTTGACCTATTCAAAGTATGTTCACTTCTTAAGGAAATAGTTCTACCAGTAGGCATCCATTTTTTAGTGGGCATAGTTTTAGCAGTTTGAGAACAAAACTGATTATTCTTATGGCCAAAAGGTATCCAATAACAACCTATCTTTATAAATGTTCTTCCTGTGGGTTTCCACTGTTTTCTAACAATCTTACGTCTTTGCCTTTTAGCCTTATTTGCACGAATATTAGCATTAACAATTTTAACTGGGCATTTGACATCATTAGACAAAGCATTCACACCACTTTCACGATTAGCAACAGAATTCAAGCAGACATCATTACAAGGTTTGCAAATAGTATCAGAATTCTAATTAATTATAGTACGCCTAATGCTAATACTAGAATCAACACGATTCGTTTTATTCAACTCAAACTTAAAGTTCCTAGATTGGTCTTCTACTCTCTTCCAATGCACATTCTTAGCTTGCAAGGTCCTATCATTCCTTGTATTGTCTTGAGACTTTAACCTGCTCGCTTTAATGTCACTGATTACTCCTGTAGAGGGAATGGGAACATTAGTTGGTTGATCTAATTTTTGCATTCCTGAACTTGATGTGCAAGGATCTGAAGTACTAGAAGGCACATTAGTGTTTACTTTCTTAAAACTATGATTTGAGCTATTTGCAGGCACACTAAAATTCACTTTCTTAGCACTAATATATCTGGAATCTGAACTACTTGAAGGCACCCTAAGGTTGACATTCATTACATTGGGCATAGAACGGATTTCATGCTTGGCACTAGGCATAGAACAAGGCATCACGGCTTTGCCTTTTGCACCTAAGGATTATGGACATGTTGCAATTACACATTCAAGCAGCTCTTGAGATCGTTTGGCCTGGAGGCAAGCAAACCTAATTTCTCTATCAAGAGGTTTATTAATGAAATCCTCTTCAACAATCTCACGGAGACATTCTAGACTATCCTTAAGGTGAGCACAATAGTCATGAAACGCAGATTCATTATTCCTAAGATGAGGAGGAATATATTTAACCGTCACAGTGTATTTGCAGTCTAAGGGTGACTTTGAAACAACATTCTTATTAAAAACAAGTGGCAGTTTCCCATTTTCCTGACTTCTCAGATTCTCAATTTCCTTTTGTAAAGACGTTATTTTTTCGTTGTTTTGGTCACAAGTGACTTTCATTGAATCATATAACTCTTTAAAGTGTCGTTTAACTTTTTCATTTTCTTCTAGAAAACTCTCGTTTTCCTTTTGTAAGGCATTAACCAAGTTTTGAAGATGAAAAGTTTGAGAGTACTGAGAATCTAAAGGAGGAGGCATTTGGGATCCAGTCACATTGTTCTTTTCACCCTTCAATTGAGAGATTTGGACTTTCAATTTTTTGATCGTGTTACAATGAGCTCGAATCTGTTCATCACGTTTGCTAATTTCAAAAGCTGCATCAAATTCAGGAGCATCCAAGGAAGTCTTGATATTTGAGGTTTTAACATTTTCTTTTAGATGTTGATATTTTAGTTGTAAATCAAAATGTTCAACTTCTAGTTTAGAAAGATGCTTTACCAAATTATCGTGATCATCCTGTTCAATTTTCTCATTAAGTTTCGAATTAATCTTTTCAAGCTCAATGACACGATCATGGGAGACTTTCAGAGCAACAGATAATTCATGAAATTGAGAAGCATTAATGGAGCAATTCGTAGAAGTGTAAAACACATCTTGAGCAATACATTCAGAAATAAGATTCTCATTCAAGGTATGCAAGTTCTTCCTCTCAATCTCATTATATTTTAATGCTCGCTCATAGTCACTAACCTCAACTACCATTGCATCAAATTCCTTTTCCATTCCTTTAATATCTGAACTTATCCCCTTTTTAAGACTCTCAAAATGATCTTTTAGTAGTTTGAAGAAAGGCATGACCTCGGTTAGATAACATTCTTTTATTTGTTCAAAACCCCTTTCCCCTTCAGTTATCCCAGTGGGTGTGATCCTTTTCTTACAAGTTTTCTCAAAATCGACAAATAGTTGAAGAATAACATATTGGTTGATTAAGGTCTTGCTCTTAGTGGCAATTAGGGGTGTTATCGGGTCGGGTTATCGGAGTTATCGGGTTTGTCGGGTTACGAATTTTTAAAAAGTCACCCGCAACCCGACCCGATAAGTAATCGGGTTATCGGGTTCGGGTATTATCGGGTCGGGTTAAGTCGGGTCGGGTTGAGTCGGGTTGGCGGGTTAAAGTAACAAACTCAGATACACTTGATTTAAAGGACACGAAGATATTTTACTATATCCGGAGGTGGTAATTTCGACCAATACAACAGTTATATTCTATATGTGCAATATATTATTGGTCTTCTTGTACCTTAAGCCTTGATTAAAGAAGAGTGTATACATGTGTGAAACAAGGACACTGTTACATTTTACTCAAATTGCAACAGTAGACCTGAACTATAATACCATTTTACTCAAGTAACAAATGGTCACAGGCTGTAATAGCAAAATAAAATGGAAACGTGTTGTGATACTAGGGTAACCAAACGATTATGTAAGTTACTGGGCCTATAAAAACCATTAAATATAAATTCGAAAATTGATTATCGGGTCTAATCGGGTTGACCCGATAACCCAACAATTTTAATTTTTTAACCCTAACCCGACCCGATAACACTATCGGGTTATCGGGTTCGGGTCAAAACAACCCGACAAGTTTTTTGACCCGATTTGACCCGACCCGATAAGGCCTTATCGGGTTCGGGTTCGGGTCGGGTCAACCCGACCCTACTGACACCCCTAGTGGCAATAGTTCTAGGAACTAAATGCATCGGTGTATTTGGAGGATACACAGTCGCAGCAGGCATTTTCCTAAGGGAAGGGTTTGTTTCAACAAGATTTTCAGCTTTTAGCATATCTAAATCCTTTTTCCAGAACACTTGTTCGGGTGTTAACAACGTCTGAGGCTTAAATTTGTTTAAGGAAATCCAATTCTCCTTCTTGTAATCATGGGGTGTGATAATTATTTTATTCTCTTTACATTTAGGATCATCTAACTTTTTTTTCATCCTTTCCCTAGTGACTTCATCAGATTTATTATCTTCCTCAGTGCACTCAGCGCAACTAGGTTTCTGTCTTGGTTTAAGGATTACATTGCCATCATTGAGTACCTTATGAGCATTTCTAGCCTTTTTAATGACCTCTGGATTTGGTTCCTCAACCAGGGGAATGCTATGCTTATCGCTTAAGACTCTATGCTTCGTGATCATGTGGGCAGTCTGAATGGTGTTCCCTTGTACGTACAACTTATTTTCAAGCTTGTTCTTCAAAGTTTTTAGATTAGAAAAATCATTTAAAATTTTTGATTCCTTGGCATGAAATTCCTGCTTAAGCACTTTAACATTTTCTTGAAGTTCTTGTTTTTGCTTAGCAGTTTTTGAAAGCTTTTCTTGTAAGGAATTTAACTCTTGTTTTAACACTTCTTCTCTAAAATTACTTTTTCTAATTATTGTACGCATTTGGTTATCCAACTCCTACTCACGAGTATTTAACTCAAACTTAGCACGTTGTTCATAAATGGCAACTCGTTCTTTATAGGCATTAAGTTCAGAGATAACATAATCATCAGGGACACATGCAGTGTATTCATCACCGACATAATCATCATTGACTGCAGGAGATACATCACTTGATACAATCACACTTTCACTTTGTTTCACATATTGATCATATGGGACAACATTGATATTACCCATATTTTCAATATCCGACTCAATGATTTCAGTTGATTGTATTTCATTATGTATCTTTTGCACATCAACTTCATCATATAATTTTAATACCTCTGAGATGATTTTGTCTTTGGATGGTCCAGCTTGTGGTGAAGAAGATACCTTAGGAGAGACCATTGGAGAAATGCTAGCCATGAAAATTGTTTGTGCATTAGGTCCATCATCAACATCAGAGTCGTATGCATCACAGTCGGCTGACTTGAAAGGCATTCGATGATTGTGACCAATCTCCTGAATAGGTCGCTCATCCACATCGCATCATATGTCTTAGCATTCCCTTCAGCAAGAAACAACAGCTCCTCTTCATCCAAGGTTGCTCTATTGTCCTGAGCTTGCACTAGCAACATCTTATCCCTGAAGTATTCAGCATTCTGAGGACGTTTTGGAGATGTGCAGTTTCTAGCAATGTGTCCCTCTCCTCCACAGTTGTAACACTTGATCGTATTAACTTGTCCTTGATTTCCATTTCTTCCCCTATTCTGATTTGCCACATATTCTCTACCGACTCCACCTCTTCCTTGTTCGTACTGTCTTTCTTGAACTGGCTGCACCATGACTTTCCCATCTCTGACAAGAGCATGATTGTGAAGATTGGAAGCAGTTCTGATTTCATTGTTGGTGTGAAGACGGTTGGTATGTGGACTGAGAGTCAAGTTTTGTTTAACCATAAGGGCCAGTTGAGTAATGAAGTGTCCCACGGCTGCATCAGCATCAACTTATTTGAATCTTGGATCAGGAATGAGTTTGTGATTGCCATCACCCATGGGTACAACTTGAGATGCTTTTGTGGTAATTCCAATGTTTGAGTAGAAAGCAGTTGAATCATTTGATGAGCTTGTCTCTCCCTGGTTAGTTTTGAACTGATCAAGAATCCTTTTTTCAAACTTAGCATGTCTTTCATTCTGGAGAAGAAAGGCATACATTTGCTCATAGTTTGTGTTCTTCAGTCCTTTAGTGAGCTTCACAGATGTGACAAACTTGTGCCATTCAGGATTCATGTTGTTTACAAACTATGAATTCAACTGAATGTTAGGCATGGTCATTCTGATGTTCCTCATGTCATTCACAAGCTTATGGAATCTCACATAGTACTCATAGACACTCTCATCTGGTTTCATCTTGAAATGCTCAAATTCATCATATAATTGAGATTCTCTGTCTTCAACCGTTAATTCAGAACCTGAGAGAAGCATCTTGACATTATCCCATACTGCCTTTGCTTCAGTGTTGTGGTTGATAAGCTTGTATATGTCTTTTGGAAGACCTTGCAATATGATGTTAGAAGCCCTCATATCTGCATCGAATCTCTTCTTCTCCTTATCATTGAGCTCTTCATACATCTTTGGTCTGTCCATTCCGTAAATCAATGTACCATCTTCAGTTGTATCAATTATGTCTCTAGTAGTCTCCACCCGATACGGTCCTTCATCAATTGATTTGAGAATGTTGACCCCATTTTCCTTTCCAAGACAGTACAATCTGATTCTTTGAGCCCAAGAGTCGTAGTCAGTTCTGTCAAGCATAGGTGGACGAGTATCTGACCCTGCTGCTTGAACGTCCTCGGCAACAGTGGAGATGATAGTAGGAACGTTGGTAGACATGTTTCAAGCTCTACGGGATTTTACTATTCTTTGATTAAACCGGGAAATTGATTCTTTCACGGGATTTTACTAAACCAAAAGAACAACCATAAGAATGTATCACGAAGAAGTAACAAGCCTAAATGAACAAGTCGCTAACCACACAACTCGCTTAATTATCAACTCGCTTAATCAATCAACTCGCTAAATAGCCAAGTCGCATTAGCATCAACTCGCAACACTGTCAACACGCTTAATGAAGCAAGTCATTTGAATAGCCAACTCGCTTTAGTATCAACTCGCAACACAATCAACACGCTTGAACACCAAGTCGCTTAATTTAACTCGCTAGCTTTACAACTCGCTTAATAGCTAAGTCGATTTAGATATCAAGTCGCTTAAAGAAACAACTCGCTTAGAACCCAAGTCGCATAAAAATCAACTCGCTAAACAGCCAAGTCGCATGAGCCAACTCGCATTCAATGACAAAGCAACTCGCTTTGAAGAACAAACTTACCGAGACTCAACTCGCTTCGTACAAACTTAGAAAATAACCACTTTATCAATCAAAAACAACCAAACCACAATGATTTAAGCCTTCCAATTCAAAACATAAACACATATGATGATCCTAAACACCAAAGTACAAGCAAAATTCAAACTTTAACACTAGAATTTGTCCAAATGAATCAAACTCTCCTAAACCTTTAATACCCCAAAAACCTTATGAAATCCACCAAAACAAAAAGCATGAAAGATGAGTGATCAAACCATGGCTCTTGATACCAATTGTTAGATATAATATTTCACAAACACACTAAACCAAAACCATATGGGGCGTTAACTAAGTTTAGAGAGAGAAAGTTCTAGTGAGAGAAAGGAAGAGAGTTGGGAACTATGTGAAACAAAGAAAAATGGTATTGAAGCTCCAACCCTCTACCTTGGAAGGTAGAGGGTATTTATAGTTTCTTACAAACAAACGCCACCTACGAGCTGTGGATCAGGCATACAGTGGGTAAAGACCCGTCCGTCCTCCATGGTGTTACTTAACTAAATACTACTTAACATAAAATAACTACGACTACGAGCTTTCGAACGATTACATATACTTGAGGTGACCGACTCTTTAATACCTGGAATTTCTAATTCCTAACATGGACATTAAAGTGCCACGTATACGGAGAGCAAATATTTTGCTCTCCTTCTACTTTTGGCGCTCCACTACCATTTTTTTTTACTTGTCATCCGTTTTTTTTACTTTTAATAAAAAGATTTTTTATTTAAAAGATCTTTATCCAAAAAGATTTTTTTTAATAAAAAGTTTTTTTTCTTTATTAAGGCGCGCAAAAATCTGAATCTTATCCGAAAAAATCTGCTTTTTATCCAAAAAATATACTTTTTATCCAAAAGAATATGTATAAGAATTTGTGTGCATTATATATATAAATGTTTATTGATCAGTAAAAAAAACACACTAATAATCAGCAAAAAAAAATGAATCTTTCTAAAGGCAAGTTTCCGGTGTGCATTGTAAATGGTGGTCGTGGTAGTAACGTTCTTTTGCCAAAAAAGATTAGTTACAAAAGTTTGAAAGAATATGTTTGCACAAGGCTCGGTTTAGATATCACTGGGGTGATCCGTTTATCTTACAAAATTCAACCTGACAATCATGTGTATGAAATAAACGATGATGATGAGTTACGGTATTTTATCAATTATATTGTCGCTAATTCCATTCATCGTATGGAATTGAACGTTGAAGAACAGGTACATGATTCTAAAAATTATGAAAATTATTATTCCGGTAATCCTAGTCATACCTTTCATCCGAATTATCAAAACTTTGATTACTCCGTTAATTTTGCACCTCAACAAAATTCACAATTTTGGCAAAATTTTGAAACCTCGCACCATTTTAAAAATAATGCAATATTTGAACAATATGTTGTTTGTACTCAAAATGAACTACATCGTACCGAAATTCAAGAAAGTTATGGCAATATCCGGGAAACAAACGGCAGTCATTTTGATTACGAATAGGCGAACGATGACGGCCATCAAGCTGTGATTGGATATAATTCAGACATTGATGGTGATGACGAAGAAATAGACGACGAAGAGGCGGACGATGACGGCCATCAAGCTGTGTTTGGATATAATCCAGAGATTGATGGTGATGACGAAGAAATAGACGACGAAGAGGATGTTGAAGACAAATTACATCACAAGTGGCAACAAAATACTTTTCAGCACATTCCTAAAGATTTTTTACCAACACCTGTTTCTGAATCGAAATTAAAAAACCCAGTTGATTACGATTCATCAAAACTAGTTTATAAAAATAAGTATTTTGCTGACAAAAAAGCATGCAAGTTGGCAATTCATGAAAAATGTCTTTTAGACGGCTATGAATGTGTTCCTACAAGAACAAACAAAACCACCTACAATGTTGGTTGTATTGAACCTAAATGTTCATGGCACATCCACTCTGGAACTGAAAAAGGAAGCAAAGTTTTTATTATTAAAAAAATTTTAGACCTACACACATGTTCAAGAACTGTAGTCCGTTCACATCATCGTAATGCAAGTGGCAAGTTAGTAGGTCACATGCTTCAGAAACAATTATCAGATACAGATCGTGATTTAAAGGCAAAAGACATTATGAATGATATGGCCGCGCGTCATGGAGTTCAGCTTTCATACATGCAAGCTTATAGGGGTTTAAATAAGGGTTTGGAAATGCTTCGGGGTTGCCCGATTGAATCATTTGAAAAATTACCTTATTATTGTTATAATTTGAGAAACGTAAACCCATGAACTCTTACAAACATAAAAGTTGACAAACATGGCAGGTTTGATATGTTATTTATCTCTCTTGGTGTTGCGGTAAGTGTATAAAAAACGTGATTTCATTCATTTAGTTATGCTATTTAAAGTACTAATTCGCTATATTGTTTTGGGTGTAACAGATTCGAAGCTTCGTGAATTATTTACGACCAATGATTATAATTGATGGAGCTCACTTAGAGAATGACTTCTATAATGGAGTCAATCTCTTGGCTGTAGGTATGGATGGTAACAACCAAATCTTCCCTATTGCTTATGGTATTTGCCAAGGTGAGGACGGCAAGGGTTGGTCATGGTTTCTAGAAAATTTAAAGGGTTGTTGATGAGTGTGTAAATACTCATCATTTTTTGTTAAATCTGAACTGCAAAACACTTAAAAATGCTCAGAAATGCATCAAAATACTGAAAATATCTCAAAATTTCATTTTATATGTTTCAGATGCAAAATGTTTAAAATCAGATGAAAAATGAGCTAAGTTTGCATAATTGGCAGTTTCAGTCCCCCAAGTTTCAAAAGTTGTCAGAAATAGTCCCTGAGCACTTATTTCAAAAGTAAAATCACCATAGGTCCTTTTAAAATCATAAGTTGTCAAAATTAGTCCTTTGGTGAAAAATATTAAAAGTTTTGAGAAATTACAAAATTGGTCCTTCAAGTTTCAAATTTGGCAAAAATGGTCCTTGGAAATTTGAAAATGTCAAGTTTGGTCCTTGTACTATTGGATCTTGTCACTTTTAGTCCCTTGGAACAACTTTGCAAATATGGCAGCCTTGGTCCCTTGAATTTCAGAAATTACACAATAAGCCCTTGTATTAAAGCCTTGGACCCTTGTCAATACCCAATTGGACCCCTGCCATTTTACCTTTTGGCCCCCCTTGTTTTGACCCCCTGCCAATAATATTACCCAGTCAACCTCCCAAGTCAAACAAACACCCCCGTTTTCCCTCCTTTTTCACTGTCTTCCCAACTTGCTTCTGCAAACTCAGACAAAACCATCCCTCCAACTCACAAACCCACTCCCTATTCCCCCCACCTCCACCAAACAACAAAGAAACATTTAATGCTCCCTCATCTACAAGTTATCAGAGATAGTGGATTTTTCCACTATCTTCATTTTTGGCGCCAAAATAAGAAATCAAAGGTGGAGATCAAATGAACCAAATCAATGGCCAGGATTGAGATGAGAAACCCTAATGAAGCATATAAATGAAGAGAGAAGACAGAGAAATGTTTTGTCACTGTTTTTAGACCATTTACTTAAATTCATGTGTAATCATTTTAACTTTTAATGTAATCTTTTAGCTGGGTTTCAAGTTTTTATGTAATAAACAAGTAATTTATGCATCAATCCATCAGTTTCAGAGAACCAATTTCAGTTTTATGTTTGTTCTAAATTTCCCGCCAAGAAAGTGTTCTTGTCACATTTTAAGTTTCACTCTGTTTTGCTTGTTCAAATTAGTTCATTTCCGTTATTTTGATGTTACCTAAGCAAGTTTGAAGGTTTTTCATGTCTTAATTGCAATTTTCTAAGAAAATCAACTCGGTCAACAAAAGTCAACTGAAGCAGGGTAGGGTCAAATCTTTGACCTGGACTAGATGTGGTGTTGGATTAAGCTCATTAGGAGTGGTATTCAACCATTTGGTGCAAGCTTTAGCAGCTGGACTGCTGTAAGCTTTTCATTCATTTTATGTCACTTGTATGATTAAATCTGTATGTGATTGATCTCATGTAGTTAGTGTTAATTGTTAGCTCTAATCACTCCAGTTAGACTCATTTTGCCCAGCTACAGTTAGATTGGGAAGAGAATCTAATCAGTTAAGTTAATTGTTAGTTCTAGTTTGCACACTAGTCTAATAAACCAGTGTTTGGAATAAGGTGTTATTGGAAGCTTTCAAGCTTCTCTGTGGTTAGATTTATTATGGATAGTCTCCTTTAGCTCTATAGAACTAATATCAGTGTTTCTCTTGCCTCTCAGAACCACTTAAGTCAACATTGCATTCAAGCTTATTCTGTGCTCAAGTGTGTCTGATTCAGTAGCTAGGATCTTGCAAATAGGTTTAGGAATACTCAATATAGCTTGCATTAGTCTTATTTCACCAGTAAACATCAATCTCAGTTCACAAAATGGATTCAAATCTCAGTTTGGTCAAAATATCACTTCTGTGTTGAAAGTCAAAAGCTTGAAAAAGTCAGTTTGAGCCTAACTAGGGTGATTTTTCATGGACTCATTTTTGGTTCAAATCAAGTGAAACTTTGGATTTATTAACTTCAACTAGTCTAATTTCTTAATCTGCTTTTTGTAGATTTTTGGTAATTTTTTACAAGCCTCAAAATGGCTTGTCAACTAGGTCCTATCTCCCCTGTGCACTGACTCAGTGTATAACTGAGTGTGCACAGGTGATTTGCAGTCCTTGCACAGAGCTCATCAGAGCTTATCCAGGGCTCATCCTTGGTTTAGAAGTAGCCACCCAGGTCTAGTGTAGGATCCTTTATCTGGTTTTTGATTTCTAGCTTATTTGGTAGCTTATTCTTAGGCTGCAAGTAGGCCTCAAAACTGTTTTTAGCACTAGACTCAAATCATCCAAATCTTTGTAGTTTGCAATTCAGTTGTTTAGAGCAGTTGTTTTTAGTTCATTTTGAGTACTTTTAGCTTATTACAGCTTCTGTAATCAGTTGGTAGCTTATTGTGGTCTTTGGCTTATTCTAAGTGCTTATTTATAAGCACTTGTCTTTGCAGTTTCATTTTCTTACACATAACCCTCTATTTTTATATTTTTCTTAGATTCATAATATTATTTTAGACTTTTCTTGAATTTTTCAGATTTTTCTAAGTCAGTTTGCTATTTTTCTTCATTTAAATCAATTTTTAGTACTTTTTAATTAGTATTTAATACAATTAATTCAAAAAAGTTTCAAAAAAATAATTTTTCATTTTTCCTAGATTAATATAAATATAAAAAGTTAAAAAAAAATACTTTTCTAGATTTTTCTTAGTTAAATTTGTATTTTTAAGCAATTTAAGTAGTTTTAAATAGTTTTTAATTAATAGAAAATACAAAAATATTCAGAAAAATACAAAAATAGTTTTGAAAGTTCTCTTTTGTTATTTTAGATTTTTCCAATTCATAATTTTATTTTTCTAGCTTTGTTTCATATTTTCTTGTATGTTAGGCTATTATTAAATAAGTAAAAATAGTTTTTAATTAATAATAATTAGATAAATAGTTTTAAAAATCATTTTCTTTTTCTAAAAATTTTATTTTATCATTAGGTTTGTAAAAATATCATTTTCATATTTTTAAAGATTAATATTGTTTAAGTTTTACATTTTCTTTTGTACGTCGCGTAGTTTTTAATTTAAGTTTTATAAAAGAAAAATCAAAAACATCATTTTGCAAATAGTGATAGCGTTTATTTAATATATTTTATCTTTTTAATTTTCTTTAATTTGCATTTAAGCCCTGTAGTTTATGTACTTTTTCTGTAGTTATAATCATTCACAACCTCTTTTCCGTTCAAATCTTCTCGATCACTTTTCGTTGGGTGATTCATCGCACAGCTCGCTGGGACATAACGACCCGGGGAAATACTATACTCTCCAGATCTTCATTGCATTTGTTTCCGGACTGTTTTAAGTTTCTTACGGTTAGCCATTCACAAGTGGCTAGCTTGTGTGAGAAAACTTGACGGTTCGGGAGCGAATCAAATTTTGGCGCCTCTGCCGGGGAGCTGTGCTAATTATCTTACGTTTAGCAGATTAGTGATTTGAATATTCACTCCTTGTTCATACCATCTATATATGTTTATATTTTCTTATAAAAATCCAAAAACCCAAAAAGATTTTCTTTCTTATTTTTACAAAATGTTTATCCAAAAATCCAAAAATATCCATCTTTACCCTCTCACCTCTTTGATTCTTCATCCCTACCCCTCTGAAAACATTTGATTCTTTCTATGTCTTATCCTCACCCTCTTGGTTGTCAATGGTGTGGTGGTCCTTATAATGGTGGCAATTGCCCCAGTTGTAGCATGGTGGAGTCAGGAAACGGGTCTGTCTATAACCAAGATCCCTATTCTTACCATAACACAACTGATTTATTCCATCAGCTACCACACTGTGAGACTCAGCAGTTTTACTGTTGTGAGTACTGTGGTGGTTCACACTCCAGTTCTGATTGTCAATCGGGAAACACGCTTGTCTATGAGCAGGTTCCTGATAACAATTATGACTACCACACATATAACTCACAGCCACATCATTTTTACTGTTGTGAGTATTGTGGAGGTCCACACTGTAGCTCTGATTGTCAAACAAGGAATCCATTTCCTTGTAACAATTACAACTCTTCGTATCATGACCAACCTCTACTGTACCAAATGAATCAGGCACCACCTCAGCCTGAGCCACTTCCTCAAAATCTTCTCCTTGATCTTTTGGATTTAGTGAAAGATTTGAAGGAAGGTAACCATTCCCAAGATAATCCAAATCAAAAATCCATGGAAGAATTGTTAGCTGAAGAGCAGGCTGCTAAAATAAATTCCCAAATTGCGTTTGAAAAATCTATTAGGGAATCAATTGCAAAAGAAAAAGCAGCCAGATCTAGCTCTCAATTTCGTTTTATTCCTGATGACAGTGATGATGAGGATACACTTGATATCCTTCAATTCTATAAAGATTCATCAAGTTCATCAGTTGATATCCCAGCAGTTGAGATTCATTCTCAAACAACTGCTATCACACCCGATATTCCCACTCACTCTCTAAACAAGGGGGATGAGCATCTTGACACTGTTCCTGAAAAGGAATCGGACGAATTCATAAAGTCTAGTGTTGAGAACCTTGTCCCAATCCCGAGAGAGTCATAGGGAACTTCTGATCATATGTGTGATTCTTCTTCCCTCTTGAGTGTTCAAAAGATCATTTTGAAACTTTCTCCGATTTTAGCGACGATTGTGCTTCTTATGGAAACATCGAGTATGTTGAGGCATCGCTTCCACAATCTGATGCCGATCATCTTCTTGAGGAATTCACCGATGAACTCACTCACATCAATCCACTTTCATCAGAAAGTAACGATGTTCTCTTTGATTTCGAAGCCGATCTGGGAGAAACTGAAAGTCTCCTTGATAATGATCGTTCACTCACTTCTTATCCCAACAGTCCAATTGAGAATATTGATCACTTTGTTCCTGAAGCATTCAAAACAACTCTCACTAATCCTCTATTTGAATTCGACTCTGAATTCACTTTAATTTATGAGAATCCACTCTTTGATACTCAGACCAAGGATAGTGATGAGCCCACAATGGAACAAGAGTTCACAATTTCACTTCATGTGAATGATTCTTTTCATGAAGAGTTCTCCGGTGAACTCTCTCATGACATATCTCCTCCGGAACATGATCAATTCTATTTTGATCTTGAGGATGATATTGGCTCGGAGGAAGGTGTACTCTATCATACGAGTTTGCCTATTAATGATACTACCCTCACCCTTCCTCCCGATATGTCTACATTTGAGGATGAAGAATGGATCTTGATTGTTATCAAAATCTTTCTTCCTTTCCTCAAATATCTTGTGATTTCTCTTCTTCTTCACTCCTTCGGGAATGAAGACACTATCTTTGACCCCGGCATTTTCATTTATCATCTGTGAGCCGGATCTGTGTATATCTCATCGGTGTGGAACTTTCACGTACTTCAATGTTTATACAAACATCTTGAATGAAAGTCCGATGGAGATTGTCTCTTCCACTTACTTCCCCATGAACAAATTAATTCGGGGTCGAGTCAAGCTAGCGACTCGGTAATCAAAAACAGTAGTTAAACATGGGTTTTCACCCGTGTGTACCACCCTAGTGTGGAGGAGTTACCCCCCGCTGTTGTATATAAGAGTTTCAAAAAAAATAATAAATAAAAAAATAAAAAATAAAAATAAAAAATAAAAAATAAAAAAAATAAAAAATTTTTGCTAAATAATGGCCGTAGTATTTCCCTTTTACGTTCTATGTTTCGGCATAACCGCCGGTACTTTGAATATTGAGGGCAATATTCATTTCTAGTGTGGGGGGGAATTCTCACGAATTTTATCATGTAATTATACCACCCAATTCCCCCATTTTTGACCAATTTTTTTTTTTTTTTTTTGGAGTAAGTGTTTTTCACTTACTCAGATTACGGTTATCAGTCCGCCATGTCTAATAAACAAAAGGATTGGCTAATCCAGGAGCAAACGGCTCTTGGTAAAGATATCTCAACTCCGTTGACGGCTTGCAATTTGCCCAAAATTGTATGGTATTCAACTCACCATATCCTTAAAAGTGAAGAGTTGGCTAGCCCGCAAGTTTATGGCTTGTGGTAAAGGCAGTGGAAAAACCATAATTGGTAATCAGCTCACCAAAGATATTTTATCTAAGAGTTGGCTAGTCCAGAAGCAAACGGCTTCTGGTAAAGACAAGTCAAATCCGTTGGAAGCTGGTGGTTTGCTCAAAATCACATGGTTATCAGTGTACCATAGTTCTTACTTGAACTGAAACATTTGGCTACTCCAGAAGTAATGGCTTTTGGTAAAGAGATTCAAATCCATTAAGTTTTTCTCAAAAGATTGCTAGGGACTAGCAATAGTTTAGTGTGGGGGATTGATGAGTGTGTAAATACTCATCATTTTTGGTTAAATCTGAACTGCAAAACACTTAAAAATGCTCAGAAATGCATCAAAATACTGAAAATATCTCAAAATTTCATTTTATATGTTTCAGATGCAAAATGTTTAAAATCGGATGAAAAATGAGCTAAGTTTGCATAATTGGCAGTTTCAGTCCCCCAAGTTTCAAAAGTTGTCAGAAATAGTCCCTGAGCACTTATTTCAAAAGTAAAATCACCAAAGGTCCTTTTAAAATCATAAGTTGTCAAAATTAGTCCTTTGGTGAAAAATATTAAAAGTTTTGAGAAATTACAAAATTGGTCCTTCAAGTTTCAAATTTGGCAAAAATGGTCCTTGGAAATTTGAAAATGTCAAGTTTGGTCCTTGTACTATTGGAGCTTGTCACTTTTAGTCCCTTGGAACAACTTTGCAAATATGGCAGCCTTGGTCCCTTGAATTTCAGAAATTACACAATAAGCCCTTGTATTAAAGCCTTGGACCCTTGTCAATACCCAATTGGACCCCTGCCATTTTACCTTTTGGACCCCCTTGTTTTGACCCCCTGCCAATAATATTACCCAGTCAACCTCCCAAGTCAAAAAACACCCCCGTTTTCCCTCCTTTTTCACTGTCTTCCCAACCTGCTTCTGCAAACTCTGACAAAACCATCCCTCCAACTCACAAACCCACTCCCTATTCCCCCCACCTCCACCAAACAACAAAGAAACATTTAATGCTCCCTCATTTACAAGTTATCAGAGATAGTGGATTTTTCCACTATCTTCATTTTTGGCGCCAAAATAAGAAATCAAAGGTGGAGATCAAATGAACCAAATCAATGGCCAGGATTGAGATGAGAAACCCTAATGAAGCATATTAATGAAGAGAGAAGACAGAGAAATGTTTTGTCACTGTTTTTAGACCATTTACTTAAATTCATGTGTAATCATTTTAACTTTTAATGTAATCTTTTAGCTGGGTTTCAAGTTTTTATGTAATAAACAAGTAATTTATGCATCAATCCATCAGTTTCAGCAACCAATTTCCAGTTTTATGTTTGTTCTAAATTTCCCGCCAAAAAAGTGTTCTTGTCACATTTTAAGTTTCACTCTGTTTTGCTTGTTCAAATTAGTTCATTTCAGTTATTTTGATGTTACCTAAGCAAGTTTGAAGGTTTTTCATGTCTTAATTGCAATTTTCTAAAAAAATCAACTCGGTCAACAAAAGTCAACTGAAGTAGGGTAAGGTCAAATCTTTGACCTGGACTAGATGTGGTGTTGGATTAAGCTCATTAGGAGTGGTATTCAACCATTTGGTGCAAGCTTTAGCAGCTGGACTGCTGTAAGCTTTTCATTCATTTTATGTCACTTGTATGATTAAATCTGTATGTGATTGATCTCATGTAGTTAGTGTTAATTGTTAGCTCTAATCACTCCAGTTAGACTCATTTTGCCCAGCTACAGTTAGATTGGGAAGAGAATCTAATCAGTTAAGTTAATTGTTAGTTCTAGTTTGCACACTAGTCTAATAAACCAGTGTTTGGAATAAGGTGTTATTGGAAGCTTTCAAGCTTCTCTGTGGTTAGATTTATTATGGATAGTCTCCTTTAGCTCTATAGAACTAATATAAGTGTTTCTCTTGCCTCTCAGAACCACTTAAGTCAACATTGCATTCAAGCTTATTCTGTGCTCAAGTGTGTCTGATTCAGTAGCTAGGATCTTGCAAATAGGTTTAGGAATACTCAATATAGCTTGCATTAGTCTTATTTCTCGAGTAAACATCAATCTCAGTTCACAAAATGGATTCAAATCTCAGGTTGGTCAAAATATCACTTCTGTGTTGAAAGTCAAAAGCTTGAAAAAGTCAGTTTGAGCCTAACTAGGGTGATTTTTCATGGACTCACTTTTGGTTCAAATCAAGTGAAACTTTGGATTTATTAACTTCAACTAGTCTAATTTCTTAATCTGCTTTTTGTAGATTTTTGGTAATTTTTTACAAGCCTCAAAATGGTTTGTCAACTAGGTCCTATCTCCCCTGTGCACTGACTCAGTGTATAACTGAGTGTGCACAGGTGATTTGCAGTCCTTGCACAGAGCTCATCAGAGCTTATCCAGGGCTCATCCTTGGTTTAGAAGTAGCCACCCAGGTCTAGTGTAGGATCCTTTATCTGGTTTTTGATTTCTAGCTTATTTGGTAGCTTATTCTTAGGCTGCAAGTAGGTCTCAAAACTGTTTTTAGCACTAGACTCAAATCATCCAAATCTTTGTAGTTTGCAATTCAGTTGTTTAGAGCAGTTGTTTTTAGTTCATTTTGAGTACTTTTAGCTTATTACGACCATGTAATCAGTTGGTAGCTTATTGTGGTATTTGGCTTATTCTAAGTGCTTATTTATAAGCACTTGTCTTTGCAGTTTCATTTTCTTACACATAACCCTCTATTTTTATATTTTTCTTAGATTCATAATATTATTTTAGACTTTTCTTGAATTTTTCAGATTTTTCTAAGTCAGTTTGCTATTTTTCTTCATTTAAATCAATTTTTAGTACTTTTTAATTAGTATTTAATACAATTAATTCAGAAAAGTTTCAAAAAAATAATTTTTCATTTTTCCTAGATTAATATAAATATAAAAAGTTAAAAAAAAATACTTTTCTAGATTTTTCTTAGTTAAATTTGTATTTTTAAGCAATTTCAGTAGTTTTAAATAGTTTTTAATTAATAGAAAATACAAAAATATTCAGAAAAATACAAAAATAGTTTTTAAAGTTCTATTTTGTTATTTTAGATTTTTCCAAGTCATAATTTCATTTTTCTAGCTTTATTTCATATTTTCTTGTATTTTAGGCTATTATTAAATAAGTAAAAATAGTTTTTAATTAATAATAATTAGATAAATAGTTTTAAAAATCATTTTCTTTTTCTAAAAATTTTCTTTTATCATTAGGTTTGTAAAAATATCATTTTCATATTTTTAAAGATTAATATTGTTTAAGTTTTACATTTTCTTTTGTACGTCGCGTAGTTTTTAATTTAAGTTTTATAAAAGAAAAATCAAAAACATCATTTTGCAAATAGTGATAGCGTTTATTTAATATATTTTATCTTTTTAATTTTCTTTAATTTGCATTTAAGCCCTGTAGTTTATGTACTTTTTCTGTAGTTATAATCATTCACAACCTCTTTTCCGTTCAAATCTTCTCGATCACTATTCGTTGGGTGATTCATCGCACAGCTCGCTGGGACATAACGACCCGGGGAAATACTATACTCTCCAGATCTTCATTGCATTTGTTTCCGGACTGTTTTAAGTTTCTTACGGTTAGCCATTCACAAGTGGCTAGCTTGTGTGAGAAAACTTGACGGTTCGGGAGCGAATCAGTTGTATCGGTGAGCAACGGGACTTGACAATCATCTCTGATAGACACCCATCAATTATTTCATCTGTGCAAAAAGTGTTCCCGAATGCTTTTCATGGTTACTGTTGCCGCCATTTAATGATGAATGTAGGTTTTGTTAATACAAATAAGCCGTAGAAACGTTTATTTATATTTTACGATCTTCTAATGTTTTGTCGATAACAAACGTAAAATCATTTTAACGAAACAAATAAAATACGTAAATGGTTTGAACTAATAGTTTCTAACATATTCACATTTTCACATAAAACACTAAAACAAGTATAAGTGATTTTATGATTTAATATTACATATGTACAACAACTAGTGTTTACATATTTGGGTAAAATATACACATAACTAGTATGTAGTATATTGGGTAATATAAATGGGTAGAAACTTAAGTATCATAACTCATTGGGCAAATACATTGAATGTAGTTGGGTACAACCCAAAGCCCATGACCCATGGAGCTTGACCCATAACCCATTGCATGACATCATGCTTATATCATACATGGATAATATCCATAACCCATGGATCAACCCATACCCAAGTGACTAAGTGCATTGCACTTAAGAGATACATTGTATCTAGCTAAAGATCCATGGATCAACCCATGACCCATGACCCATAACCAAAATACCCATGGGTAAAAGGGAGCGTCCCACGGATCCCTAGCTTTACGCTAGACGGATCCCTTGTGGAAGGGATCCGTGGGATCCGGGGAACAGTAGATTTTTTCTTCTATAAATAGTGAGCCATTTCTTCATTGTTGCTCACCACTTTCTAACACACTTTCTCCTTGAGTTAAAAACTCACTAACCTCAGATCCAAGAGATCTATGTTTGTAGTTTTGTTTTTGTGTGATCTTCTAGGTTCCTCTTAAAGGCAAGATCACCACGTTTGAAGTCGAGCAAGCTCAAGTCCATGAGTTGCCATGCTTCCTCATCATCAAGACTACTGAAGTCTTCTTGTTGATGATTGTTTTTCTTTTCTAAGAAGTGTTGAAGACATTAGTGAAAGATATTAGTGAAGGGTATCTATCGTCCATATCATAAGCACTTGTGGTAGATGCTTAGAAGTCAAGACTAGAAGCATTAGTGAAGGGTGCTTAGAAGTCAAGACATAAGACATTAGTGAAGGGTGTCTTGAAGATCTAGTCAAAGGCATTAGTGAAAGGTGCCTTAGATGTACATTCGATATGGTGTGTTTCGATGTACAAGATAGATTAGAACTAGATCCAAGGATATTGATATCCTTGATGATGTTGTAAAAAAGAGTTGGTCTCCTTTGGGATTAGTCGTTGGTGTAGTGTTGGGTAGTAGTTCCTCCATTGAAATGGAACTAGGTGCTTAGCCTAGTACCTAATAAAGGGTAGGCGACGTTGTGTAGGTGTGGTTCACCTTGGTGTGAAAGAACTAGGTGCTTAGCCTAGTACCTAATAAAGGGTAGGCGACGTTGTGTAGGTGTGGTTCACCTTGGTGTGAAAGAACTAGGTACTTAGCCTAGTACCTTATAAAGGGTAGGCGACGTTGTGTAGGTGTGGTTCACCTTGGAGTGAAAGAACCCGGTGGTTAGCCTAGCACCGGAAAAAGGGTAGGCGACGTTGTGAAGGCTTCTCCGCCATAAGGAGATTGGTGTAGTGATTACGAACTCTCAAGTAGGTGACTCGATGAGTGGAGTAGGGAAAGGAAGGTGTCCTTGTAGCCGAACCACTATAAATACTCGCATTGTAGTTTTGTGCTTCTTACTCCTATCTTTCATTACATACCTTTATATGCTTGTTTATCAACATCCAACACACACATCCAAATAGATTGACATAAGTCGATCTAAATAGTTTAAAAGGAAGTTTTAATTGGCAAAACTATTCAACCCCCCTTCCAGTTTTCCACATGTTTAATGGCTGAAAGGCACAAAGTTGTGTATTGGAAAATGTGCAAAGCTTGCACTGGCGATGAATTTGAGAAATGCATGGGTTTTATAGCTAATGTAAAACCAAATGCATACAGAAAACTTAGAGAAGCATCATATGCCAAATGGTCTAGGGCCCATTGTCCAACTGATCGTTATAATTAGCTCACCTCAAATAGTGCAGAGTCGGTAAATTCATTAAGTCGAAAAGCTCATAAACTACCAGTTACAATGCTGATGGAATTTTTCAGAGACCGTTTGCAAAGGTGGTATTACGAAAGGAGGTATACTGGAGGTATATGTTTAAATCCTATATGTTTTCCATTACATTATTGTTAAAAAATAAATTTAGTATCTTCACATATAACTGTTGATTAATTTGAAAATGTAGATATGGGTGTTCACGAACTTACACCTTGGGCAGAGGCAAAAGTGCATGACAGGATTCGAAAGAGTTATGGTTTAAATGTGCATGGAATCAATATTAACGAATACCAAGTTGTGGATAGACATATAAGCTTTGTTGTTAGTCTTACTAATTGTTTGTGCACTTGCAAAAAATGGCAGCTCTCAGGTTTGCCTTGCTGTCATGTAATAGCAGTGTCAAGGTTCTTGAAAATTAAAGATGTGGGTGTTTGGGCAAAAGTATGGTTCAAGAAATCAACATACAAATCGACATATCAAGAATAAGTTTATCTAGTTGGAGATGTTCAGTCTTGGAACACTCAATGTAATGTCACACATGTTCTTCCACCTAACACATAAATACGTGGTGTTGGGAGACCGAAAAATAAGGATCGTATTCCATCTAAAGGAGAGATACCAAGGGCAGCGTATTGTAAACGATGCAATTATGTTGGACATACAAGTGACAGATGTAAACAGCCTGCGAATTCTCAAAGAACAACATACGATTGGGGGGAACATTCTTAAGAGTGGGAGGTACCGTGGTGCAAAAAAAATTCGAATGTTTGAAGAATGTCACATGTTTGGCAATGGTAATAATACCGTTTGGAGACAATAAAGAGCAAAAAAAATTATTAAAAATTCGTATTGTAACTTTTATTTAATTTTCGTATTGTAAGTTTTATTTAATGTTCGTACTGTAACTTTTATTTAAATTTCATATTACCTAGCAAAACATAGTAACTTTTATTGAAATGAAAATACATTAAACAGAGTATGAATTACAAACAATATCTTCAGCTCTTATTTTGTACAATAAAAAAACCAACACAAAGTCACATTCAAGTAGAATTACATTCAAATAGAATACGATAGACCGATTACATTGAAATTAAAACAAACAAACAAAAATCACATTCAGGCTAAGCATTCCTATCTAAATTTCATTAGGAGTCAATTCAATACGCGTAGCAAAAACATCAATTAGTTTATCATCAAGTGTGACGCATGGAAACATATCACAACGGACATCAGTATCAGTGAGTAAACGTACTAGACCTTCATCCAAACTATGGTTTGGTTTTCGGAAATAAAAGTATTTAGATGTAGCTTCATCATAACCTAATTCCTTCATAAGCTATTGCATTTCATTCAGGCAAAAAGTGGACACACTTAGAAAGTCCACGTAAGTATATACACCTTCGTCGAAAGTGATACAACCAAATTTTCTAGAAAATGTACCATAATGATGTAGTATAATTGAAAAAAGCAACTCATCTTCATCACCAGATTCACCATATATTGCATCAGTAATATCGAGTTCCCCCTCACTTCTCCATTCACGAATAACCATCTTTTGATTTGATAATCAGTAAAACCATCTTTATATACACATTTTAGCATGGCGAGCAAAATTCGAGTTGTCACATCCAAACTGACATAAAGCTGACGCGGAGCGCAAAAGTCGAGTTGTCACCTAACAAAATGACATAAAGCTGACACGGAGCGCAAAAGTCGAGTTGTCATCTAACAAAATGACATAAAGCTGACACGGAGCGCAAAAGTCGAGCTGTCACATCCAAACTGAGATAAAGCTGACACGGAGCGCAAAAGTCGAGTTGTCACCTAAAAAAATGACATAAAGTTGACACGGAGCAGAAAAATCGAGTTATCACCTAAGAAAATGAAATAAAGCTGACACGGAGCGCAAAAGTCGAATTGTCACATCCAAACTGACATAAATGCTCCAACAACTATTTTTCCCTTATAAATACCCACTTATCATCATGCATTTTGTCACACAACTTCTTGTCACACTCTCTCAAGTATCACTCATTTTCACACAACACATTATGGCTGAAGACCCAAGTGAGGTTCAAAAGGTTATCCTTAGACGATTACGCACCGAAGAAGAAAAAGAAATGTATCTGATTAACAATTTGTTAGGTGAAATAACTCGTATTATGTTACAGATGCATGAACGTGGTCCAGAGGTTGAAAGGTTGCGTGAATTGCCTCAAGACCATCCAGTTATCTGCGTCGGTCTACAAACTCTACTAAGAACTGAGGAAACAGATATGCATCTCTCAATCACCTTGAAGGAACTTAGGCAAAAAGTGAGGCAAGTCTAGGAGGAGAAGTCAAATCTCATCAACTATTACAAATCATTATAAAAGCTTAATGAGAACTGTTTGATGATTTGCCAGGGACGAGTTGCTATATTGTTTTACACCACCTTACCAACCATGTGTGTCGTTTGTTGTAGCTTTTATGTTGTGAAATCATCTAAATAAGGTTGCCCATGTAGTCTAGTGAAGTGGTGGTTTCTTTGTTGTAATGCGTAGCTTGTATTGTAATGCTTTTACTCTTTTATTAGACTTCTTTTATAACATTAGTCTACATTTTCACCAAATTTATTGCGGATAAAAGTAATAAAACATAACCAAAATGAAAACTTTAAAAGGTCTATAAAAACTATAAAAATATTTGAACTACATAAAGTAAAAACATAACCAAACGAAACACCAAAGGTTTATACTCTAGAAATTTGAACTACAGAAAAGGTTGCTTAGTTTTAACATCTACAGAAAATAAAAACATAACCAAACGAAACACAAATGGTTTATACTCTAGAAATCTGAACTACATAAAAGGTCGCTTCATTTTAACAACTGCTCCAAAAGGCAAAGGTGCAAAACGTTGCCTATACTCTAAAAATTCTTCAACAATGGACTCCCTCGAACAACGCGCCAAATGCATGGTATCAGAATTTTTTGGAAGCGCCAAACTGTTCATAATATATCTCATATTTAGGAACATCATTGGACCACAATCACCAAATGCACCAGACTGCTGAGGGACCCCGGTCGGGAAAGTTACATTGATGGCATATGTAGAGTGATCAATGTTTTGCGCCTCAAAAACCTTTAATTTATGCAAAAAAGAAGGCATGAGTCTAGAAAACATAGCACACATGTTACGAAACCTCTCTGTGTCACGGATACATAACGCCTCATAGCTATCAAAAAATGCAAGCTGACCGGATGGTATGTGAAACACGGCTAAATACCAGTGCTCATAGGTAGCGTCATGGACAGGGATGAAAACGTAAAGTAAGAAATATACATAATATATGAGTTCAAATAAAAAAAACAAAAAAAAAACTATCTAGCTAAAAAAAAAGTATACCATAGATATAAATATAGAATAGACAATATTGGATAACATGTTATATACTTACAGATTCACAATCTTTCCAGTGTTTTCCATACCACCTACTATTGGCATATTTTTCGTTTAAGGCCTTATCTCTAACCATCATCTGCATGAATCGACTATCAACGCATGCCCAACGAGAATTCCTCCCAAACTTAAACAAACACAACCTTACATACGCTTCAATATGCTACAAAAAAATTAACAAATACACATTAAAAGAAACAACAAAATAAAATAACTAAAACATTAAACAAAAAAGAACCAAACACATACCGAGTCAGTCAAATATCCGGTACCCCGCGGAGGATCCAAACATAAAATCGCCATCCACCAATTTTCAAATATTCGGTCGGAAATGAGAAAGGGAAAACTGCTATTATCACGGTCCTCTGAATTGTAAAATTCAATAAACTTGGGACTCCAGGAAGGTCTTTGTTGCTCCTTTGCAACAAACTGAGGAGGAAGATAAACCTTACCAACAGGACAGGTATTTGGTTTGTTGTTTTCTATTTGGCTTTTGGTTGTGGCTCATTTGTTTCAGGTAGTGTTGTATAGGGAGATTTGCATATTGGACCAGGCATACGTAACCTATTAGGTCTCCCCTGATTGTGGTGTTGCTAAAAAAACAATAAAAATAAGTATAAAAAATATTTGGTGGGAATATAATAAGAAGAATAGTTAAAATAAAAAAAAATACCGATTGGAGAACAACTGGTGAAGAAAATGTGGGATCCAGGGCGTAAGAATTAATAATTGAGATTTTTTGGACATTGTGTGCCTGTAAATATAAACAATAAATTACGTTAAGAAAGATATAATATATTTTTAAAATAAATATAAATCGGCAATAGCTACAATACAAAAACATACCGCTAGTTGAGTGACTTGTGAACCAAAAACAGGATGTTGCACGACGGGGGAGCAAAATGTGAAGTCCTGGGGTGGCTGTAAATGTAAAAAATAGATTAAAAATATATTACGTTATGAATAATAGATTAAAGATTTAATATATTATCATATGAGACGTTGGTACATCTCCTCAAAAATCAGCCATTTGCACAAGGGTGTGATGATAATTCATCCATGGCCCATTGGAATAATGGAATGAATTATCCGCATAACCTTTAGACATATTTAAAGATGACTTTAAATGTGAGTCTCCTCCAATAGTACCCTTCTCAACTTCCTGGCGAGTATCCATCGGTACATCATCATTTGTATGATTTCGAGCACCAAATAGTTGTTCGTTAATTGCTTTAACACGTTGATTCATTTCTCGAACCTCTTTAACAAATTGAGGTATATCGCCGAATTGCTGTATTATAAACATGAAAAATATATATATACGTTAAGAATGCAAAAAATAATTCATTTTACAGTCCTTGAATACATTGTAAAAAAATATACATATTTATTTCTAATTATTAGTATACATTGTATTATAATAATAAAACAAAAACAAAAAAATATATGACAAATAATGAAACTAAGAATAACACAAATTACCTCATATGTCTTAATCTTGGCATTCAAGTCTCGCAACTCACACTCAATGGCATTCAATCGACTACTATCACCATGGGAGGGCTTAAATGCTTTGGGCCGTGGTGGTTTAATTGTATGATTCCTATTCCTGTTAGTGACAGGTTTGGGAATACCAATTGATCGCGGATCACTAAAATAACTACGACTTTGTACCCAAAAATAACATTGATTCTCTCGTTCTGTTTGAGCAAAGGGGAGCTCAATTTGTTGAAACTACAAATTAAAACAATTATTAATAAAAGTATATGCGAAAAGAAAAACGAAAACAATCATTATATATAGCTTACGTCAGGATCAAAATCTGGAAATAGAGTCCTACAATGACGTTTCTCAAACCTCTTTTGGACCGACCAACCAATGCCTCTAGGAATAGTATCAGGCTCCTTCATCCACCACTCACTAGTGCCTGGTAAAGTCTCTTGTATCCACGTCTAAAAATACATACAAGAAAATTAAAAATGGCTATTAATATATGAATTGAAGTATATTAGTTTATATAAAACATACCTTGAAACCCCATACAAATCCATAAAGGTTGTACGCAGGTAATTCGCCACATTTATCAGAAACTGCCTTGCCTTTAATTTTACTAATAACCTTATTGGCCATCTTACCCAACTTACCCTTAACTTGATTGTCAACAACATCTTTGGTTTTGTCTGGCGCAACATCTTTGTTTGTGTCTGGCTCACGTCTAAAAGCAACATTCTTAATAGTAGTATAAACGACATACCAACACCAAGAACCCCACGGAAAATCATTAAATCTATTCAAATCGTCAGCCAAACTCAAAACAAGCTCACTAGCCCTAAACTTACCTTCCCGCCAGGCTAATATAAATTCAACAAAAATAATCAAACAAACACGTAACGCATCTTCGTCGGTAATTGTATCCCACGTGTCACCATCTAATATCTCCTTAATTTGCCATAGGAAAACACCATTTCTACCATATTGCAATCCTAAACGATGTAACATTGGTCGATGATCTATTTGTGATATTTCCTTTACATTAAAATGACCAAACTTTAAACCAGAACATAAACAAAACTCTTCGCGACCAAATTTGCAATAGTGCTCACTGTCAATATTATATCGAAATTTCAGTGTGTTGCTTTGGGTCTACATATTCTTGCCTAAGGAGCATTCCATGAAGTAAAGATGGCTCATGGTCAATATAGGGAACATTCAACCAATCACCAAAACAACTTTGTAAAAACAATTGATATCATGGAGTACTTGTAGAATTTTCAACTCCGGATAATAGTTCACGCATATCATTTATAAGTGTCATCTGGCTACGTACAATAACTTTTGCATCATAAATCTACAAAATATATATACATGGTCAAAAAAATATGTATTCAAAAAAATCTACTTTTTAACTAATGTATTTTCAATCTCCACGTACTAATTAACTAATATACATATTCAATCTCCATGTATGTTCAAAAAATCTACTCTTTGTACTAATTAACTAATGTATTTCACATGAATACATGACACATTCACATCTCCACGTCCCCAGTTTAATTGTTAATTTCATGAAATCGTGAACAAATCTTGATTTCATATAAGAGGCTTTTTAAAACAATAGGAGTAATACTACTATATATTGCATTTACAAAGTGCGTGAATGATGTTGGTTTTGAAAATTTAATCGATAAAGTCCATTTGTGTAGATTTGATAGCACCACACTCAAAGTCACTACTAATTTATGTATATGTTCAATCCTAAAATTACACTAATAAATACATGAAACATTATTAAAAAATGAACAAGTTAATACCTTACAAGGCCTTTGGATATCATCATTCATTTTTAAACAAAGAAAAGAATCGGAGTGTGTTTTGAATGGGGACCAAACCAATATATCTAAATGGGGACCATATGACAACTAATTTGAGGATTTTGCTTTCAAGAAGGGGACCGGATTGGAAATATAGGGGACCGGATGTATTTGCTCTCATGCGCTCGTGAGCAATTTTTGGGGACCAGAATTTTGGAGTGAAGTATAAAGAAGATGAGTAGATGATGAGGTAGATGAAAATTAAATAGGTATATTTACTATATTTAAGATTGATATGTAAAAAAAAACATGGGTTTTCAATTTTTGGTTTGGGGAGCACAAATAAAGGGGGAGAGCAAAAATGTTTTGCGCTCTGTGTACTTCTTATTTGCTTCCATATGCGCTTAAGGTAGTTTTTTGTAATTCAATTTTAAAAAGTAGTTTTTTGTAATTCCATTCTAAAAAGTGACGTTTTGGTAATTGATTTTTAATTTTTTATAATATTTTATTAATAACTTTTAAAATATTATTTTTTTAATTACATATTCTATTTTTTCTCTCTCCAAATCCAAATTCAAATCCGAATCCTAAACCTCTATGAAACCAAACGGGCCCTTATTATCTTTTTAATTTTAAATCTATTAACAAGTATAATTTCTCTCTCCTAATTTTAATCCAACTCCTAATACTATAACAAATCCAAATCTAAATCCAAACCCATTTGTAAACCAAACACACCCTTAAACCAAATTCAAATCCTAAATCAAATCCAATTCCAATTACAATCTCTTCTACAAATCAAACGCATCCTAAATTCGAATGTTACAGATACTTATTTTCGGGTGTTATCTAAGCCTCATATATATCTTTTATATATAAAGAGTGTAACTCTTTTTTGAAACTTGAATCTTGAATATTGAAACTTAAATTAATGTAGTTTTGCCTAAATTACCCTTAAAAGATATGGGTATGACAACGGGGAAGCACACCTCTGTGTGGAACTGTGAAGTACAAGTAACAGAGTAAGATGTAAGACAAAAAAGAATATAATTATTTTGAACGTGCGTTAGAAGAGGGATACAAAAGGAAGGTAAGCACATTATTCATCTTCAATATTTGCGATGAGAATTTTAAAGCCATCACATCAAGCTATACCTTTAACCAGAAAAGGTTTTGGGTATAAGTATAGGTGGCCGGAAAATGTTTTCCCCTGCACCAAACCATTTTTATTCTTCTTTCACCACCATCCAACAACCACCACCACCATGGCTACCCCACTATCCGTAGAGTTCAGTTTCACTACTGATAGTGATACTCTGCCACCATTATCAATACCACCGCCATCGTTCACTACTACCATTCATCCGTTGCGTCCCAGTCGCAGACGATTGTCCAAACCTGAAATCTGTTGAGCTAGTTCGGCTATTGTTTTAATTTGTTTGGTTCTTTATTTTGCTTTCGGGCTTTTCTCTAACGACAAAGGGAAAGTCAATGTTGATCACCTGGTGGTCGATAAAATGGCTATCGAATACTAACAAATCAACAAAACCACCATTTTATTGGGGGCTCTCACCACCCTGTCTTATTCTTTGAATAAAATCAGGAATGTCAGCCCAATCCCAGTGAAAGCAAGTTTCAACTTGAGTTCATCAATTGAAAACTCCCCTATGGTGAGCACCTGGTGGTCGAAAAAATGGCTATCGAATACCACCAAATAAAAAAACCACCATTTCATGAGAGGCTCTCACCACCATGTCTTATTCTTTGAATAAGACCGGGAATGTCAGCCCAATCCCCGTGAGAGCAGTTTTCAACTTGAGTTCATCAATTGAAAACTTCCTCTGATGAGCACCTTTTCGTACGCCAAAATCATTGACCTTTCTATTGTTAACACCGAGGTTACACCGATTCTCTACTTTGAACTGATAACCATTGTGTTACCCATCGAAATGGCACGGCTCTTCAATGAGCTATATTCAAGTGACAACCTTTGGTTGCAATTGAATATATACATTGAATGGGATATTAAGCAGAGAAAAAGGCTGGTCTGTTTCGTTCCCAAACACCATACCCGATTTTCTGCCAGGATGATGTATATGCTTAATAAGGAAAACAAGGCAGCTTGCTACCCTGTTGATCCTTAAATTTGCCAAGAAGAAGAAAAGTGAAGCATAGTTAGTTAGTTAGTGATTTGCTATATTTGATCGTACAAACTTTTGATTGTTATTATAATGAAATTATAGTTCACTTTTATATGTTGTTAAACTAATTTTGATGTATTAGACATGGAATTGAAGTTTAATGAATGAACCTTAGGGTGTTTAGGATTTTATATACTTATTGTGTTTCAATGAGGCTATGTATAATTAAAGAGTAACGATGCAATGCTCGGACTAGTCAACTTGTATGATGTTCAGTGTTTAAGAAAAAATATTTTGGTTATAGTTGCGATTTTTATTTTAGAAAAACCGGCATTCACTATAAACCTTAGGCTCTGATATCAATCTGTCACACCCCGCCGAAGGCGGAAACGCGAGGTGCGATGAAATCAATATACACCGCAAAAGAGATATAGTACGATACTATCATTAAAATTTAAAGAAATAGTACAACATTACAATATTGTTCTAGTCGACCTTGACAATTGAAACATAAAGTTTGATTTCCAAAAGATAACGTATTACTACATGATAACCACGGATGACTCGTGAAGAATCCTTTATTTAAAATCCTCATAAAATATGCTTACTAACGATCACCTGGAATGCATGATAAAATGGGTCAACTATGAAAATAGTTGGTGAGACATTGTCCAACAAAAGTACAAATACCACTTGTACTTTTTCTATCGACATAGTCTCCGGCATGGTCCGAGTCGGCATACACTATTGTTTCTACACCCGTTACTTTGGGATACCATAATCTTAAATGTGTAGTGCCTCTAATGTATCTAAATATTCGTTTTACGGCTTCTAGGTGTGATGTTTTAGGATCTTCTTGAAAGCGCACATAGACAAACACTAACCATAATGTCGGGTCAACTAGCCGTGAGATAAATTAGGCTACCAATCATTCCTCTATATTTAGTGTTGTCTACGGATTCACCTTCTTCATCCTTGGTGAGTTTAGTTTCCGATGACATGGGTGTTTTAATGGGTTTTGAGTCTTCAAGACCAAACTTTTTAAGCATATCCTTTATGTATTTAGATTGGTTAAAGAATATACCATCCTCTATTTGTTTAATTTGAAGTCCTAAAAAGAAGTTTAATTCGCCCATCATACTCATCTCAAACTCGTCGTGCATGATTTTAGAGAAATCATCACATAGCTCTTGATAAGTTGATCCGAATATGATGTCATCTACGTATATTTAAACTATGATAATATGTGAGTCATTTTTCTTGGTAAAGAGGGTATTATCTACTAATCCCATGGGGTACTTATGTTCAACTAAAAAGGTCTTAAGTAGATCATACCAAGCTTTTGGTGCTTGCTTAAGTCCGTATAATGCCTTTTTAAGTTTGAAAACATGATTTGGTTTTTCAAAATCGGTAAATCCGGGAGGTTGTGCAACATATACTTCTTCATTTATGAAACCATTTAAAAATGCACTTTTAACATCTATTTGGAAAAGTTTGAAATCGTTTGCACATGCATATGCAAGTAAGATTCTAATAGACTCGAGCCTAGCTACCAGTGCAAAAGTTTCATCGTAATCAATACCTTCTTGTTGATTATAGCCTTGTGCTACAAGCCGCGCTTTGTTTCTAGAAACTACACCGTTTTTGTCCATTTAATTTTGAAAAACCCATTTTCTTCCATTATAGTATGATTTTTAGGTTTTGGAACTAATGTCTATACATCATTTCTAACGAACTGGTTTAGCTCCTCTTGCATAGCAATTACCCAAGATTCATCTTTTATTGCTTCATTTATGTTTTTCGGTTCAATGGATGACACAAAACAAAAGTAGTTACTTTGATTTTGAGCTTGTGATCTTAATGTTTTTTGATTTAATTGTCCTATGACTTTATCTAAAGGATGATTTTTGGATTCTTTGATATTGACAATATATTTATTTATTGGTTCATCTTCCTTGTTATTATCATTGGTTTTTTTATTTTCAATAAGTTGACTTTCAACTAAGTCATCATCTACCAAAGGTGATGTCTTAGAGGGAGGTAGAGTTTCGTCAAATGTTACGTTTAATAATTCCTCGACTCTCATTGTTTCTTTGTGTAAAACGATATATGCTTTGCTAGTTTGTGAGTAACCAAGAAACACACCTTCATAAGGCTTTAGGTCAAATTTGGTGAGATAATCTTTGGTATTTAAAATAAAACATTTACATCCAAATACTCTAAAGTATCCTAGAGTAGGTTTCTTGCCTTTATAAAGTTCATAAGGTGTTTTGTTCAAGAACAGACGTATTAAGACTCTATTTAAGATGTAAGTAGATGTGTCAACAGCGTTACACCAAAAATTTTGGGGTATGTTTTGTTCATTAAGCATTTTTCTACTCATTTCTTGAAGAGTCCAATTCTTACGTTCTACTACACCATTAGATTGGGGTGTTCGAGGAGCCGAAAAGTTGTGTGTTATACCATTAGTATCACAAAAGTTTCCGAATTGTGTTTCATTATCGAATTCACGACCATGATCCGTTCGGATCGACACAATGTTAACACCTAGTTGATTTTGAATTTTCTTACTAAGTATTTCAAATTGATCAAAAGCTTCATTTTTGGTATTCAAAAACTTTGTCCAAGTATACCTTGAGTAATCATCTACTATGACCAAAGTATAGAAGTTGCCTCCATAACTTTGTATAGCGGATGGACCGAACAAATCCATATGCAAAAGTTCTAGACACCTAGATTTGGATACCATGTTTTTAGCCTTATGGCTACTATGATCTTTTTTCCCAATTTTACAAGCATCACAAAAGTGTTGGTCATGTTTCAACTTGGGTAAGTTTCTAACTAGCTCTTTTGAGGAAAATGATTGAATAAGTATCATATTAGCGTGGCCTAGACGTCTATGCTAAAGAGCAAAGCTATCATCTATGGTTGTTAGGAAAAGTTTATCTCTAGATGTTCTATCTATTTTCATAACATATATGTTGTGTTTCCTAACTCCTTTTGCTATGGTGATACCGTCTTTTAGGATTTTGCTACCATTTTATTCAAAGAGGACTTTATACTTATTATCACATAGTTGACTAATACTAAGCAAGTTAAATCCTAGTCTATCAACATGAGCAATATTTTCAATAGTTAGAGAGCCATGAGCAATCGTACCTTTGCCAATGATTTTGCTTTTGAGATTGCTACCAAAAGTTACATTACCTCAGTCGTACTCTTGGTATGTTGAGAAGAGGCTTTTGTTTCCCGTCATATGTCTTGAGCATTCGTTATCTTTTATCCATTCATTAGGCTCTAATCCGACTTTCAAGCATACCTATAAAACATATAACTCAAGCGTTTGGTCCCCAATATCTCATGGGTCCGTTTGGGTTAAACATACTGATTACTTGGTTCATGTATAGAAATGATGGAAATGGATTCCATGGCATGTAATTAGGAGTTTGATATGGTCTAGGGAAGTTTTGATTCCAACCGGTATGTTGATAGTTGGGTTGTGTGTTGTAGTTGCTTTTGGGAATAGGTGTTTTAGGCCTTTGTTGGGTGGCTTTAGATCTAAATTCATTTTTAGCAAGTCCTACTCCTATTGTAACAACAGGTTTTTGTCTAATAACATCTTTAGATTTCTTAGTAACTTTGACAAATTCACTACGGGCCGATTCATAAACTTTTTGTCCCACTGCAGTACCCACGGAACCCTTTGGTTCAACGGACGAAACCATAATTTGGTTCTGTCTGGTCCGTGGTTTTCTGTTTTGGTTGGGACAGTTTGTTTGTCTTTTCCGCCCGTTTTAGTTTGACTGCTTGGAACTACTACTTCATTAAAGCATAATCCATTTCTATTCCCTGGTACTTTTTGAATTCTTACTATTTCATCAACACAAGAAATGTTTTTGTCAAATCTCTTAAATTTAGAGTTATGTTTGATAAGAACTTTCTGTGTGAGTTTTAGCTTTTCTATTTCGAGACCAAGCTCTTGACATGATTTACAACCATCGTCATTAGCCTTGCTCTTTTTTAAGCGTTTTGCCTTTTCTTTTAACTCATAAACTTCATTTTCTAAAAATTCCTTTTTAGTTTTTAAAAACTTGTTTGTAGTTATAATTTTTAAGCTAAGTTCACATAACTGATTATATTGCTTTTGCAAAGTGTCATCATTAATAGAGGAGTAAGATGAGTCGGAATGTACCTCGTTTGATTCATGTGCCATGAGAGTGATCTCCTCCTTACTTGGTTCTTCGTCATCATCACCACTTTCACTCCAAGCACCACTTACAAAGGCTCGTTGAGTTTTGCTTTTAGGTGGCTTGGGACAATCTTATATTAGATGACTTGTATCTCTACATCTAAAGCACTTCCTTTCACCTTTTCCTTTCTTGTCGTCACGGTCTCTCCGGAATGACTTCTTGTCATCTCGAGGTTGCCTTACAAACTTTCCTCTTCTTCTAAAAAACTTTTTGAAATCTCTTACGGCCATGGCATACTCCTCATCTTCACTATCCGAGCAAGATTCTTCATCCTCACTTGATTCCGTTCTTGCTTTTAAAGCAACGGATTTGACTTTTTCTCTTTTGCCTTTGATGATTTTCGTATCTTTCTCCATCACCATTTCATGGACTTTGAGATTTTCAATTAGCCCGTCAAGAACATTATTGAGAAATCATTTGATTCTTCAATAGCCGTTACTTTTGCTCTCCATTTTGGATGGAGTGCTCTAAGAAATTTCATGACAAAGTTCTTGCTACGAAAAGATTCATCAAGTGCTTTAAGAGAATTAATAATAGTATTAAAACGAGCAAATTCACAATCAATGGTTTCATCTTCAGGTGTTAGGTTCCCATTTATGTAACACAAGCATCAATATGAAGAAATATAGGGAAGAAAGGATCGGATGAACACAATCACACTTATGAGTAAGAAATGAAAGAAAGTTTATGCTTAGGATAAATATGAAAGTGACCAACCAACTCCCAAATGGGAGTTTACAATACTATTTATAGGAGAGGGAGCTAGGGCAACACTCCTAGTCCCTTCCTTTCATTGGGCCAAGGCTTATGGGCCTTCTACATAAGCCTAAGCATAATAACAAACATAAAGGCCTAATTAATCTAACTATTACATATTAATTACTAACACTTGTAATCAACGTTAGGAGTGATTCCAACAATCTCCCCCTAAGTGTTGGTGATTAATGATTTGAGTGATAACGATGTAGGTGCTGATGTAATAGTAGCTTTGACTTCTTCTGACATTCTTCTTTCTTGTGAGAAGAAGTGTCTTGATTCCAACAATCTCCCCAGTGTAAGGATCTTGTTTACATTGAAGTTTTCAGCTTTGATGTCTTCATTATCTTTGTTCTTTGTTCTTTGTGGTGATAGTGATAGTATGTTGTGGTTATCTGCATCAGGTCCGCTTCATTGCTCCAGTGTCTCCACGTCTTTCTCCAACATGCTCACACACTCTTTAACGTTGGATTTCAGTGTTGATGTAGTTCTCTAAGTCTTTAAACTTTGTAGATTCTTAAGTTGATGAAGAATCATTTTAACTTTGTGTTGCTTTTGATCTTGTGAGAACTTCATATGTGATGTGGTTGGTATGAGCATGTGGAGAATCAGCACGATCTTTTCCACCCGCAAGCATCCATAAGAAGAAAAACATAAAACATGGGTTAGAAAGAATCTAACGCTTACAAGTTTGAAATTCGAGCGTGTTAACAGCATAGTGTGAAAACACATCTCTAATTCTCACAAAGGCTGTTCCTGAACTGGAGTCCCACAAGTGAGATAACGCGATGTACCAAAGTACACCTACTGTTCAGTGAGTCGTGAGGTACACCAAAGCATCACCCACGTAGACTGTTTGAGACACACTAAGCGTAACCCATAAGGAGTTACCGAAGTGACTGCGGTCGGTACGTTTGATGTTGACCCTGGCAGAGTTTCCATTCAATCACGAGGATCACGGGTGTGACCCCTCATAAATGTTCTCGACAGATTGCTAAGATCTGGGTAGGACTCTATAATTGTATCACTTGCGTTCTTATTGTTGAACGACAAGTGATGAAATGTCAAGTGTCCCTAAGAGATCTTTTGATGAATCTCGTGGCTCTAGACTCAATAGTGCGCTTTGGTTTTCCTAAGAGAAGACTAGGGAGAGGGTCTCCTTCTTCAATACCAGCAATCTCTAAGAGAAAGCCGATAGTTTACGTAGGGTTCCCAGTGAAAATGAAACGAGCTTCTGTTGAGAGAAACTTGAGTGGTTAAGAAGGTTTAGTGCATGCGTCACTGGGTCCATGACGTCTTTGATCTTCAATACCGGTGTCATCTAGTAACAACCAGTAGCATATGTATTGAACCCGGTGTCTGCCCTAAGTTGAATAATCTGGAGGGCTATTTCTTTTCACCCTTTTCTTTACTTTTCTTTTTAATTCTTCAACTCCTTCTTTCTCCGATTCTCATTTTCTCCTTTTTATAATCATTCCTAAGGACTTCTAGATTCTAACTATTAGTGGTGTCCTTGGGTAGATCCTTCCGGCTCTGGCGGATCATAGGACGGCTATTCCTAACCTTAGTCACCTTATAACTCCATGACTAACCTATGTTGCCATAAAACCAATTTCATGAAAATCTCTCAAAGTGGTTATGAATAAAAGCATTTAGTACCACTGTGAGAGTTTTGTATTTTGCAGAAATACTCCCCCTCCACACGTGCTTAAGTATTTTGACAGAAATTTGCACGGTGAGAGAAGTGCGCGCACTTTTGAATTGATCAACTCAAGATAGACAATTCCCCGCGAGACACGGTTACGTTGCATAGTTAAAGAGTTACATTGTGAGCTTTTAGGTGACAACTAGCTCTAATAACTATCTTGAAGGTGTGGACAAGCCTCGAAAGGTTGTCAAACCCGTCAAAGTTCATGTCTATCAAGAGCTTCTCGAATAGGTACATTCTACTAGGACAAGTCCTTTGCGAGACACGTTTACATCACTAGCGAACTAGCTTGAAATTATTACCCGTCCCGGATAAGTCTTTTCGAGTTACTAACATTTAAGATCTCGTCAATTCATTGGTTAAGTCTTTAGCACGACGATTCTTTTGAAATTCACAACATATTTCTTATCACATAATTTTTCTCCCCCTCAAAAATGGCATATAAATGTTATTTTTGACGAAATTTTGATATCGAATATGTCCATTTCGAGTTTTGTGGGAAGATTACCACTAAGAACAATTTTGTGAACAAAGATCTTAAGCAAATACTCCCCCTCAAAAATTGATATTAACTTTTGAGGTTTTGAAAATCATAAGGGGAAGTACTTGTTCTTTTGAGCAAAACTTTGAAAAATGAAAGTTTTGATAAGTTTTACTCAAAAGTAAGAAGCTTTCGCTCCTATTATAGGATTGTGCCACTGATGCGTACCACAGGGTCCTTTCATTACAAGTACGGGTTGTACACTGTTATGTGTGCACAAGCCATAGTCAGATATAGATCATGCATCCAAATAATGATAAGAGAAACAGATCAAGGGGTACCAGGGGTCTCAGGTAATCCAGCAATAACTCCAGGAATGTGTTCTGGACGTTGGTAGCCAGTGAGAGATATGCTTGGACGACCGCCTACAAAACTCTTCAAAGTTCTGATTTGATCCCTTCTGAACAACCTTTCATCAATCCGCGTGATGATCTTCTTAACATCCCTCTTATCCCTTGAATTCCATCTTTTCTTCAACCCTATGCCTTCATGAATCTCCTTTAACCGATAAGCTAATCCGTCCCTGACTTTTTTCAATGTATGATCCCCAAACTTGTGAAGCTCTTTGCACGCCATAAAGCAATTGTGATGTTGTTCACTTCGGTAGACTACCCCAAATGGCTTCTTGATGAGGGTGTACTGAGCAAGTTGGTTTATGTCGCGAAGGTCTAGCTGAGGTTTTGTGAGGTTAACACGCTTCTGATATGATTCCACGGCAAGTTGAATATCTTCTACACGTTCTTGGATCACGATGTTGCGGATGAATATGAGTAATGACTTGATGTACTCGCGTTGGATGTTCGTTGAGAAGTGTCGCATTCTTCCTTGTACCTTTGCCAGATACATATCTTCAATATCATTGAGCGACATTCTCGGGAAATCCGCTTCAGAAAAATCATATTCTTTTTCGTCTTGTCGTTTGACCACGATCTTCTTTAGGAATGTGTAGTCCCACTTTGACGAAAGAGTAATATGTTGAATTGCAACGATCCGTTTATCACTGAACACTTCCTTTTTAGACTTAAGCACCTGGCAGCTCCTGTAGTAGATTCTTCGTCTTTCTGGCCAATGATGAATCCAATACAGTGCATCGAGATCATACTTTTCTTCTTTGTCAGCAAACATGTGTATGGCATCTTCCTCGATGGCTATGCTGTTGGAGTATATTGCTGCCGGGAAAGGGAGTGTGAGTGATGTAGCATATTTCTTGGGGACATCGCTACCGTGTAGAAGAAACTTGAGGTCGTTGTTGAAGAAATAGCGGAATGGAATCTTGGGTTGATCCGATCGGCCAATGGTAGGTAGAGGTTTGGTCCAGTCAGTGTAGTATGGAGCTTTGTCTTTTCTGGTGAAGTCGATGTTTGCTTCAGGTTGAGCCAATCGATGTTGTTAGACATGGCTCGTGCTATGTTGTTGAGGTGATATTCGACTTCAATTGCACTGTCTGAGTTGTCTTTAAGTAGTTGAAATGCATCATTCTTGATTCGCTTCAACTCTGCTTTGGTCATTTTCTTCACTTTGAACTTTTCTTGTAAAAGCTTCACATGCTCCATTGTACGTCCATCTACCATTTCTTGACCTTACGGTAATGAGGGGTAGCATCAACAAGTCTAGAAAACCGGTCATATTCTTGGTTGTATCGTCATCTAGCCATGAGACAACAGCGGTCTTCGTCTTCTTTTTCTATGGTTTTGATGATGATTCTGGTTTCTTTGTTGTGGCAGAAGAGGTGGGTTGTTGTTGGGGTTCAGGGATCTCTTCATCGTCACCACCAGTGTATTGAAATGATCACGGTTTTCTCAGTTTGTGGTGGTAACTCAGAGTCCTGAGGTTTCTCAGTAGCAGCAGAACGTGGAGGAGATCTTCTGTCGGTGGAGGTCCTTTGGGGTGGTGGTGGACCTGGTGGTATAGAGGAAGATTCGCTAGAGTTCTTCTTGCGTTTTGGCTCTTTATCTTTATCCGCTTCATCATCATCGTCTCTTGGACGCTTAGCCTTGTCAGCTGGCTCCTTGCATGAAGTCTTGAGTTGATATTCCAGTAATGCCTCAAGTAGTTTACTTTCATCAGAGGTGAACGTTGCAGATCGTTTAGTCAATTGTAACACCAGCTTGGAAATCAACTTTGCATCAGAGAGAAATGCAGGCTCAATTGGATTGATCGTCATGGTTACCGGAGTAGATTTCATTGTTTGCTTGACCAATTTCATGAGATTTGGATAGAGTTTTCTTGTGAACATCTCCCTTGTCACACCAGGGACAGTGTCGAGAAGAAACTTGTGAGTATATTCTTTGGCCGTCTTTTCCATTTCCCCTTGGATATCTCTGTTAAGAAGCTGTTGAATTTGTTCCCTTTCTCCAAACATCTCATTTATCACTTTCTGAAGTAGATTGATTATGTCCGCAAGCTGATCCAGTTTCTTGTTGACCACATTCTTCTTCCTTGCTTGCCTGACAGCTTTAACAATCTTAGACTTAGCTCGTGATGCCCAAGTGTCAGTAGGTTTCTTTACTGATTTGGATGCTGATCTTGTGGTAGCCTTTGATGGTGGTGAGGAATGAGAAGATGAGTCTGATGATGATAATCTTTAGCTTCTTTATCGGCTTGAGCCTTTTCTTCTGCCTTAATACGAGCTTCTTCTTCAGCCTTAGCACGAGCTTCCTCTTCAGCCTTAGCACGAGCTTCCTCTTCAGCCTTTGTTCTGGCTTCTTCTTCTGCCTTAACCCTAGCTTCTTCATCTGCTTGAGCTTTAGCTTCTTTTTCTGCTTTTTCTTTAGCTGCAGCCTCAGCATCTTCATCATGAGTTTTCTCCATTTCTGGTTCCTCAAAGTCATAGATGATAGAATCCTCTAGTTGCTGATGTTGTAATTCGTGGGTGGTGGTACCAGTTTCCTTAGCGGGTTGATTAACCGCATCGGAAATTGGTGTGATTAATGCACCACCACTTGAACCCCCTGGGCCACGAGTTTGTTGTTGGTTGAATTCCTGAGCAACATGTTGAAGTCTGAGATTCTTCAATTTCTTTCTGTAGTCTTTGTCTTCATCCAGTGGCTCTTCTTCTGAACTCTCTTCTTCACGATCTTGCCTTTGGAGTTTTCCCTTTATCAGCCTTGGGACTTGGAGGTTTTGCAACTGTTAGTGGGTCATCTGTGGCAGTTTCTGAGTAGATAACCTCTTCATTGGTTTCAGTCTCCTCTGAGTCCTCGTCCATTATTCATTGGTTTTGGTTCTAGTTTGGGAGTAGGGATGGCATCCTTTAATGGAACTTTCCTTTTTCTGGGAGGATTCCTCTTTGGATACTTTCTAGTACTCTCAGTGCTCGCAACACTTCCTGCACTGCCTCTTCTGGTCTTCCTAACAGGTGTGCGGAAGATTTTTCATCAATGAAACCTACTTTGCCTGCTTCAACTGCTACCAGATATCGTTTGTATGATTGAAGTCCTTTGATAGCATCAGTAAGAAGATAATCTGGTAACACTACACCCTGTTTCTTCATAGTTAATTCCTTAAATCTTACCACATTTAGTGTGGGTTCAAGTAGCACGGAGTGATGTTTGGGGTCTTCAAGTCTTTGGGTAATATCTGGATTGGTTTCAAGAATCCTTTTGATCAATAGTTTTGTGTATCTGATATAAGGGATCTTGGTGCCAGGTCTTTTCAGGTAAGTCATTATGTCGTCCCAGATCAGAGCTGCAAATTCGTAGTGTTTCATATTAACCATGCCCCAAAATATTTGAAGTTCCATGAGCTTCGGATGCTCATAACCACTGTCACGTCCTGAAACGGATTTAGCAATCATAATGTACAGTGTTCTCCATGGTTGAGGAATATTCTTGAGACCTACTAAGGAGTGTTTTGTGATAACCCCAGCAGCTTCATCATAGCCGATGTCGACCAAGAACAAGAGAACGACCTCTTCCGAAGGAGTAGCAGAGAAATCAGTAGGCTCGGCGGTTGGAAGAAGAAGAATAGCTCTTAAATCTGCAGGAGTGACGGTGACTTGTTTGTTGTTTAGCGTTACTGTCACAACACTTTGACCTTTGACCTTTTGTATTGTGTGCCAGAATTGGTGAACATAGATCTCTGGCACAGTAGCAGAATTGGTGAGCATATTCTGGTAAGGGTGAGTCTTCAGAATATCCACTGCAATCTGACAAGACGACTCAAAACATGTGAAGTTGTCAAAATCAACTCTGAGGTTGTTCTTCCCAATCTTCATAGTCTAACCGTTGGGGAAGATGTCTTCCATAGAGAGAACATTTGGTGCATCAACGTTTTCCATTTGGACGTCCATATCGTGATGAATTAGGAGATTAAAGCACAGATTTGAAGAAGGAAGGATAGGTGTAGGATTTGGTGGTTGAAGTAATAAATGTGAAAGTTAATGTGTTTAGATTGTTAGGTGGAGAAGTTTTATTAAAATGGGTTTAAACTTTTGACAACTTTGGTCCATCCACCTCAACCATTTTCATCCAACGCCCATAACTTCCATTTTGGTTACATAAAGCATGATTTTTGGAAAGAAAATTTGATGACACTCCCCCTCGACTTAAGAAATAATGAAATTTTATAAATTTGAGCCCGGGGAGTGTCAGTAAACCAGAAATGTGACCACCATTATCAAAGATACTACCGGTATTAGATAACATGCAAGTACAAGGTTTTATGAGACATAAAATATTTACTTTCTCCCCCTCAACACTTAATCGAAAAAATACTGAATTTTGAAAGAATAAAGTGTTGACGGAAGATTTGTACTTGTCATGTTGAAAGAATTTTGGATAGAAGAATATTTTTGAGTTTTATAAGATTTATATTTTTGTATTTTGTTTTTGAAAAATATTAAAAAAAAGAGATTTGTTGGTGTTTGACTGGTTTTAAGATTGATTTAAAAGTTCATCCAGTTCCTCTGGAGTCAAACACCTCATACCAATCCGGTGGACCAACTCAGTAAACCTAGCAGGAGCTAAGACTTTGGTGAGAAGATCTGCCAGTTGGTATTCAGTACCCACGAAATATAATTCAACAGTACCCTTTTCCACGTGCTCCTTGATGAAATGATATCGAATATCAATGTGCTTTGATTTGAATATTGAGCGAGTTGCACGATATTGCAATAGCACTTCGATTGTCGCGGTACATCGGGATTACATCAAATACGTAACCATAGTCTTTGAGTTGTGTTCTCATCCAAATGACTTGAGCACAACACGCCGACATGGCTACATATTCTGCTTCTATCGAGGACAGCGATGTACAATCCTACTTCTTCGATTGCCATGACACCAGTTTATCACCAAGAAATTGTAGAGCACCCGAAGTACTTTTTCGAGAATCTAAGCAACCTGCGTGATCAGCGTCTGAAAATGCGATTAGTTCAAAACCAGAATCCTTCGGATACCAAATACCCAAGTTAATGGTTCCCTTGATGTATCGGAGGATTCTTTTAGCCTCAGAGAGGTGTTTCTCAGTTGGTCTTGACTGAGAACGGGAGCAAAGATATCTTGAAAATACAATGTCAGTCTCTTTGTTAGATACATGAGAGACCCAATGATACTTCGGTATTTGGTAGGGTCAACCAGTTTCCCATGTAAATCAGCATCCAGTTTGTTGTTGTGTGCCATAGGTGTGGCATAGATATCACAGCTTTGCATTCCATGTTTGTTTAAAATTTGAAGGGCATATTTGGACTGACTCAAGAAAATACCACGGGGTGATTGATGAACTTGAAGTCCTAGAAAGAACGTAAGTTCACCCATCATGGACATTTCAAAATGTTTTTTCATGAGTTTTGAAAAAGAGTTTGAGTATTTTAGATGTGTTGACCCAAAAATAATGTCATCCACATAAATTTGAACGATTAAAATGTGCCCCGTGATATTGTATGAATAGTGTAGGGTCGACCGAACCTTTGACGAAATTATTGGCGATAAGAAAGGATGATAACTTATCATACCACGCCCGAGGGGCTTGTTTGAGACCGTAGAGAGCCTTTTTAGTTTGTAGACGTGATTAGGGAACTCTGGATCAACGAATCCTTCTGGCTGGCTAATATAGACCGTTTCTTTTAGTTGTCCATTTAGAAAAGCAGTTTTGACATCCATCTAAAAGACCGTGATGTTCATGTGAGCCGCAAACGCCAGAAAAATCCGTACAACCTCAAGACGAGCAACCGGAGCGAAGGATTCTTCAAAGTCAATACCCTCTTCCTGTCTATAACCCTTAGCCACCAGACGTGACTTATTTCGATTGTTCCTTCACATCCAATTTGTTTTTCCAAATCCATTTGAGACCAATGACGAAGACCCTGTTGGTCTTTCAACCAATTCCCATACTTCAAGACGTTTAAACTGATTGAGTTCTTCTTGCATGGATTCAATCCGGTTGTCTTTGGTCATTGCATCTTTAATGTTTTAGGTTCAGATTGGCGACGGTGAGTGCATAAATGCAATGTTCACCGTCCGTGTGAAGACGTTGTCTAGTTACGACTGGTTGATTCGGGTTACCAATAATGTTTTCAAGAGGATGGTCTTTCGTCCAACAATGTATGGAAGGTTGATGTTGATATACATTCTGCAGATTGGGAGGATTCAAATGGCTTGTAGATGATTCCGCAACATCAGGTGTGGCAGTTTCATTTGCAAACAGATTAAAGAACGCTTTTGGATCATAATCTGCAGGTGGGGGTACTTCATTGTTCAGAATATCATCACCGGTGGTTCGGCTTCGTTGGATGCGGTTTGTTCAACTGTTGTTGTAGAATCAAATGGTGGTGCTTCCTCAACAGTAGTTGTTGTAGCAGGTGTATCAGGTATTGGATTTTGATCAGGTTGAGCAGCGGAAACATTTGATACATTTGGAGCACGTTCATCAATATCATCACTAAACAGAGGAGCAAATAGCTGTTTAATTTGACGTCGAGTTAGTTGTAAACTAGGTTCAGCTGATGATGGGGTTTGAGGGAAGTTTAAACGGTTATGACTGGGTTCCAAGCTGTTATGCTCAGAATCCATTTCTGTAAGCTCATCGAAATTTGAATGAATCATTTCCATAATCTCCCTTGTACGACGATTCCAGATCCGGAAACCCTTAGAGTTTTCACAATATCCTACAAAGACTCCAATGTCAGCTTTGGCTTTGAGCTTACCAAAGTCATCACGATCATTATTCGGATAGCAAAGGGATCCAAATACATGAAAGTGTTTGAAATTCGGTTTACGGTGGTGGATAAGCTCATAAGGTGTTTTGTTGTGGCGTTTGGTAATCATTGAACGATTCTGAGTATAGCATGCAGTTGACCGCTTCGGACCACAAGTAATCTGGAAGTTTTGCATTAATTAACATCGTTCTTGCAGCTTCCACTAGCGTGCGGTTTAGATCTTTCAACAACTCCGCTTTGTTCGGTGTTGGCGCAATTGATGTTTGATGCTCAATTCCCACTTTCTCGTAGTATTCACGAAGAGTTTGATTCACAAATTGATCCTTTGTCTGCATTTTGATTTGTCTGACTGTGTTCTGGAGCTGAACTTGAACTTTCGTGAGAAAGCTGATGATCATCTGTGGAGCTTGATATTTACTTCGAAGAAAATAAACCCAAGTCCATCTTGAGTAGTCATCTACAATTACCAATATGTAGCGTTTGCCATTAATCATCTGCACGCGCATCGGGCCACACAAATCCATGTGAAGAAGATGAAGCACATGATGTGAGTTGTGTTCCACCTTTGAAGGAAAGTGAGCACGAGTGCTTTTCCCTTATTCACAAGCTGAGCATAGGTGATCTTTAGAATACCGAAATCTTGGGAGACCTTCAACAAGTTTGTACCGTGCAAGATTGGTTATGGTCTGAAAGTTTAAATGTGAGAGCGGCGGTTGCCATAGCCAGGACTTTGTAGATGTAGCCTTAGAAAGTAGACAGATGGGAGATGAAGCAATCATGTCTTGCATTGAGATTGTGTAGAGACTTGATGTGCGTTGACCAGACATAAGATCGTTTCCTTGTAGATCACGAATGAAACAAGTTTTCTCCCTAAAAGCAACTTTCAAATCTCCATCACAAAATTGACCGACTGAAAAGAGATTGTGACCGAGACCTTCCACATAATAAACTCTACTAATTTCGATGTTACAATTGATGTAATTTCCGTAGCCCATAATAGCTGCGAAGTGATCATTCCCGAACCTGAAAGTGCCAATGAACTTTGAAATAAAGTTTGATAACAGTTTGAGATTGCCTGTCATGTGCCGGGAACATCCGCTATCAACAACCCAGAAGATGATCTGTCACCTGCATTACACACAGACGACACAGATGGAATAGAAGTAGATGTGGAACCCGAAGAGTTAGAGGGTTCCGATACAGATTTAGATGAAACACACATGTTCATGATTTTTGGTATCCATGTAAAGCCAAGTGTATTATGTAACCATTTCTGCCATCTCCAACTAGTCTTATCTTTGGTCTTAGTGAATTCACTAGGTGATAAGTTATTCCTAGGAGGTGAAGTGGGTTCTAGGGGTACATCAATGATTAAAGCATGAGCACTAGAAGGCGGTTTACCTAGCGCAGACTTAGAAGCATTAGTGGGCCTAGAGGTATTCCGTTTTCTATTATTAAAACTACGATTCAAGATAGCCTTAGCAACACATTTATCATGACAACCAGAAAACATGCTTTTACAACAACCAACACAAGAGGCTTCAAACAAAACATTAAGAGTACTTAAAGATTCATCATTCGTTACATCACTTTGTTCATTACATTTGTCAGACGCAATATCTAAAGTGGGTGCAACTTGAGTTTTATTAAAAGTCCTAGGGTGTTCTTCTACTTCAACATTCTTTATTGTTCTTTTCTTACGTCGCAACTTCCTATTCTTCCTTGTATTGCTCCTAGGCTGTGAAGTGCAGGCGTTGGGAAAAGAGGGAACTATTCATGTTTCAGTAGAGGGAAGCACATTAGTTTCTTGTGGTTTGTCATTAGATTTTCTAGAGTCATTTTGAATCTGTGTAGGTGTAGTTACTACAGTGTTACTATCCCTATCTTGTTTAAGTTTCACCAACTCTGCTTGTAGATCATGGATTTTGTGTAACAAATCTAGATTTTCAGAACGAGTGAGACCATTTCTTCGTAAAACATCTTTGGTGTATGCAAGATGATCATCAAGGTCTTTTGATGCTTTAGCACGAGTCTTTTTGAGTAAATCAAATATGACACTATATTCCTTTTTAACTTTTGAAATTTCTTGTTCATATTTTGAGATTTGACACTTCAAAGACACATTTTCATCATCCAGTTGCTCAACTTTTGGATTAAGAGTTTTGGTATGCAACTGGTGGAGTTTGTTTTGCAAAGCGAGTTCACGAGTGTGACAATCTTTTTGACACCATTGAAGACGACATTTTTCATTTGAAAGCTTGTTTAACAATTGCTCATTTTCAACTTTTAAAGATGTGATTTGTGACACAGTATGTTGCATATTGGATTTCATAAACACATCAAATCATAACATATATAGGCGTATGGGTTTAGAGTTTAGAGAGATAAAGTGAAGAGAGGGAGCCTTTCTAGAGAGAGAGTAAACAAAAGAGAAAAGGTTAGATTAGAATGAAAGGTCCAACCCTCTACCTTGGGAGGTAGAGGGTATTTATAGTTACATACTACACGTCCTCCTTCGGACTGTGGATCAGGCATACAATGGGTAAAGACCCGTCCTTCCTCCACGGTGTTGCACTAAACTAATCTATGCTACTAACTAACTAATAAACTACTAAATAACGTAACAAACAATATGTCTATGAGCTAACTTATGCTAGATAATATTTGGGGTGACCGACTCTTCACTATGGATTTTCTAATTCCTAAAAATCTCCCCCTAAGGGAGGTCACCCCATGTTTTACATTTTGAATCCTAGCATTCTATTCTTGACTTTGTTCTTGAGCTCGTAGACTTCAATTCTTCAGTTCTGCAATCTTTGTGCATTAGTAGCGATTCTTGAAAGTCTGCATTGATTTGTACTTTAAGTGGAGGCCATTAAACTGATCCACATCTTTGATGATCTTTGAGCTTTCTTTGAGATCATTAGCCACAGTAAATCTATGGATCACCCTTTATTGTGTTGCCATCATGTGTAGTTGTGACTTTCGGACCGACATGCTCACACTTTCTGGATCATGACATCTTTTCATTAGAGTAGCGGAAGCTTTGCTGGCTCATGATATTTGCGGTGGCGTGGCGGAAACATAATATAAAAATATCGAGCCGGGTTACGTAGATATGCACTAGTCATGATTTCTTCAATTAAGTGTGGATGCTGTGAGCATGCGGCATTAGATTGACTCCTCAATTACGATCGATGCAATCGTCGGGTGTACCTGCATATGACAGTTAGCAATAAAGTGCACGAAAGTGTCTTTGATCACTTTCGTTGAATTGAGGTACACGGCCCACGGTTCCCGTTGATCGATCTGTGCACTTTGTGATCGGTAGAATTCGAAGAATCTCCTTGATAGGGTTTAGCGCTCTAAATGTTCTCAAACCGGAACGTCTCAAAGAAGACAACACGGAGTGAGTGAACCAGCGAATTGAGATTCACTGATTGATGAAAAATTGATTTGAAAAACAATCGCGTATTGCTTAGAAGAAAGAGTTTTGCAATGCGACGAAGGTTTATGCGAAAGATCAATTTTCAATCATAAATACTTTTTGTATTTGAAAATAGTACACATTCGATGTGCTAGAGAAAAGAAGAGATTTACACATCGAACGGTTTTTCCAAAAGTATTTTTCAATCAGAGATACTTTTTGTGTTTGAAAATGAATACACATTCGATGCGCTAGAGAAAAGAAGATTTGTACATCGAACGGTTTTTCGAAAAGTATTCGTCAATTCATTTCCTGGACCAAGGTTGAGTCACAAGTGAATCGCCCCATCGTTTCTATCCAGTTGTCACAAGCTTGATCTTTTGAAAAGATCTCACATGTCACCCACCAAGAGCTTGTTTGATGTTGGCTCTAGAAGGCTTTCCATCTTCATCATGAATATTTAACATATGACTCGGATGTTCTAGCAATACCACAAGGATAATGCGTTGGACTCTTAATATATACTCACTTTACACATTGTGTGAAACAGTAAGTCTTCATTAATTTTGTGTCCTAATGAGATATTGTGGATGATCTCTTGGCTCTAGACTCAATTGTGCACATTTGGTTCCTATGCCGGAGACTAGGGAGAGGGTCTCCTTCTTCAATATCAACAATCTCTAAGAGAAAGTCGATAGATTATGTCGGTTCCCCGTGAGAATGAAACAGTCCTTTTAAGAGGAACTTGAGTAGTTTGGGAAGTTGTAGTGCAGCGTCCATTGGGTCCATGACGTCTTGTCTTCAATAACGGTGTTACCTTGGTAACCACCAGTAGCATATGTATTGAACCCGGTTACTGCCCTAAGGTTGAATTATTAGAGGGCTATTTCTTTTCACCCTTTTTCACATTCAATTATTTTTCATTCTTCAACCCCTTCAGTGCTTACCGAGACTTCATTACAAGAACCTTGTTGGGTTTGTTCCAGTTCTAGCTCTGTCTCAGTCGGCACTCTTCCCATATTCTCATTTTTCTCCTTTTTCATCATACCTAAAGACTCTACACTATCTAGTGGATTGTCCCTGGGTAGATCCCTCTAGTTTTGGCGGATCATGGGAACTAATACCTAACCTCACCATCCTTATAACTCCATGCATAAAGTAAAATGGTCGGTCTTTTGGTACAGTTCATTCCTTCTCAAAACCAATTGAAAATCATTTGGAAAAACAATCAAGGTACTTGTGATACGAGATCAAAGCATTTTGTACCTTAATAGTTTTGATCATTTAGAAAACCTCCCCCTCAACATGTGCATATGATTTAGAAATTGTTTAACACATGGAGGCAAGAGGGCTTTGAAATATTTTCTTTGATCACAATTTTCATAGAAAAAGCCATTTGATTTTCTTGGTAAATTCTCCCCCTCAATATGTGCATAGGATATTTGAAATCATTTTATCACATAGAGGAAAGAGTTCTTTTGAAGTACATCCACGATCGCAAAAGCCATTAAGAAACCATTAGAAAATCAATCAAGATACTTTATGTTGAAACATAGAAATCTTTGTACCTTGAAAGTTAATTTTCTTTTTGAAATGCTCCCCCTCAATATGTGCTTCGAGATTCGAAAGTGTTTAGCACATATGAGAGAGCAGCCTGCACATTTGAATCAAAATGATCATCATTTATCATATTTCATTATTAAATCACAAATTCTCCGCCGATCAAAAATATCAAACCCTTTGAGATTTTGGATCCCAAGTGATTTAATAAGGTTTAGAAAACATGGGAGAAAATGTGCCTTGTTTAAATACTCATCTTGTTTTTGGATAAATGCTCCTCCTCAACATGTGCATCGTGTATTTGAAATCGTTTGGCACATGGAGGCAGGAGTGCCTTTAAAGGACTAAAACAGATTTGAGATTTAAATCACGATCTCTCCCCCGATCAAAAATATCAAACCATTTGAGATTTGTGATCCCAACTGATTTAAATCATTTAGAAAAGTTTGGGGAAAGACGCGACAAGATTTAATTTTTTGAAATAGACTGAGAAGGATCAATTTAAAACATTAAAGATTGTTAGTGTCAGGTATGATAGTTTTTAAGAGATCTTTAGGTAAAACAAAACAATTTCACAATCAAACAAGAACAGAAAAAATTTCATTTTGAAAGACCTTGATTCTAAAGAAAAATCATACCATGACATAACATTAAATCTTTAGATCACCACTTATTTTGTATAATCCGGACTTTTATGAAGAAATATTGTTTGAAAATATTTTATTTTAAATCACTCTCCCCCTCAATCGATGACCGTAGTCGATGATTGAGTGACTTAAGTTTTGATAAAATGAAGTCCGGTGATTTTCAAAATTAAGTCCAATTTATTTTCAAAACCAATATTTTTCCATTTTTCAAAACAATATTATTTAAAATTGTTTAAAAAATGGTATCATCACAATTTTCCTGCACAAAGATACGTTAGGTGGTTGAGAAGCTTATGTTGTTCTTTGTAGGGCTTGGAAGAAAACCGTCTGATGCGATGAGACTTCGGACGTTGCATTTTTCATGCCAAGCGAGGTCAAATTAAGCTCGTTTCTTCATTTCGATGAAGAAAACCATCTGCTGATGCAGTGAGACCTCTTACGTTGCATTTTTCCATGCCAACTCTCCATAGAAGTCCAATTAAGCTCCGTTTCTTCATTTGTCAACCCAAGATATAGTTACCCTTTCCTTTCGGCATCCAATCATCTTTAATTGTGGGATCCGGATCAGGAACATTCTTATGTACCAATATACATGCATACGTTAGTGAACACACACATACAGATATATGGTGGTCGACATCACCCAAACAGCAATCGACTAATAACAGTCAATTCAACATATCAAACAGATCATATAAAGCATGGGATTATGTGTTCATCAAACTCTAATCATCTAAACCTAACAATAATATCCTAGGCACCTAGTCCTTCAACATAGGTTAACATCATTTTCAATTAAGCATATTGGATAATTAGATAAGCTTGTTTAGATGATATAAATTTGAAAAAATTCCCCCCCTCAATCAATGACTCATTTTCTAAAAAGTTTAAAAGCGCTGAAGTCATTGATTGAGTTTTCAATTTTTACGAAAACTCTGAATCTGATTGATTTTCAAGCAACTCATTTATCACCAATTTTTGAATACACCAAATATTTTTCTGAAGAATTTTAGACGGAAAAACATTTGTGTAGGAACAGCAGTCCTTCAACATACTTTCCTCAAATTGTTTTAGGATAAGTGCACGAAATTTTGAAAATTGTTTTAGCGCAACACTTTCCTTTCTTGAAGAGCGGGTTGCTATCTGAAATAATAGCAAACCATGGTTTAAGCACGGGTCACAGTCTGAAGTAACTGCAAGCCTTTTTTTTTTTTTTTTTGAGACATGTTTAGAAAGAAATATTTACACCTCCTGCTCGAACTTCATCTAAAGTCCCGTGCCATTATTGAATGACATTTCTAAGACCGTATATGTTATCAATACCAGAAGAAATGTCTTGAGAAAACATATTTTTGGAATTTTTCAATTTTCTGATTTTTATGGGTTTTTGATGGTTTTATATTTTTTCTATTTTGTTTTGTTGGTTTTGTATTTTTGTATTTGGTTTTTGATAAATATATACACAAATAGAGTAGATGATATAGTTTAAGAAGATGATGATACGAGTACCGAGATAAGGATATCGAGCAACCCTGTTGTAGAAGATAGAAGTCATCATCTCTTAAACATTCACCACCAAAGCTTTCAAGGCTCCAGAATAGAAGATAGAACATGAGCCTTTGAGAAAGAGAGACTTTGGCAGCTTCCCCCCAAACCGAAGATCCATTAGATGAGCAGATTCGAAGCTCTATTTCAAGCTTGCCTTAGCCAGGTGCACAGAGAAGCACACCATTATCATAAATCCCGCTGCTCCTTTTAAGAATAATCACCGTGATTCTTCGTTCGAGGTTATATCATGCAATAGAAGAACAACACCGTATCATCCCATACATAATACAATCTTCTCATATTTCTTTTCAACTGACGTCGGCGATCCATTCCAAAAGGTGTCAAGAGAACAATTCCCCAAGTAGTTGAATTGATGCAGTCAGTCTCTTTGTATAATGCTCAAGAACTCTCCCGAATACACATCACGAGGGTAATGAAGAACACCTCCCCAATGTTCACATCTTACGTCCCTGATGACCGTGTATGAAGCTCAAGAACCCGAAGTACACCAATACCCAAGAACTCTCCCAAATACACATCATGAGGGTAATGAAAAACACCTCCCCAATGTTCATATCTTTCGTCCCTGATGATCGTGTATGAAGCTCAAGAATCCGAAGTACACACATTCCCAACGAGAGAATAACTGATAGCACCTCCCTCATGTTATACATTTATCTCCTCTGAATATGTCATACTTGTGTACCACTTTTATCTTCAGAAACTTTCTCTAACATCACTTCCCCCACATAGTTGGAATAAACACTAAACGCCATGAGTCAAACCTTGAGTTTCTCTGCGGTAACAACATTTGTCTTCCCGGGATATCTTCAATAACTTAGAAGTATTAAGTTCATCAAGTTTACTCGCGTTTAGATGCTTGTCTCCTTCCCCCTTGCTGGTTTTGATACTTCAGAATCAGCAACATATTATAAGCCCGTATACTAGAAATCTGTTGAGAAGAACACTTGAACTCTTGTGAGAATCAACTTGCTGAAGAATGTGAGCAAGTCTAATTGGGGATTAAATCTGACTTTTCACTCTCCCCCAATTAGTGCTCTCCCTAAACCGACAATCTGTTTGATAAGTGCCCAGATTAAGAAGAAGTCTTTAGATAATCAAATGCAACTCGTCTTTAGTCTTCTAACATGTAGCAGAGAATGTATAACCGACTGTAGACTCGACCTTCTTCAAGATTGTCCAGTTGGGGAATAGATAGTTAACATCTTCATCTCACCAAAAAACAAGAACATCACCAAAAAGCATCCCAATTAACTTACATCTTGCAAGTCCTCTTAACTTAAATCTCTCCCAATCAAACAAGAACAGAAAGATGTTCATCAAAGAAACCGACAACTAGAAGCATTTTGTCATTTAATTATATCAGCCCGTGTGAAGATGTCAACCATCGGCTCATAGAAGAAACACCATGTAACGATAACCTGACAAGAAGAAGCTCGGTTCTTACATGAGTTAGGAGCCGTATGACCATATATTCTCAGATGTAACTCAACATGTAGAATTATCATACTTCTTCTCCCCCTCAAAAATTGCATACAGAGATGCCATTCTTGATTACATAAGTGAACATCATCCAAATGTAGTCTCTTCACACTTCTCCCCCGCAAAATTAGCATATGATGTCACCATCGTCATTATAGTTGAGCAAGTGGAATAAGAAAACAATCAACGGTAGCCCGGTTCACTTGATAATCGAAAGCACATGGAAAAAGCATGAAGCATGTTGATGAGAATGGTCATAATAGAGAAGATTTCTCTTTTTCAGAAGATAAAGCGCACTGACACGTACACTTTTCTTTTCTTTAGATACGAGGCATGAACTGTTGTGTTCATACGTCATAATGATGAAGTACGAGGCCTGAACTGATGTGAACAGACGTCATAGCCAAGTGAATATCAAGGTTAAGTTACTTGAACCCGTGAGTTATGAGATATCAATCCTTGTGTTATCGATACTTTAAACCAGTCCATGTATTGAAGGATCGAAGTATCTGCAACAGAGTAAGGACTACCTGCACTAACATTACAAGCTTGATTGCAGATATATTGGTTAGTGACATTAGTATCCAAACCCTTTGGGGTTTCACTGTCAACCTTGATTTTGCCATCAGAAAACAGCTTTCCAGTAGGTATCCACCTAAGACCAGCATCCTTAAAAATTCTACCAGATGGTATCCACTTATGGCAAGGTCTAGGATTGTTAGGCTTCTTATGCATAGTGGAAGACTTATCCTTATTCCTAGTTTCCAAAGATTTAGCAGTTGGTAACCATCTAGGCGAGGCTTTTGGTTTCATTTGCTTCATATGCACTGTGGATGACTTAGTGTAAATCCTAGACTTAACAGGTTGTACCATTGCATGAGCATTTACTTTCTTCAGGGATTTTGTGAAACATTTATCATGATTAGCACTAAAGATACATTTCAGACACTTTGAGCAAAGCGGCTTGTTTGGATTCGAAATGGATCTAGATTTCTTAGAGTGATCTGCTATGGGAATAGCTTTAATCGAAACACAACTACTCTTAGATGTAAGCCAATCCCTAGTCTTTAGATTAGTGTTCCTAGGTAATGGTTTAGAACTACTAGCAGTGCCTTGAAATCTCGAAGAATTCATCATCCTAGGTCTTGCACCTAAAATTCCGTCTTTGCGATTCTGTGCCTTCTTTCTAGCCATTTCTAGATAAGAGTTCTTATACAAGTCATTCATATCAATTTTCCTAGGCAAGTAAGGTGAAGTGACTGGTTTTGTCAAAACTTGTTTCGCATCAACTTGGGAGGCAAACCGCGTTTTTGAAAATTTTGGTCGTTCAGATCTAAATGCATTCGGTTGTCTAATAAATGGTTTCCCCAAGTTTGATGGTTTTGAAAACTTAGTGTTCACACTATTTCCTGTTGTTTTTCGAGCTCATTTTTAAAGCAACAATAGCGAAACTCTTTTCCTGAAGTTGAGCTTTGAGATCATCAATTTTTGCTATCAAAGAGTTTGCTTCCATTGACTTAGTTCTAGCTTCTTTGACAGAGTCACTTAGTTCTATGTGATTCTTTCTCAAAGACTCATTTTCCTTTAGTAATTTGGCCACACAAACTGCTAATTCATCATTTCTCATTTGAATATCATAAATAGCATTAATATCATAATTACTTGTAACCAAATTACTTTTCACATGCATACCAGAAATATGTTTCTTCAAAATGTTGATGGTAGAGTCTTTGTCTTGAAGCTGAGCTTTCAAAGTGTTTATTTCAAAAAGTTCACGGAATTCAGGAAGTTCTGGATTTTTACATGGTTTGTTAATTTGGAAACTTTCTTCTTTACTTTGTATCGCAATTTCAAGTGAAATGCAATGTTTTTCAAGATTTGAGAATTTGTTTGAAAGTTCATCAAAAGCCTTTTTATCAACCATATTGTTTGTGTTGAAACACTTAATCTCGACTTCGGCCTGATTCACAGGACATTTATCGAGTCATGTTCACATCATGATCGGTTTGTTTAAGTACTTTAGCAGATGCACTATATTGAACAATAAAGGGTACCTCATCACATGACACATGTTCATTTTCGTGCGATATCTGCATCCACATCATGTGTAACAAGTGTCACTGAAGCTGGCGTGTCAAGCTTATCTATTTCTGAGCCTCTGTATTCAGTTTCAACTGATCCATCATCCGATGCCTTACAGGTCTCAACACAACAATCTATTGATTGTACCCGACATTCATTCACCTTTCTGATCACAGCATCCACTTCTTGGTTACATCATTCTTTGTTGTTTCTGATATTCTGCATTCAGCAACACCTGACCTTTTTGATACATTTCCCGACTTATCACAAATATCTCTCAACTGTACCCGACTCTCATCTACTTTTTCATCTTTCTGAGTAACTTCCTCAATATACTTCTCCACATTATCCATGAGATGGATAAGTGTCTCTGTGAACACGCTAATTTCCATTCCAGTGTGTCTCTTGAAGGACATTTCAGTCATGTCTTGATCATAATCTGATGTGAATTCCCTTCTAATGAATGACTAAAAGTGTTTGTAGATCACTTGAAGTCCAGCAATGGAACTATCCTTTTGAACCTTCTCTTTGTCAAGTTGTAGCTCTAATTGCTCTAGGTTTAATAGCAAAGTTCCTGTTAATGTAGATAAGTCCTGACGGAAGAGGGCACTACATGTTCGTTCCATTGATGTGGGTAGAAGTAACATGAGGTGAGAGTGAAGTTGTTGATAAGGTTCAATGCTGCTTTCCTTTTGCATGGCATTCAGTAGCTGAACAGTGCAAATCTTTCTCATTGGACTCGAGCATGAAGAACTCAAATCATCATTGATTGATTCCATCATCTGTAACCGTTCAATATAGCTAATATTCTCATGGTTGTCTACAGCATCATACAGTTTGAGTACTTCGAAATCACCGAATCGAGTGTAAGACATGATGTTGATGAATCCACGGGATTTTACAAGTCTATGATTTAAACCGAGAAATAGAATTTTTCGCGGGATTTTACTAAAATCAAGACCAAACCGTTAAGCAATGACCAATGGAACGAGTTAAGATGACTGATGGATTGTCACAATGATAGACAATTGTGTGTTAGGAATTATGATTGTTTGTAGGATTAGTAGAGATGTTGTTTGGTTGAGATTTGGATTGGTTTATGCTCGTTTTTACGGAGAAATTTTGGTCTAAAAACTTAAGAACCTCAATAACTTCTGTTCGGAGCGGATTTAGGCCTCGAGGGTTGACCTGAATGAACCTTCGTTAATTCGGCGTGTCATTCTCCTCGTTCTCACGGTCGTTTTGATGGGTAGAAATTTGAAAACGGAGTTACGGATAAAAAGTTATAGCCGTTTGAAGTTTTGTCGGGAAAAGTCAACAAAACGCACTGATGAAATGGTCAAACCGCTTCTAACAATCCTCTATGAAGACAACTCGCTAGTTACAAGTCGCTAGAGACAACTCGCTATGAACCAAGTCGCTACACACAAGTCGCTATGAACCAAGTTGCTAAACACAAGTCGCTATGAACCAAGTCACTAAACACAAGTCGCTATGAACCAAGTCGCTAATGAGCAACTCGCTAAGTGGCCAAGTCGCTAAAAATTGTAACGACAAGTCGCTAGCCGAAGTGGTGTCTCCACTACTTTGTACTATTTGTCGCCTTGTCTCAATAGACAAGTCGCTAGGGCTTAAGTCGCTACCTACTTCAACTACAAGTCGCTACAAACTAACAAAGCAAGTCGCTACGAAGAAATGTTATCCGAGAACCAAGTCGCTAGGTAGAAAAACTCTAACACAACCCTTTTCAATCCAAAACAAGCCCAACCACAGTGATTCAAGCTTTCCAAATCAAAACCCAAGCACATACAATGGTTCTAAACACAAAAGTACAATCAAGATTCAACCTTTAACACTATAAATGATCCAAATGATCCAAAAACCACTAAACTTTTTCAAACCCAAAAACCATATAAAACCACTAGAAATCCAAGGATATGTAAAAGAGATGATCAAACCATGGCTCTTGATACCAATTGTTGCATATTGGATTTCATAAACACATCAAATCATAACATATATAGGCGTATGGTTTAGAGTTTAGAGTTTAGAGAGAGAAAGTAAAGAGAGGGAGCCTTTCTAGAGAGAGAGTAAACAAAAGAGAAAAGGTTAGATTAGAATGAAAGGTCCAACCCTCTACCTTGGGAGGTAGAGGGTATTTATAGTTACATACTACACGTCCTCCTTTGGACTGTGGATCAGGCATACAGTGGGTAAATACCCGTCCTTCCTCCACGGTGTTGCACTAAACTAATCTATGCTACTAACTAACTAATAAACTACTAAATAACGTAACAAACAATATGTCTACGAGCTAACTTATGCTAGATAATATTTGGGGTGACCGACTCTTCACTATGGAATTTCTAATTCCTAACACAATATCAGTATTCTCAACATTTGCAACAGAATCAACAGAATCAGCAAAAATATAATCAAATGCATATGAGACAGAATATAATAGCACAACATTATTGATATCAACACAGATAACATCTGCCAAGAGTCGATCAACATCTTTTCTCAACATTTTATTTTTTTGTTTAGTATTTGAAATCGATGTTTCTGTTTGTTCGAAAACTCTTTTCATAAGTCCAAGTTCCTTGTGAAAATCCCGTTCCCAATATATTGCACAAATTTTCAAATTTTGGACATGTGGTAAAATTCTTTTCTGAAAAATATCTCTTTGGGCTCGCGCTTGAGGCGATTGAAAATGTTCAACTTTTATTTTAGAATTGATTTCAATTTCACGTTCCAAAAGTTTGATGTCCGATAAGAATGTTTCAAAATATTTTATAACTTTACATTGTTCGGCTAATGGCTTTATTTCACAGAGTGAAGGTAAAGGACCATTAATTTGTGCAGTATTGGAAAGGGGACCCTCATTAGAAGACTCAAAATTAGGTGTGATAACCCAATGTGTGTTAGAAAATCACTGTTTGTGGACGAAAGTAACGGCTTTTGAATAGTTAAATGGTTTTTTATAAACAACATTTTCCAATTTTGACCGACTCTCGTCTTCTGCATCTAATTCCTCTTGACGATTATATTCAACAACACTCATAATTGAATAATCAATTCTATGTTCTGCACTGTAAACTTCAGGATTTGGTTTGAATGCTCTATTTGAAAACTTTGGTTTGTAATCAGCAAGATTTGGTCCATATCCATTTGGATTTGATTTAAAATTAACTTTTGAATAGTTGTGATTGACTCACCATGTTTATAAACAACATTTCGAAACTCTTTGATTTTGTTTTGTAAGTCGACAATTTCTTCAAGATAGTCATCTATTCGTTTCGTTGAATGCTTTTTGTACTCATAGAACTGTTTTTGATAATTTAACAACTCAGACTTGGCTTTGTTAGTTTCCGAAGTGAGAGCGTTAAGTTGTTGTTTATGATCATATTTCAGTTGTTCTATTTGAGACATCAAAGCATTCTTAGATGCTACTAGATCACGTATCTGTTGTTCTAATGATTTTTCGTTTTGGTAAGATTTAGCAAAAGCGACTTCAAAACCTTTTTCACGTTTTTCTTGAGTTTGAAAAATGTTGAGTTGATACTTTAAGCATTCATTATCCTTAGTTAACAGTGCATTTTTATCTTTTAATTGCTGATTGATGTTACGGCATGTTTCCATTTGGGATTTATGGTCGTTAAGTAAGGTCATGAGCTCAATATCTAGATTAGACGAAAGATCACTTGTTCAAGCGTGAGTCTCGACATGATCATTATTTAGATCCTCAAATATAACCACGGAGTCAACTTGATTATCAGTGTTAACCATAAGGTCATCTTGATCGTCAAATATAATTACGGGATCTATTTGATTATCATTGGAATGAGATGTTGAAGGATCATGTTGAACATTCTGATCCTTGTCGGATGCAGATGTTGGCGGAGATATCAGATCATTAATGAATATAGTTTAATCCGGTACTGAGACAAGCCGTCGATGTCATACATGGGCCGTGTCACTCATGTAGAGTTCTTGCATGTTTGCCATTAACATCATAGCTGCATTAGTCTGCAATTCCTCCATATCATCATCTGAATATGCATTGGCCATAAAGTTGTGTTCCTTGTTGGTAAGAGTTCCACCAGCTTCATCCTCGAGAGCCAAGAGTAAAGCCTCTTTGTGATAAGCGCTGCCTCTTGTCCTCGTCTTTGGGCATGCATTAGCCAGATGACCCTTCTCATTACAGTTATAACAGCGAAGACCATTAACCCCATTCTGAGCATTTCCCTGTTCAACCACTTGAGCCCTTTGTTGTTGTGGAGCACCCATGTTATTCCTTCCCATTGGATTAAACCCTTGACCACTGCCCATCTGACGAATATTACCATGATTCTGAACTTCAACACGTCCATTGTTAACAACAGCATGATTCCTTGTGTTTGATGAGGTACGAATGCGATTGTTGGATTTGTTTGAATATCGGCCGAAAGCTCTAGCAATCATGACAAACCCTTGTTGCAATGCATCAAAAGCTTATGTATCCTCATTTGATTCACTGTAAAGTGCTTGATCATTGTTGTTGTTGTATGGAACCAATTGAATTTCTTGAGATTGTTGCTGTGATGGATCATATGGGGTAATTGTAGCAGTTGGTTGTGGAGGATTTGTGAAGACAGTTTGTAGAGTTGGAAATTAAGGATAACAAGCTTGAGCCCACAAAGCTAATTGTTGATTATCCGGAAGTGAAGGTGAGACTGGAAGTCCACGGATAACCCTTTCTTTGTCAACTTCTTTTTGGTGGGGCTTCAAATAGTCGTACAACAATCCGTATGTAGCATGATGAAGATTCTTTGCTTGACGGATGAAAATGACATACTTTTCCCAATCAGGACCAAGACTACTCAAGAACTTGGTGTTGACAGCAATTCTTGGCATAATGATGTTATGTTTGTCCAAGTCATTGATGATATCAAAAAATCGATGATGATATGACTCTAATGTCTCCCCTGGTTCAATCATGAAGTGTTCATAAGCCAAGTAGATTTTGGATTCCATGTCTTCTTGATTGAGTTCTGTGCCTTCCATGAGAAGATGAATATGCTCCCACATTGCTTTAGCAGTCTTTTGAGCATCAACACTTCTAAGTATCGGATTAGGTAATCCCAAAAGGATGTATTGCATTGCCAGTTCATCGGCTTCAAAGTGTAGAAGTTGATCAGTGGTGAGTTCATTAAGACTGACAACGTTGGTGACATCACCTCTTGGTGGATTTGCATTTGGATCTCTGGGTGTAGTGACAGTAGGCATCTGAAATGGACCTTCCAGGATGACCTTCTTCAAGAACTTTCCATGTGGCTTCTTTAGATTACAAAACCTAAAGAACCTTATCACCCATTGATCGTAGTTTCCAGGAGTGAGCATTGGAGGTCTGTCAAGTGATCCAGCCTCATGAATGGATTGTTGGCTACTTAAAGCTTCACACATCTTTGCAAACCAAGACGGTTCCTTCATAGTATTCCTGGATGGATGTTGATTGTGAAAGTTTGTGTAAGGTTGTACTTGAAGACTAGGGGGTGGTTGAATCATTTGTGGTTGAATTTCTCTTTGAGGAAATTGTTGTTGAAATTGTTGTTGTTGTTGTTGTAGTTATTGATAAAATTGTTGTTGTTGATTGAGTTGTTGTTGTTGTTGTTGAGGATACACATGAGGGAAGTAGTTAGAGTATGGTGGTTGAGACATCTTGAAACTTGTGTTGTAAAATGGATCCTTGTAGTCGAATGAAACTTTGTTGATGAAGTATCCTTATGCGTAGAAATCAAGCTTAGGCAACGCGTAAGAAGTGAGCTTACGCGTAGGATTAGCTTACGCGTAGGGTTAAGGAAACCTTAGCTTATGCGTAAAACAAAAGCTTAGTAGTAGAATGCTTATTCGTAAAAGATTTGCTTATGCGTAAGACAAGGCTTAGGCGTAAGAAAATGTTTATGCGTAAAGACTCTACGCGTAAGTGTTTGCTTAGGCGTAAAAACTAGGGTTTTGCCCAAAAATCCTTTACACTTATACCAGTGTAAAAGATATCCAAATTCGAAGTGTTTTTAGGCTTATCCAAGCAAGAAAACACTGAGTAAACCAAGAACACTGAAGATCAAACCAAGGAAAACCTTATGCGTAAAAGTAGGGTTTACTTATGCGTAAGATTTGTCAAGTGCTTCCAAAACTTTGATTTCTGCCCAAAAATGTTTCTAAACCAGATTTTTGTGATGAAACAGCTTCAATATCACCAAAATAACACAAAAGTGTGAAACTTGATGATCCAAAGCTTTTATGCACCTTACGCATAAAACAGACCACACGTATCAAACCAAGCTTAAAAACAAAGAAATACACATAAAGTTTCAATCTTTTTGCCAAAAACTTCAACTTTAACACCAAATAACCTTTAAAGTACAAGAATCTTGAGTTTTAAAGTGAGAAAATGAAAGCTTTTATGCGTATAAAGATTTGAATAACGAAACTTTACGCGTAGGAAAGAAAACCTCAAAAACAAAATCGTTCACCCAACTATTTGGTGAATGATACCACTGTTAGGTTCCCATTTATGTAACACAAGCATCAATATAAAGAAATATAGGGAAGAAAAGATCGGATGAACACAATCACACTTATGCGTAAGAAATGAAAGAAAGTTTATGCTTAGGATAAATATGAAAGTGAACAACCAACTCCCAAATGGGAGTTTACAAGACTATTTATAGGAGAGGGAGCTAGGGCAACACTCCTAGTCCCTTCCTTTCCTTATTAGGCTTGGGCCAAGGCTTATGGGCCTTCTACATAAGCCTAAGCATAATAACAAACATAAATGCCTAATTAAGCTAACTATTACATATTAATTACTAACACTTGTAATCAAGGTTAGGAGTGATTCCAACATCAGGAATAACAAATTATTCATATTGTTGAATAAGAAGATCAATTTTGTTATCCTTGATTTGTGAATTCCCTTGATGTGTGATTATTAAAGATTCCCAAATATCTTTAGCGGTCTCACACATAAAAATTCTTTCATATTCCTTTTTTGGCAAAGCATTATAGAACATCATTTTAGCTTAATTATTTTTACCTATTAATTTTTTTTGTTCATCATTTGAAATATCTTTTGTTGTAGGATTATAATCACCTTTGATGATAACATACCAAAGATCTATATCTTTTGATTTCACATATGTTTCAAAGCGGTTTTTCAAATAGATAAATCCATTGGGTTCAAAAAGTGGTGGTCTTTGCATAGATTGCCCTTCTTTAAAGTTTTCAGAATCCATGGATCGTTTCAAGTTTATAAAATACAATATATTTTAGAAAACCTTGAGCAACGAAGCTCTGGTACTAATTGTGAAAAACTAGAAGGGGGGTTGAATAGTTTTACCGTTAAAATTTTAATTGTTTTGAAAACTTATTCTGAGATCAATCAATATAGATATTAAAGGATAAATGATATGTAAGCAAATAATGAATAATATGCAAGTAATAAATAATATGAAAGCAAGGAAAGAAACAATCAAACCACGACAAGGTTGTTTATAGTGGTTTGGTCTACAAGGACTCTTTTTCCTTGCCCTACTCCACTCCCCGAGTCTCCAACTCGACAGTTATCTTCACTAATCAATAAGCTCCTCTAACCGGCGTAGAAAACCTTTACACGTCGCTTACACAATATTTCCCTCACAAAGCTAGATTTCGAGTTCTTTTACAAGGGTACAACCACTCCAAACACACTATGTATTTTAAGGACTAAAATACTAACCGATCACACTCAGAGATTTAAGATGGTTTGGTACAACAATGATGTATGAACAATAACAATTCACATAACAACAAAACAAATAAGACTTCCAACTTTTCGTTGAAGCTTGAAAATGCCTTGATCTTCTTTGCTACAAAAGATGATCACTAAAGTGAAATGAAATTGAGTTAGATGTAATAGAATGAGAGAATGTATGTGTTTTATGCTTATGAGGGATGAGAAAACTACTTGGGTTGGATTGCTATTTATAGGCCAAGTGATCAGAAGACCACAGACTGGACGGAACCAAAAAAGGGGTCCGCCCTTTTTAAATTTTGATTCCGCCAATCTGACAGGAAGATCACAAAAAATATTTCAAGGATCTTACCAAATCTATCCAAGATTATGCAAGATATGTTGAGTGAATATCTAAACAAAATATTTCAAGAAATCTTCTAAGGATTTTTAAGGTGATGCAAGACATGATGTAATATGTAGTTTTCCATTTTTAGAATTTACATGTTATATAAGTAAATACTTAAAGTAACTAAAAATGATTGATCTAAAATGTTGAGACACATTTTAATTTAGAGAACTAATAATGTAGATTGTTATGTAGTTTAATTAAAAATGATAAAAAAGCTAATGCTTAAATGTTGAAAACTATTTAAGAAAACCTTGTAATAATATCCAACAATCTTGACAAGCTTTATACTTTTCAAAAATGAAATATACTCTTTGTCGATAACAAAACAAGGTAAAGATAGTAGAATATAAATAATGTTTTTGGAAGATATTTGTATCAACACCGTGTAAATGAAACATCCTGATACGCGTAAAATACGAAAAATACGTTTTTGGAAACGTTTTTGCGAGCGTAATAATAAGGTAACATTATTACTTTAAAAAATGATTATAAAAATTGCACCGTTACTAAATTGGTGTTGGTACGCGTGCGGTGCCGTGTTTCTGAAATAACGAGATAACATTTCGTTTTAGAATTCTAACGTCAGTAACCGTCATAAAATAACTAGTTTGCATTTTCTGTTAAAAAAATTATTAAAATGATAATCTGAAAATTTACGGGTTGTTAAAGAAAAGTCAATGTTGATCACCTGGTGGCCGATAAAATGGCTATCGAATACCACCATTTCATTGGAGGCTCTCACCACCATGTCTTATTCTTTGAATAAGACCGGGAATGTCAACCCAATCCCCGTGAGAGCAGTTTTCAACTTGAGTTCATCAATTGAAAACTTCCCTCCGATGAGAACCTTTTCATACGCCAAAAGCATTGACCTTTCTATGGTTAACACCGAGGTTACACCGGTTCTATACTTTGAACCGATAACCACTGTGTTACCCATCAAAATGGCATGGCTCTTTAATGAGCTATATTCACGTGACAACCTTTTGGTTGCAATTGAATATATACATTGAATGAGATATTAAGCAGAGAAAAAGGCTTTCCGATTTCGTTCCCAAACACCATACCCGATTTTATGGCAGGATGATCTACATGCTTAATAAGGAAAACAGGGCAACTTGCTACCCTGTTGATCCTTAAATTTGCCAAGAAGAAGAAAAGTGAAGCATAGTTAGTTAGTGATTTGCTACATTTGAGTGTACAAACTTTTGATTGCTATCATAATGGAATTAGAGTTCACTTTGTATGTTGTTAAACTAATTTTGATGTATTAGACATGGAATTGAAGTTTAATGAATGAACCTCAGGGTGTTTAGGATTTTATATACTTATTGTGTTTCGATAAAGCAAATAAGCTATTTTGAGTGATTGGATTAAGCAAATGGTGTATGAAAGAGCGAACTAAACAGTTTTGAATATGCAATTAGAAAGGAGTCTTAGACAAACTGTTTGGTTATGGATGTTTAACTCTTAAATCCATAAATAAGCACAATTTTTAAACACACAAACGCATGCTTTATTTCGTTTTTGTTATGATAAGAAGCAAATCCAAACTAAGAGACGCATGTATTACGTATTTGTAACAAATGTCTATTAGCTAACATTACAATAAATTCGTAAAGTTAGTTTTATTTATTTCATGTATTTTCGCACATCTCATCTTTATATACATGTTATGTAATTTAATTATTTTTCGACAAAATATTCAACTTTCTTTCTATGATTTCTTGATTTAGGTAGTGGATGTTTAAAAAATATCCGTATTCTGATATCCGAAATTTGTTCATAATTTACTAAAATTTTTGTTTTTATGAAATGTCAATTAGTACTCAGATAAAAGTTTTCCAAAAATTATAGATAATTAAAGATTCAGATATATAAAACTGTTATTCGAAATTTTGGATATCCGAATTGAGAAAACTTAGCTAAAATAATGGGTATAGCATAAAATCATCATCCCAAATTTGGATTTCTAAATTTGTGATATAACTAGTTATTGACAAGTCCTTTAAAGTATGTATATTAACAACAAAAAAATATTTTCGAAGATGTCTCATTTAATATTTTCGCTTTAGGCCTAAAAAAAACCATAAGACGACATTGATACCATAATAATCGTATTTATCTTTGACAAACCTCTATCTTTTAGATAACTTTGCCTAAATTCATGTGACAAATATTTACAAAAGTGAATTGTAAAAAGATGACCTTTTAATAAAAAACAGAACAACAAAAACCAAAAACCAAAAAAGCCAAACCACTTTTGGTTCATGCTCAAACTACAAAGACAAAGAAGAGTAAGGAAATCCGGGCAGTGTAAAAACACCCCCTAGAGATTTCAAATCTTAAAACTTCACCCCTCTAACTCCTAACCACGTCTAACAACAAACTCATTCAAACAACTGAATCACCAGACACTCATAATAAACAAATAAATTTTTTCCAAAAAATGTGGAAACAAGCACAATCACTGTTCTCACAACAAGAAGAACAATCAGATGATGATGAATTACAAAACAATCTATTAGATGAAACTGATAATCTCTGTAATTTATCTCCCACACAGGTAAAACATTTAATCAATCAATATCCCCTGATTTTAATATTTTATAAAAACATTTTACTGATTAATGATTTGATGATTCAGAGATTATATGGATTTGCTGCTTGTTCCTTAGCTGGACTCGTTTGTATGTTTCTGGTACTCATTTTTCTATTAAATTTTTAAAATTTGTTCTTGTTATGATTTTATTGTTTTCTTCGGGTTTGCTGTCGTTATGATAAACAAGTTTCAAAATAAGCCGGAAAATGCGGGCTTATGAAACATAAGCCTAAATCACATATAAGCCCACAAATAACCTTAAACAAACACCCCGTTAGATTAACTTATTTTTACGGGCTTGTCGGGTTATTTTAGATTTGGAGAAGTGGATAAGTTCACTTTTACAAACTCAATGACTTGAGTTATACTTATAGACTAATAGACTTAAAGAAGTCATGAGCTTATAAAAGGAAAAAAAATAAGGTTATTTGACTTTTCTAAAATCTCAATACGCTGATAAGCTGATAAAATAAGCTAATCCAAACACCCCATAAGTTTGTTTTTTATAATGGAAACTATATGTTTTCGAGATTGTGAATTATTGGTCGTATCTGATATGATCTTTAGAACTAGGAAGTTATATGATTCAGAACATTAATTTGAAGCATGGTGTAATATAATGGACGTTTATTTGCAGATACTAATAGGTGTAATACCGGACGTAACTGATTTTATCAGAAGTTAACAGCCACTTTACTGTGGTTTAATGAATTATGTGGTGATCATCTGATTATACCCACATGTGTGATGCACGTGACTATTGTGTCTCGTATCAGTACCTGATTACGACATTTGAGACTTTAGGATTGTTTATTAAAACTGTGTATTTGCTTATTGTATTTGGATATGGTCATACGGGCAAAGCAGTTTAACAAGTTTTGAGGGTGTTCGTGATTTCTTTTCCAAGTTATCTATGGGAATGAATTAAGTCACTTTAAATGACCAACTTGAAAATAACTTGCCTCGAAAAGCAATAAGTTGATAAGCAGTTTTAATAACCTAACGAACGCGTACATAAAACACATAAATGCAACACACGCAAATATAAAGAACTGAATTATACATGATATGGGTAAAACGGAAAGACCTATATTCATGGCCACACTAGCGATCAAATTATTTGTAACTACATTAGTGGGGGCCACTGAGGCGCTAGCGGACCTCGGACTCCCGCTCCTTAGTGGTGTTTTAACTGCTTGGTGACAATTAGTATGCACAACTTATCGGTAATTACTATGTTATTTTGGGGATTTCCTTTGCAGGGATCTCCTCTTAAACAAGAATAGACATTTGGCTCATATGTCTTTATTATAGAATACGAATTAAGAAACTACGGCTATATAATTCCTTGAACCCAAACTATTTATTGTTTACTAATGACAGCTAGTATACAATTGCACAGTAGTGTCATTACTTCACTTTTAAGTTTTAACGTCATCTATCTGAGATTTTTAATTGTTATTTTGCAGTCAATGATCGTTTTTGCCATACCGATTAAGTTTGCTGTATTGTTTACCTTTGGCAACATATTGGCTGTTGGAAGGTGAGCATTTAAGTTATCTTTCGTAGCTCCATTTCCAGTTCCGTGGGCTGGAATTGGAGTTAAGCAAAACAGGTGTATATTTTTTACTCAAAATTGCTTTTATATTCACTCCAAACCTCAATTTTTTTGCAAAATGGTGTTTATGTGCTGAACTAGGATTTTAGGATCACATCAAAGAACAAAATAATAAAAGCTGGGCATATGTTTTGATACACATGGAGCTTATCACGCGTTATAAAAGCTGGGCACATGTTTAAATTATCCTTTGAGAATGACTGTAGATTTTGTTTGCGAAAATAAATGGCATCAAGGATTTGAACTCATAAACAATGAAAATGGCAAATATGTAACTCATTTAAAAACTTCACCAAAAAAGGAAATGCGGACATCTGACATCTGTCTTATTTTAGTTTTTCTTATTCTTCAAGCTTTTTCATTTTCCTTGTTTCGCAGCACAGCTTTCCTTATGGGAGCTACACGACAACTACAAATGATGTTTGATCCGGTCCGTATTTATGCGACATCTATTTACATTGGGTCCGTTGTTATAGCCCTAATTTGTGCCATGTTGGTAAGAAACTGAACTTGACCCAATAACGTCTTCAACGATAGTTGACCAGATATTTTGACTTCTGATCCATCCTAATTTTTTTGGTACCGTATGCAGATTCACAGCAAGTTGTTAACCATCTTTGCAATACTATGTGAGATTTGCGCACTTATCTGGTGAGTTTGTCACCTTCCATGAAAATTCGTTACTTGAATGCCATACATGTGGACGCAGTGGTTTCTTAGAATGAAAACATAACTGGTGTTCGAACCTATTTCAGGTACAGTTTAAGCTACATACCTTTTGCTCGCGCAGTTGTCTCAAGAGTGACGATCAGTCTCTTTGATACTGAGATTTGCTAATTTTTGGTGCATGGTTTGAAAAAGCTTTTTTGTTCACATGGATTCTGGAATACTGAGTGAGTCGTGATTTTCATCTTTAATTACCTTTCTTAAATTTTGGTTTTGTTAGCCAAAATATTAGTGTTTGAATGTGTGTCATCATTGTTGACGCTTGTCATTCAAGTTCTTGTATTCTTTGAACAATTTTTTGTGTTTAATTCATTAGTATTGTAATATTAGCCTTGCTACACCCTCGCATAGAAGTTAGGAGAGACTTAAAAGTTCGAACATTAAAAGTTTTCAATGGTATAGCTGTGGCAAGACTCGGTTTAGGTAATAGATTAAAATGGTTTTTTTTCTTTTCTTTTCTTTCATACATGTCAAAACGGGCCGGGTTGAATTCACCCTTATACTTGGCCACTTTTTTGCATTTTACAAATGATGGGTTCCTTAGTTACAAATGCAAAAAGCAAGTTGCACAAGCCATCTCGCCGCCTCAACATAGACTTAAACTCCACTTTCTTGCGAAGGTGAGCAATTGCTCGTCCTTCAAATCTTAAATCGATTTTCCCAAGACTATCCACTAGAAAACATCCAAGAGTGCAATATTAGTGAGTTAGTGACTGGTGCATTTTGATTAATGGGTCATTAAATCATGTTTGGGCCTAAACATGATCCATCAGAGCTGGTCCAGATATGAATCAATACAATGACTTCTTGTGCCCACTGACCCTGATTTAGACGTGCTCATTAGACAACTCAAACAAATTTTGTCACTTCTATTTGGTGTCGAATTGAATGCTCCATATTCGGTTTCGACAGGTTCGGTTAGTTGGAACAAACACATCTATGTCAAGGTCAATATCCATGTAACCTTGATGGCCGTGGTGTGGACATCCATTCGATTAGTATCTTGTCTATGACAACGACTTAAAAACCTCAACACTTTTTCGATTCTACAGTTGCATGCTGTTTATGGAACATGGTCAAAACCAGGTGGGGTATTGCCAAGTACCAAAAGGTTTTACACAACATCCTTTCTTGGAGTGATTCGACACGCCGAGTACCCAAAAGTTTGACACTAACATTTTTTTCTTAAAGTGATTTGACAAGCCTAGACAACTCAGCCAAGGTTTGCTTACGTTGTAATTCGCATAACCACTTGGATCATCTCGAGATATCTGAATAGAGTATGTTTTAACACCTTGAAAAGACACTCTTGTATAAGAGACTAAAATCTTATCACCTTGTTGGATTACCTATAGGAGTTTATTCTTTAAATCGTATTTGACTTGATTGGATCAATGATCATGTATGGGCTTGTATAAATACATTGTAATACTTTTTTTTCCCCTTTTCATTGGCTACTTTGCTAGTTAATAAAATTGTCGATTTAGTATTAAAACCTTTTTTTTTTCATTGGCTACTTTGCTAGTTAATAAAATTGTCGATTTAGTATTAAAACAAAATAGGTAGTATATTTTCTTTTGGCGCGTTGCCTTTGTACACTAGTTTTATTGATTTGATACACTAGACGAATACCCGTAGAAAGCGATGGTGTTTTTTGGTAAATAATTATACATGCGAATTTGTGGTTTGGGTCTGACCCCTAATACAACACTTACAAATTTAATTTGTAGTCATTGCGAGAAAAATAAAAAAAAGTCTATGCGTTATAAACGAAAAATGATAAAAGTTAGAGAATCAAACAATATTTAAACTATTAATTTAGTGGCGGATTTTATTACTATTGTATATCACATTTTGAGAGTTTTTAAGTTTTAAAAATTTTTATCCGGACTTTATAAGTAGCATAGATAAACACGACCCCGATTAGCCGAATCGTAAGCACATGTCAAAGTTGACGCCTATGGATGTAACCCTCGACCCAATCAGACAAATATCTACATCAAGTTCTTGAAAGAGAAATTTAGGTGTGGTGGTGGTGAAACATCTTTTTTTTCGTCCAGGTGTTAAAATTGAAAAGTTATAAGTGGACAAAGTTGGTAGGATGTGGACTTGATAGTCATATGGGCTTATAAAATTAATCTAAAATTATAGCCACCGTCAAAAGTTGGTAGAATCTGTAAAAGTTGGTTGTTCGATGTGTCAATCCAAAGATTGTGATTGAATGATTGTTGACAGCGTTAGATAATTACTAGATTATGTGATATTGTACTAAATATCATGAACATGCAACTATAAGGGGACGTTTGGTTCACAGAATGTTTTTGAAGGAATTGTAATGTTTGGAAGGAATTGTAATTTAAGGAATTGGAATGTGTTGTAATTGTAATGTGTTGTAATTGTAATTGATGAAATCTGTCAATATGTTTGGTTGACTCGCAGCGTAATGTAATTCATTTTTTTTTATGATGCCCTACGTACTTTTAATGTGAACATGGATATTGACCTTTTGAGTAACCCTAGCGAGGTCGCTGCCCCCAAACTTATGAAGAAATTGGCAGATATATATTTCGATCGGGTTACCCAAACTGTTGAGTCTACATTCCATCTTTCTCTTCGGCAGATTGCGTTATGGAGTTCACTAAACGAGGATCATACCTCGGATTGGCTTAGGGTGGCTCCGATAGTTGGATTGGGACAAACTATGAATGCCAGGGCTTACCGTTGTGTGCTATGCTATCGGTTGGGTGTTCATCTTTTTACTGTTCAGGTACCGTGTTCAGCTTGTTCTAAGGTATTTTCTGGAGATATTTATGGGGATCACGCTGTTTCATGTGCGGGTATTGTTGGCATTAAACATCGACATAACCTTGTGCGTGATGTTCTTGTTGATATATGCTCTCGGTCTGGTATTTCTGCACGTAAGGAGGTGGATATTGGGCTTTCTGGAGATGGGGACAGATCCTTGCGACCGGCTGATATATTACTTTACTCGTGGGATATGGGCGTGATGTATGTGTGGATCTTACGGGATCGTCGCCCTTGACACAATCCGGGATGACTGATTTTATGCCAGGGCGTGCGATCATTGATGCTGCACAACGTAAGCGTGTCAAGTACGATGCGAAATGTGTGGACATTGGATATGGGTTCCTCCCCTTTTCCTTTTCTTCTTTTGGCGAACTTGAGAAGGATGCGGTTACCTTACTGAAGCGCATTCGGCGATTTTCTTCGACTCAAGACATTGGAGCGCGTGCTGCGGCTCACATTTTTAATAGGATTGGTTTTGCTATTGCTAGAGGTGTGGGGGCCCAGTTGGTTTCTCGGCTTTCCACCAATTTCTTGTAAATCCTATGAGTTTTTAATAAAGTGATGTTTTATAATAAAAAAAAAATAATAATAATAAATTAAATAATAATAATAAAAATAAAATATTAATAATAGAAATATAATAATAAAATAATAATAATCAAATAATAATAATAATAATAATAATAATAATAATAATAATAAATATAATAATAATAATAAAATAATAATATTAAAAATAAATAATAATACAAATAACAATAATAATAATAATAAAATAGTCATAAAAAAGAATATTAATAATAAAAATATAATAATAATAATAATAATAATAATAATAATAATAATAATCATAGTAATAATAATAAAAATAATAATAATAATAATAATATAATAATAAAATAATAATAATAATAATAATAATAATAATAATAATAATAATAATAATAATAATAATAATAATAATAAATAGTAATAATAACAATAAAAAATGATAAATAATAATTAATAATGAAAACATTAAAAATAAATAAGAAAATAATAATAATAATGTATTATTATTATTATTATTATTATTATTATTATTATTATTATTATTATTATTATTATTATTATTATTATTTATTATTATTTTATTATTTATTTTTAATACTATTATTATTAATTATTAACTATTTTTATTAATTATTATTATTCTTATTTGATCTATTGTTATTATTATTATTATTATTATTATTATTATTATTATTAATTATTATTATTATTTTATTATTATTATTTTTTTATTTTTTATTATATTATTATTATTATTATTATTATTATTTATTAGTTTTATTATTATTATTAAAGTAAACAAATATTGAATTACGATGTAATTCAAAACTTTCCACCCAACTTCCTATGTAATCTAGATTCCTTCACTTGATGTAATTGTAATGACTGAATTACAATTACAATGCAAACCAAACAGTCACTGTAATGTAATCTGAATTACAATTCCTTTTACCTTGCCAACCAAACACGATTGGAATGTAATTCAGATTACAATTACAATGAATTACAACGAATTACAGCGAACCAAACGCCCCCTAAGAATATTCCAAGAACTATCCAATTTCAACCTGAGATTTAAAGATCAAGCAAGAAAGAACAAAGTGTTAAACATAACGAAAACAAATACGATTAATACATAAACTCTTGACTAACTTTTAAAAAGGGCTAGCGGCGCAGCTTATTGCCTGTGTGTCTTTATAAATCCAAATATTTATGTTGAAAAAAAAGTATTACACTTTTAAAAAAAGAGTTAATTGCATTTTTGGTTCTTGTGGTATGGTCAAATTGCAGGTTTGGTCCCTAAAACTTTGAAAGTACAATGATAGTCCCTATTTTGAAATTTGGATTGCATTTTTGGTCTCTAATCGGTGTGAAATGACCAAATTACCATTGTCTTTTCTAAATAAGACAAAGGGTATTTTAGTCATTTCATTTTATCCAGGGACCAAAATTAGAATCCAAACTTCAAAATGAGGACTATCATTGCACTTTCAAAGTTTTAAGGATCAAACCTGCAATTTGGCCATACCACAGGGACCAAAAATGCAATTAACTCTTAAAAAGAAAATAATAAAATAAAAAATAGACTAAAATACACCGTTGGTCCCTAAACTTGTATCGGAGGATCGCGATGGGACGAACCTCGCCCTTTTCATCGCCACGGGTCCAAACAGTAGCCATTAAATGCCAGATTCGTCCCTTGACCAATACTGCCGTTGTCAACGTTATGTTGCTGAGGGCAAAACTGTCTTTCACTGTAGCGGACTAAATAAAACCGTTTTACAGTGTATGTAGCTAGTATATGTGTGTAAAAAGGTTTGGTCTACATTTATCACCCATCCCTAAACTATCCTTCAAAACCCGTCTTCTTCAAAACGATAATTGTTTCAAGATGGTACGTTGCTGGTGTGGTAAGCAAGCTATTATTCGCACTTCGTGGACCTCTGCCAACCCAGGGCGTCGATTCTTTGCTTGTCCTGTTCAAGTAAGTGCGTCTTAATATTTCTTGTGTAAGTTTGTAACAATGGTGGTTGTTTAATGATTTCTCATAATCATCAATAGGGGTCTTCTTGTCGGTGGATAAGATGGTATGATCCTGAAATCTGTGCTCGTTCTAGAATGATCATACCAGGACTTTTGAGGGGGAGAAATGAGCTTGAGGCAAGATTAGTAGCTGCTCAAGGTGATGTGTGGAAGTGGAAGATTTACCTGGTGTTAAGTTGGATGTTGTTCTTCATTGTTTATGCATTGGGATAACTTTTTAACCTTTTATTTAATGAGGCTAGTTGGTTAATGTTCTGTATCTTGAATTGTAGTAACCTTGTTATGAAGTATTCAGTTTTGTTTGTTTATGATTTTCTATGCCTTATGGGTATGCAGATGGTTAGCAATTTGTTTAGGGTTGACTTTTAAATGTCAACATTCTTATGATGTTCTATTTTAGCTTTGGTTACTTTTGACGCAAACTATTCACACATCAAGCTTAGTCAATCTCAAAAAATACACAATAATGACATGGTTCCATAGTTAATGCAAATGGATATAATTCCAGCTGCATAAAATTGCATACTTTTCAAAGCATGAGAGCTACAGTTACACACACACACACACATATATGTTTTTAGATTACATAACTTGTCCATAGAAAATAAACTAGTAAACTAGATGAAACATTGTCTAGATAATTAGCATAATAGATTTGACCTATGGTGAGGCCATTATTCTTTCCAGTGCAGCCTGCTTCCTAGTCATTCTTCGTGTAGCAGGCTGGGTTGAAGCAGAAATTGCTTGAACATCACTTGACTGAATCTGAAAATCGACCTGGGATTGTGACAGGATGCATCATGTATGATGGGATCTTCAGTTCTTGGCTCTTGATTTGTAGATTGAACACCACTTCCTTGAACTGCACTAACTTGGCTTTCTACAACAACACATGTACCTTCAGCTTCTTTATCTGCTGCTACCTTTTTACCTTTAGGATGTCTTTTTTTTCCTGCAGCTTTAGTAGGCACCTTTTTGACATTTACCTTAATGGCAGTTCCACTATGTTGAGCTCCACCATACCCTAGGCATGTTACCCGGTTGTGTCCAGCAATGCCACAAATACTACACCTGACACTCTTCCAAGCCCTTGAAAGCTTACCATCCTTCACAATCTCTTCAGCTTCAGGAGCTATCCTAACTCTTTTTCTACCTCTTGCGGCAGGCGGGTTTGTTTCGGATTTCGGTGGAACAATTGTTGTTGGCATAGTTGATTTTTCCCAATGTACACTGCTAGTTATAGGCTGGACATGGTGTTTGTAGGTAGCCTCCCAAGTGAGAAGATAGTAACAAGGATGAGCCCATGTTTCTACAGCTCCGACTTGTTGGCCATTTAAAGCCATATTCCAATTGGTAGCAACAACATGTTTACATGGTAAACCTGTTATCTCCCACCTTCTTCAAGTACAAGTCTTGTGTACAACATTACGTACACATTGGTCACCCCATGGTCCACTAACCTAAAACTTAGATCCCCCATTCCATAACACATTATACTTAACAACCTCTTTCTTAATAGCCTCTAGCATGTGTTGTGCAGTTGGTGTTAGTGGCCCATCACTCTTCTCAATCACCATAAGAACATGCATTATCCTCTTCATACAATATTCCCTGATGTATTCTAAGGCTGTAATAATAGGCTTGCTTAACCCCTCTTTAATTTTCTCATGAAACACTTGACACATGTTATTAAGTAACACATCAAAAGTAGCTCTCCCTAAAGATGAAAAGTAATAAACATGTATTAATTATAACTGTTTATACTGCATTTATGAATACAAAGTAAGTGAAACTGATAGATGACTTACATGAAAAATGTGACCTTGACCAATGAATCGGTGGTATCTTACTTAACCAATCATGGGCTGGTTGGTTAAGTTTCTTGAGATCGACCATAGCTTTGAAACTGTACAACAGTTGAGGCTGTTGCACATTTCCACAGATGGTCTTTATAGGCCCTACCTTTCCATTGCAATTTCATTTTGTCATGTATGCTTTTAATACAGTAATCTGTGTTCGCACTTTCAAAAACTTCGCTACTGCTCTACTTATATCCTGCACAAAATCAAATATCTTTCTGCTGTTTCAAAAGAGTGACACTTAAATTCATGAACAGAGTAAGAGAGTACCTTATTCATGTCAGTAATAAAAGTGATGCTTGAAATTGGCCCAAGTGCTAAATCATCGGATAAACAATAAAGAAACCAAGTCCATGATCCTATGTTATCTGAATCAACAAAAGCATAAGCGAAAGGGTATATACCATTGTTGCTATCAATTCCCAAAAGCATAAGCGAAAGGGTATATACCATCGTATTTGACCATTGAAAGGACCACGAATTGGAAACGCAGCCAGCCCCAACAACGATCTCCCACAATCTTTAAATCCTTGCTTCAGTGCACCTAAACAAACATACACTCTATTGAATTCTCTGGTTGGAAGAGACTCATCCGGAGGTCGTTCCACATTCATCTCCACTGTCGTATTAGGGTTTGTCTTCTGCAACTCTTGAACATAATCTCTCAACATGGTAAATTGTAGCTTGAATTGACCCCTGATGGTTGTTATTGCTAGGTTTTTGGCCCTTAAAACCTTCTGCAGGGACACTTGAAGGTCGTATTGGTTGGTAAGTTGATTATGCACCGACGACAGAAGCTCTGGATTTGTTTCAACTTGTGTTGTAATTTTACGTGAGATATAGCGAAGGTCAAAAGCTCTGACTTCCCTTGATTGCAAACAAGTGTTTGCTCATTATATGTTCGACCGACCGGATACTGTCTCACCATTCCTGCCGACAAACAATAGCCATGGGCAGAGTATTTGTGAAGGGTCCTTTTTGGCAGAAAGCAATGCTCTTATACCCATTCTGCTTAATGGACTTCTAGATGGGCCAATAACCAGTCCAGGACCTTCATTTGGGCCAAACTGAACACAACCCTACACGACCCTTATTCTTGTTTTGTCATTCTTTACAAAAAACAACTCCCTCCTAGTTTCTATTGAATGCTCTCTTACTAGGTTTTTTACTTCCCCTGCAGTACCAAACTCCTGACTAGTATAGAAAAAAGTGGTATAGACGCCATTAGCAAAGTGTGCGTGTTGGTAACTAACATGGTCACTGCAAAATACTTCATCAACCATCACAGGTAAATCATTTACCAACTGCCTGTCATCACTTATATTACATGTTGTTCCTTCTTCACCTAAATCATTACTCTGACCTACTTGTAGCATACCAAGCTGTGCATCATTCTCTTGACAAGTGTTATCTTGATTTGGTTCAACTGCATTGCCAAATTCACTAGTGTCACTCGCTTGTAACAGACTAAGATCAACAACAGGATCCTCTTCCATGTTATCCGAGTCGGTTGAAACGAGTTACATCCACATCGGGCTCCTCAAACCGTTATTCACATCAACCAAAGGTCCGCCGGTTTGTGTAATTGCTTCTCCTGTGTCAATTGAAACAGATTAACCTCAAAATTTTCAGGGTCCTCAAAGGTGTTATTGACATCAACTAGTGCTGTTCCACCGTTGTCAAAGTCCTTCCCCTGAATCACTCTAAACAGATTAACCTCAACATTATCAGGCTCCTTTAGAGCATTGTCCTCATCAATAACTACTAAAGCACGCTCATTGTTTTGAACAGGTTGGCTAGCAAATGAGCTATCTAAGGTGGAAAAGAGTGGCTCAATGTTTGGCAAATTGCTAGCTTCACCAATATCATTGACGTCCACATGCAATTGTGTAAGTTGGATAAACGGATCTAGGGAAGGTTCATTATCTATATCATCTAACACCAACCGTCTACAACAAGATTGAATAGCCGCAGTAGCAACTTTTCTCCTATCTTCATCCATCTCCCAAAACACAATCTTAATTGATTGTGGGGACATTTCAGAAAATTCTAATCTAGTCTTCCCTATTTCAACATACACGTCTATCAGCTTATGCTGTATGACAACAACTTTCAACAAGTCTAGATTAGCGGGTTCACGCAAAGAAAACAAACCGTCGTCTAACGCATACAACCGGGCTTAACAAAATAGAAATAATTGGTTTGTCGAGACTCATAACCGATTTGGGTCATGAGAGCATCCATTTCATCAACAGATGCCTCTTTTATTTCCACAAGATCAACAAGGCATTTCTTGCCTCCTTGATATATCCTACTTGGAAAGTATTTGAATGTACCTTCATAATGGAACATCATGCTAAACGATCCAGGTTCACCACTTATAAAAAATGTACAAAAACATTGTTAAGCTAAAGTTACCTAAAAGGGAATAACTTAATCAGTCGTACTAACATATGATTGTAATAGGCTCTAACCAAAAAGACTTACAATATCTCCCCATTGCTGACTCTTTCCTCCTTTTCACGATCATCATATAAAGGATATTCCCTTACTGCGCCAGAGTAAATCCAAGGTGGTTGTTTGTTATTTTCTTACTCAGATTATTTGATTTGATGATAGACATTGCCTTAGGGTTTTCTGGGTAGGCTTCCAAAACAAGTTTGGGGATGAGCAATGAGTACACGGTTTTGTTATATTGTACAAAATGGCGGGAAATTGGACAAGACATGTTCTACAGTGTATACCACATAATGACTATTCTACCCTCAACAGTAACATGATTACGGGTTTTTTTGGGTATAACGGACCGTTGACAACGCCGTTATTGGTCAAGGGACGGCAGCTGGAATTATATCCATTTGCATTAACTATGGAACCATGTCATTATTGTGTATTTTTTGAGATTGACTAAGCTTGATGTGTGAATAGTTTGGGTCAAAAGTAACCAAAGCTAAAATAGAACATCATAAGAATGTTGACATTTAAAAGTCAACCCTAAACAAATTGCTAACCATTTGCATACCCATAAGGCATAGAAAATCATAAACAAACAAAACTAAATACTTCATAACAAGGTTACTACAATTCAAGATACAGAACATTAACCAACTAGCCTCATTAAATAAAGGTTAAAAGTTATCCCAATGCATAAACAATGAAGAACAACATCCAACTTAACACCAGGTAAATCTTCCACTTCCACACATCACCTGGACTAATCTTGCCTCAGCTCATTTCTCCCTCAAAGTCGGTATGATCATTCTAGAACGGATTTCGGATCATACCATCTTATCACAAGAAGACCCCTATTGATGATTATGAGAAATCATTAAACAACCACCATTGTTACAAACTTACACAAGAAATATTAAGACGCACTTACTTGAATAGGACAAGAAAGAATCGATCACTGGTTGAGGTTATTTTGCTTACCAAAGAACGCACCATCTTGAAACAATTATCGTTTTGAAGAAGACGGGTTTTGAAGGATAGTTTAGGGATGGGTGATAAATGTAGACCAAACCTTGTTACACACACATACTAGCTACATACATAAAACGGTTTTATTTACTGCAGATGCCCTCAGCAACATAACGTTGACAACGGCAGATTGGTCAAGGGACGAATCTGGCATTCAATGGCTATTGTTTGGACCCGTGGCGATGAAAAGGGCGAGGTTCGTCCCATCGCGATCCTCCGATACAAGTTTAGGGACCAACGGTGTATTTTAGTCTAAAAAATAAGTACTCGTTTGGAGCGAATTCGATAGTGATTAAACGATAAGCAATTTGATTGATTGAAGATGATTAGATTTCATATGTTGGGATCATATAGGAAACTTCTGCCTACATAAAACATATATACACATTTACACATGTTCTTTTGCATAGTGCTGACTGCTGACTGCTCATATAAACTATAAATGAATCTTCAAATAATTTTATTTTGTTACTCTTTTTACTTCAACGTAAGTCCAGCGTCAAAGCATAAACTTATGATCATTGATGGTGGTTCTTGAACTGTTCTTATATGCTAGTGGCCTAGACAAGTTTGCGACCATCCGTAGGACTCTTCGCATTGCCTCAAATCTGCACAAACTTAAAAATGTTATGTTCTGTCATCATTGTTTTAACACTGATCTCCTCATCGTTATTACCTCCACCTCTTACCGCCATGTTTAGCTACAACTTGACACGAATGTGTCACATTTTAATGAGATAGATGACAAGATTTATTATGAAACTTGTTTTACCAAATCAATATGCATAAGATCAAAATATTAAAAATATTCTCATTTAGCACTACTAAATTCTACAGTTGGTTAGATTCCTAGTTTGAGTAAAGTAAAACGTGATTTTACACCACATTTGTTAATTCTTTAAGGTGACAAGAAAGCAATAGAGAATCCAAATTGATTTTGTGGACTAGATATTTAACTCTAGTTCCTTGAATTTTGACTAATCAGAAAATGATTAAATAGAGCCACTTAATCATTACTACCAACCAATTTATGCACTTAATTAATTAATTAATTGTCGTGGTTGGTGGCTTATTTTAAACACACACCTACTCTCGCTTCTGACCATTTGAGATTTTCTATACCCACCTACTACCATGTTTTATAAAAAAGAATCTTAAAAAAACCATATTAGGCTAGCCCAATAGGCGATCGAGATCGACAAACTCGATCGATCCTTGGTCGATCGCTTTGATGTGAGTGGAGTCGATCGCCCGAATTCACTCTCCATTCGGTCGTGCCTGCGCTCGAATACAAATTCAGTTTTGTGTGTTTATTGAATAATTATAAAAGGTATATTTGTAGGGTATGTTTTTTGTAGTGTAGGTCGCCTTACTGGGGCATCCAATCGCCTGAAGGTCGCTGGAGAGAGAAAGCTGACGAGTCAGGGAAAATGAGGGAGATTGGCTTACCTTACTGGGGCAGCCTTAACTGTGAAAATTTTTGTTCTCATTTTCTTTATGAAGTATATTTCATGTTTCACAAGGAATATAAATTATTTATTTAGGGCTATTTAGTTTTAAATTACGATGTGTAACTGTGTGTTCTCAAATTTGAAGGCAAAGAAAAAGAATATGAAAACAAAAAAGAAAAATAAAAATAAATTAAGTGCTGGTATGTTTTTTTTGGAAGAATGGAAAATAAAAATAAGAGTTAATTACATAAATCGTCTTTGTGGTTTGGCAAAAATTACGGATCTTGTCCTTGTGGTTTTTTTAAACGTGTCATGTCCTTGTAGTTTTTGATTTTTTCGCATCTAGTCCAAATTTTGACCCGAGTCCAAGCGTGCGTTAAAAAATGACCTAACTTGCAGTTTCTCCATAACTAAAGGGATGACTTTTTAATTTTGGTTTTCACTCTAAAAAAAAACCATAAGGATGATTTATGTAATTTACTCTTTTAAAAAAAAAAAAAAAAAAACTTTTTGAAGATCTTTTTCTTAATTTTGTTAGAAAAAAATTATAATTTTACGCGTGCGTCTGTTTTTATACGTTTTTATACGTCTTCTACGTTTATATACGTTTTCATCCGTTTTTACATGTTTTCATCCGTTTTTGTACATTTTTATATGTTTTCGTCTGTTTTTGTACGTTTTTAAACGTTTTCGTCCATTTTTATACGTTCTTATACGATTTTTGTACATTTTCATCCGTTTTTATACGTTTGTTTTTTCGTTTTTGGACTTTATTACACGTTTTTATCCGTTATTATATTTTTTTTTCGTTTTTGGACGTTATTATACGTTTTTGTATGTTTTATGCGTTTTCGTATAAAAACGTATAAAAAAGAACAAAACATATGCATACTTATAAACTTAAAAAAAACGTGTAAAAACAGATAAAACCATAAGAAAAGTATGAAAACAACGTATAAAAAACGATAAAAATGTACAAAAATGCATAATGACGTCCAAAAACGAAAGAAATTATAGAAAAACGTCCAAAAATCTTATAAAAACGTACACAACCATATATAAACGTACAAACAAATTTTTTAATAAAATTAATTTAAAAAAATATATCTTTTAATAAAGTTAAATTTATTTTTTTAATTTATTTATAATTTTTTTAAATAAAATTTAATTTTTTTAAAAAAAGTTTTTTTTAAAAAGTTAAAATATATATATATATATATTATAATAAAATTAAAATTAACATTTTTTAAAATTTTATTATAATTTTGGTAATTTATTTATTTATTTTTTTGTTAAGAGTAAATTACATAAATCATCCTGGTGGTTTATATTTTGAGAGGAAAACCCTAAATTACAAGGTTAGTCCTCACATTAATCCAACTAAGTTAAGTTAAGTCTTTTTTAACGCTCGTATGGACTCGGGTCAAAACTTGGACTGGATCCATAAAAATAAAAAAACACAAAGACATGACCCGCTTAAAAAAACAAAAAAACAAGATTCATAATTTTTGCCAAACCACAAGAACCATTTATGTAATTAGCTCTAAAAATAACCTTAAATTTATATTCTTTAGCTGAGGGAAAAACGATATAATTTGTTCAAATTACATACATGACCTTTAATTTTTACTTACAAATCTTTTGAAAAAGGTAAATTACAAAAGAAACCAAGGTTGTATTTACTTTCCTCCCAAAGTCGCAAAAATGGTTGCAGATTTTTGTTTTTCATTTTCCCCTTCATTTTTTTTTCTCTCTCCATAAAACCTCTAGAACAAAAAAAACTATTTTCTTTTCTTTCATTTCTTTTCAAATTGTAACTGAAGAATACATTGTAAGAAAACATTCTTTTTAGAATTGCAATCTAATTGGAATTGACAAAATAAAATGTAATACACAATTTCAAGTTTGCATTTATTTAATATATTATTTTCTCGATTACTCGTATAAGAACCATTGCATTCAACTTCTAGTGAAAAGATGAATCGATACCAAGTCGAAGTGTTGACTGTTGAACAAGCCTGCAAAATCTTCGGGCCTAAAACTAATCCCTTTTTTCAAATCGAAGATACCTTTAATATTCATTAGCGAGCATGCTTAAACAAGCAATTTTTCTCTTTTAATAAGAAGCTAACTCACCCTCAAAACCAAAGGGAACAACAAAAGATAAAAATTCGGACAAATCACCAAGATAGAGACCTATGAGAATAAAACAATTGCGACCAATTCAATAAAACTTCAAATTGTCTCAAACGAAAACAAAACACCAAATCATTGAGATCTAAATAGCAAGTTGGGTCTAACACCCGAGTATCCAATTAATCTTTTCGTGTAGCACCGTAAAAAGTTATTACGGGGCAATTACATTTTATATCATGAGACAAATACATATATATCCACTATAACTGCATAGCAGCAACTTTTTTTAAACAACATATCTTACAAAATAGGGATTGAGAGAGATATGCACTTTTACATATTTTCGACACACAAAAATAACATATTGATTTTTGAATCATATATGATTTTAAAAAATCCGCGAACCATATATGTTATCATATGCATGTATTCGAAAAATCATTTTTCATATAGATTTGACCAAATTTAGAATATATAGTAGTAATCTATAGAAAGATAATAATTAATTGCATTTTTTAGATATTTAATTTTTTAAAAGGGTGAAAGTTTATCATGTGGTTTGAATTTTGCTCTATATCATGTGGTCATATTTTGGCATTTTGTCCATGGCTTATATCATTTTAAAAGTGCAGTGAACGTCTCTATTTCAAACTTTAGATTGCAAATACAATCCTTAATCAATGTTAAATGACCAAATCACCCCCAATAGAAAAGGAAGAAGACAAGAGTAATTTAGTCATTTCAAATTAATTGAGGGACTGTATTTGCAATCCAAAGTTCAAAATAAAAATGTTCGTTGCACTTTCAAAAAGATAAGGACCAAACATACAATTTAACCAAACCACAATGACAAAAATGCAATTTACTCTTCAAAACAAATATGCAAATATTTAAGTTTTAATAAGTATATATATGCAATAAACCCTTTATATCAAATAACCGAAGGCCGCTGGGCACTTGTTAAAGTATAGTTATTAAACACATAGTTTTCTTTTATACGGAAACAAGCATTAACTTAAAATTGATTAAGCTTATAAATTGCTTAAATTTAAAACATTTTCTAACTAAGTTCCGTTACACATTCTTTTAAACATCTTGTAATTAATTAAGCTCACTGAGCACTTGTAAGCAAAACGCATAACATTAATATAAGACTAAAATACACCGTTAGTTTCTAAATTTGTTTCTGGGCATCACGATTAGACAAAACTTTCTTTTTTCATCGTTGGGAGTCCAAAACTTGGGTTTTATACTCTAGACAAGTCTCTTGACCAATTTTCTGTTAGTCAACGTCTGTTATTTTTCCCCATGTGCCTTGCACATGAGGGCAAAATGGTCATTTCATTATTTTGGTTAATTATTTTGGTGGTAAGACTGGTACAAACTTAGGGACTAACGGTGTATTTAATCAATAAAATTATACCATCGTCTCCACCACTCTCCCTTTATCTCTTTTTCCTACTTTTCTCTCTAAATTTCTGCTTCTGTCTCTAAAATTAGCACCATCACTATTCTCAAATCTCATAAACTCCTCCACAAATAACGCATTTAATCCTAACAAATGACGCTAAAAAAGTTACTAAATTAACTTTAGCATCATAATCACAACCAATTCTTCAAATTCTTACTTTATTTCATAGACTTAAATTAAACCCATCACCAAAGCGTCAATATCTACCCAAAACACCATAAAAGATACTAAATTTCTAAACTTTAACCATTAAAAAAAATAGAAAGATCAATCCAGACATCAAGATAAATATAAATTCTTCAACTTTTTACTTCATTTCCATATGGGTTGTATTATTCATACGGGGTCTACCCCCCTCAGCCCCTTAGACTGCCAGGCGTGGGCCCCTCCCCCAGGTACTTTCGTCCTTTTTTTTTTTTTTTTTTTGATTTGATTGTGTATAGTTTATTTTGTGTGTTATATTTAATTTGTGTAGTGTTTTTATATGTATAGTGTATTTATTTGTGTGATATATTTAATTTGTGTAGTGTTTTTATATGTATAATTTTTGTATTGTTTCCATTTAATTAAACAATAACAATAAAATATTTTATAAACTTTTTTTATAAACTTTTTTTTAGAGTAAATTACACCGTTCGTCCCTGTGGTTTACTCCAAATCACTACCGTAGTCCCTGTTCTTTTTTTTTTGCTTTTTTGCTCCCTGTGGTTTACATATTGCACGCTGTCAGTCCTTATCGCTAACTGCCGTTATCTTTTTCGTTATCTCAATGGCACCGTTAGTCCTAACCAAACGATCACTTGCAGCGTTAGTCCTATATACTAACGACCGTTAATAACTCAAAATTTTTATTAAAAAAAAATCTTTTCTACGCGGTTTTATCGTTTTGCCGTTTTCTTACGTTTTCATGCATTTTCGTCCGATTTCATACGTTTTCGTCTACTTTTTCTACGTTTTTATATTTTCTTACATTGTGATACGGTTTTGTCTGTTTTTACGTTTTCTTTTGTTTTTACGCTTTTGTCCGTTTTCTTACGTTTCATACGCTTTTTTCGTTTTCTTACGTTTTGTCCGTTTTATCGTTTTCCTTCGTTTTTACTTTTTGTCCGTTTTCTTCACGTTTTGTCCGTTTTTATACGGTGTAATTTCAAAAAAATGACGTTTTTTTTAATCTGATTTTTATATATTTTTTTCGATTTAAAAAAATACGTTTTTTATCTGATTTTTAAAAAAGTTTTTTCCGATTAAAAAAAAATTGCGTTTTTTTTATCTGATTTAAAAAAAAGTTTTTTCCGATTTAAAAAAAAAATACTTTTTTTTTAATTTGATTTTTAAAAATGTTTTTTTCGATTTAAAAAAAATTACGTTTTTTATCTGATTTATAAAAATATTTTTCCGATTTAAAAAAAAAGGTAATTTTTTAAAAAACTTGATTTTTAAAAAAGTTTTTTCCGATTTTAAAACGTAATTTGATTAAAAGACTTTTTTAAAAATCAGATTAAAAAAAAAACGTAATTTTTTTTTAAATCGGAAAAAACTTTTTTAAAAATCAGATTAAAAAAAAACGTATTTTTTTTAAATCGGAAAAAACTTTTTAAAATCGATTAAAAAACGTATTTTTTAAATCGGAAAAAAAAATTTAAAACTCATATTAAAAAAAACCTCATTTTTTTTAAATTACACCGTATAAAAACGGACAAAAACGTAAGAAAAACGGACAAAAGCGTAAAAAACGAAGGAAAACGTATAAAAACGGACAAAAACGTAAGAAAAACGGAAAAAAGCGTATGAAAACGTATATAAACGGACAAAAACGCATGAAAACGTAAGAAAAGAAACGATAAAAACCAGCGGTAGAAAATATTTATTTTAATAAAATTTTGAGTTATTAACGGTCGTTAGTATAAAGGACTAACGCGCAAGTGATCGTTTGGTTAGGACTAACGGTGCCATTGAGATAACGAAAAAGATAACGGCAGTTAGCGATAAGGACCGACACCGTGCAATATGTAAACCACAGGGAGCAAAAAAGCAAAAAAAAAAAGAACAGGGACTACGGTAGTGATTTGGAGCAAACCACAGGGACGAACGGTGTAATTTACTCTTTTTTTTATAAACTTTTTTTATAAATTTTTTATAAAAAATTTATAAAAAAAGTTTATAAAATATTTATAAAAAAAGTTTATAAAAAGTAACGTAAAATAAATACCATATAAAAACACTACACAATTAAAAACACTATACATATAAAAACACTACACAAATAAATACACTATACATATACCTAGACACTACACAATTAAATTAAAAAAAATAAATAAATAAAAAAAAATAAAAATTTGGTACAGCCATGTGAGGGGACCCACAACCGCCATGTGGGAGAGAGAGGGGGACAAGGGGACAAAAAGTACCCCTAAAATTATAAAGAGGGTTTAACTAAAAATTATAAAAAGAGGGTTTAACCCCACCCTTCCATATTTATCATGATCATGAACAATGGCACGAAGTAAAACCAAAGCCAACATTCCAGTCACAACTGCTGATTTGGGGGAGGATTTTGGGGATGAACTACAAAATCTGTTATTAGTTGGAGGAGCGTGTAAATGGATGAACTACAAACTCCTTAACCGATAACTCGTATCAACCGTCACATCCTTCACCATCTCCAACCTTTCAAACTCACCAACAACTCTCTCCGCCGCCGCCTCGTCAAACGCCACCACCCCGAAATCCGTCGGAAAACTTGCTGCAGCGTTATTCCGATCAACCCAATCCCAGTTCTTTAACGAATCGTTTTTCAAACAAGCATTTATATTATATTCTCCAAAAAGCTAGTCGCCAAACACCTCACTACAAAACAGTTAAAATATCTTAAGTCCGTTCACAACAAGTTACCAGATGATGATGAATACATTATATCAACAACGTATTTTACAAATTCAAATAACTAATTATTAGTTTCCAGAAGGATCGGAGCAGTAGTTACGGAACCCGTTAATACGAATCACCGGTGAATGGCCGTTGGAGATATCTTCGACGATTGATTGAGTGAAACCAGTAAATTAAGTAGTTAGTTAGTTATTGTACGGATTTTGATACAGGAAACTGAATGTGCTGATTAATAAATTACCTTTGATTTTTTGTCATAATAATTGGCTCGATTGTGAAATTAAATGTTTTCTCTCCATTTTTTTGGTTTTGATTATCATCTATTACTTTGATGTGATATTATAATTTTAATTTTGGCGCTTAAATGGTGATGATGTTAATTTTGTCACTGCAATTTTTCGGGTATTTAATCTAAATTGTGATAATGTTAATTTTAGAGAGAGAATTGTGATGGTGTTTGATTGAGATTATGTTTTGTTGCGGAGGGGTTTATGAGATTTGAGAATAGTGATGGTGGTAATTTTAGAGAGAGAAGCAGAAATTATACACTGTCAGTCCCTAAGTTTGTACCAGTCTTACCACCAAAATAATTAACCAAAACAATGAAATGACCATTTTGCCCTCATGTGCAAGGCACATGGGGAAAAATAACAGACGTTGACTAACAGAAAATTGGTCAAGGAACTTGTCTAGAGTATAAAACCCAAGTTTTGGACTCCCAACGATGAAAAAGGAAAGTTTTGTCCCATCGTGATGGGCAGAAATAAGTTTACGGACATTTTAGTCTTAATATAATCTCAGTTACATTCAAATTAGTTACATTAATCCGTTTTAAACAAAATTTTAATTATATTTATTGTTTTACTGCAATAATGTTAAAAATTACAATTGCAACACTAAAATAAATTTGGGTTCCCGTTTTTTTCTCACGATGCATTATTTTTGATATTAACATATGCCCATATGATCATGTAGACAAACTTCTTTATATAATGCAAATTTTAAGAACAAAAGTAAAAGCTATGAGAATTTGTTTCAAAGAATTATAAGATTAAATGGGTGTTTTTTAGGCTTATTTTACCTGCTTATGATGTTATTGAGTTGTTAGAAAGCTTATAAGCTCATAATTTTGGGCTTATGAGCTTATTAATGTAATAATATGGGTGATTAAAGTTCATAAGCTCACTTTGATAAGCACATACGCCAAAATATTTAAACTTATAAGCTTTTTAAAAATTGTATAAATTAATTAACTGGCCAAATAAGACTAAACAAACACCCCTTGAATAAAAATGTAAGTAAACACTAAATAAATGATTACATCATAAACTTTTTATAGCAAACGGATGTATACATGTTATAAGTCTCCTTATAATATAGAGTAATGATAAACATGACTAACTCATATAACTAATTTTAAGCCTAAATCATTCATCACTTGACACATGTCATATACACTTTCTTCCTCTAAATCATCACCTTTAAGTTTGCCACATGTCTTCATCTGATCTTTAGGCACACTTTTAGTCATAAAAGTTAGTCATGCATATCATTTTCCTATAATATATGCGCTTTTATTATCGAGGCTCATCTTGACGTGTAATAGAGACACCTTACAATCTAATATTAAACTTCATCTATGAGTTTCAAACATGCATCCAAGATTTTACCTATAATTTGTTAGTGAGTATTCAGTGTTAACATTGTTTGTTTTAGGCCAAGCCCGTTTGACTATTAGGCATCATTTATAGTGTACCCAAACTGATTATTAAGTGATCACTGGATAAGTTTACATAATTAATGAACGAGATTTTACCTCAAAATCCTTAAAGATGACTTTCAATGGCTTCAATCACTAAGCAATTAAGAACCATGTTGTTTTCATTAATAAGAAGATTGGTTTGTGTCAACTCTTGAGCTCCAATTTCCTGCTTCATAATGGCCAAATATGTTGGGGGAAGTCAAGGTGGCGTATTTAACTTTGTAACTTTACACAAGTTCGATTTAGCCGCCAAACTTTGAACTGTTTTAACATTAGACCCTCAAACCTGATATTTAGACAAAATTATATGTTTCGTCTTTGTGATTTATCCAAAATCACACTCGTCATCCCTATTCGATTTTAATTACATAGATAATCCTTATTTTTCAAACTAATTGCATCGATGGTCCCTATTTCAAAATATATGGATCATCAGTGCAATAATCTATAGTTTTTAATACACGGATAGTCCTTATTTTTCAAAATAGGGACTGTGAATGAAAATAGTATGAAAAATAAGAATTGTTTATGTAGTTAAAATCGAATAGGGATGACGAGTGTGATTTTGTGTAAACCACAAGGATGAAACATGTAATTCTCTCTGATATTTATATGAGCCGTTCAAATAAATAAATAAAAAAGCTTCGGCGATAATCAATACACCTTTTATATATCATTTTCCTCCGTAAAACCTTACGTCAGGACAACAAAGCATTGCTTTGTGTCCAAACTGACATGTGTTGGACAACATGCTTTTTTTTTTTTTTTTTTTTTGGGTATATTGTAATTTTGCTTATTCTTAAAGTGTTAACATGTTAGAAAAAAGTATGATAACGATACAATATTTAAAAGTTTTTAGCATATATTTGAAAGTTTGTAACATATAGTAGAACACAAAGTCACAAACAAGGGTTTATGGGTCATTTTAAGGTAATTTTGTATGTTCATTTATTGTACATTAAAAGTATAAGTACTTTTAATATAGTTAGAAAAAAGTATGATAACGATACAATATTTAAAAGTTTGTAGCATATATTTGAAAGTTTGTAACATATAGTAGAACACAAAGTCACAAACAAGGGTTTATGGGTCATTTTTAGGTAATTTTGTATGTTCATTTATTGTATATTAAAAGTATAAGTACTTTTAATATAGAAAGAATATGTTATTTTAATATGTTTTAACCCTTGTCCAGTGGTGTATCTTAATCTGTTCAAAAAAAAAAAGAAAAAAAGAAAAAAAAAGGGTGGTGTATCTTATTAAAATTAGTAGAAACAAAGTTCATGGTTGACATGATGGTATTAAAGATTTATTCTTTCTTTTTTTTGGCCACAGCGAATACATTGAAAATGTGTTATTAAAAAAAAATTATTTGCACACTTTATTTTTTTATTGAGACACTAAAGCATATGCATAAAATTGTTGTAATGTATATGTATACGACTTTAACCGATTATACACATAAATGTGCAAATCAAAACATAATATGTGCAAATCATTTAAAAAAAATGTTACTACGTGTTTCTTCTACACTTAGGCTACACTTAAACATCGGTCGGTCATCACTTTTTTCCTTCAACGACCGACTTTGAAGTCGGTCAAGTCGAGTGTGCACCATTAGTCATCAAATTGGTCGAGTGACAAAAGTTTGGATATCGGTTGAAAATCCAACCGATATTCAAACACTCCCCATATAACCGTTTACATTTAAATAAAAATAAAAATCTTTTTTTTTTTTTTAAACTTTACCACTTTTCACATCCTATAAATACCAACCTCAAACACACTTCTAAACACACAATTTCAAACACAATTCAACCTCAAACTACTTCTCAACACAAGATTTATTATGGCTTGCCGTCTCCCCCATTCCGTTGAAGATATGCAAATGTACGTTAACAAACAATGCGAAGAAGATGACGTGGCTCGAAAAAACGCTATTATAGACGTTATCTATCTGTTTGAGAATGCGGGGAGTATGATTCTGCATGCGGGGAGTATTCAGATTATGATTTATGATTTATGTATTTCGTATCGTTTTTTATTTTTAATATATTGTAATGTTTTTATTTTAATGAAATTTAAATTTGTTGTTTAAAATGTTAAAAAAAATAAAAAATAAAAAAAATAAAAATAAAAAATAAATAAAAAATAAAATTCGGTCATCGACTGTGGCAATTTGGTTGTGTCTGATCGTCGAAGAGAGAAAGCTGATGTGACGCTGGTGACCTGGGTCACGAGTGTCCCCGGCCTTAAAAAATATAAGTTACAAGTTGTTGATAAAAACCTATATATATCGTCATAAACACTGTGGGACACCTACTTTTTGTCTTTTGAAACAAAGATTGTTCAAAGAAAAGGTTAGCTTGTGTTTATAAGTACCTTTTTAAAAAAGTATTTTGTATTCTTTCTTGTTTTTCTATGTTTATTTATTTATTTTTATTGTTTAAATAATTTTGTTTATATTTAAAATTATGAACTTGAAAGTACGGTACATAAAGTATAAATTTTAATAAGTAAAAAATATTAAACTGACAGAAAATACAGAGCAAAAAATACAAAATAAAAAATGATAAAAAAACTGCGTTGTATTGTAAACATAATGCGTCAGAAAAGGTGGAGGACAAAATAAGGTGGGACAGGGAGGTACCAATAACATATCCCGGTTATTAAACCACATCTTGTGAAAGGAATTTGTTATAGGTACCCTCTATGTGACATTTTGTCCTCCACCCCTCCTGGCCCAACCTGTTTACAGTATAATACAGTTTTTTTATCATTTTCAGTTTTGTATTTTCTGTCAGCTTAATAATTTTTAACTTATTAAATTTTATATTTTTTATTAAGTACTTTCAGGTTTATAATTTTTTAATATAAACAAAATTATAAAAAAATAAAATAAAAAAATTGCAAAACGTGAAAGGGGTACAACTTGTAAATTTGAGGGCCTGTATAACACTCCTTTATGAAATTTTACTTACACAATTCATAAAATGTCACAAGAAAAGTCAGATGTTGGGCACCTTTTATGTCACTAAAACCTTAGGGACATAGGGTCCGTTTGGTTTGTAGATGGGTTTAATATTTAGATTTGGTTTAGAATTTAAATTTGGTTTTGGATTTGTAATGATTAAAAAGAAAAAATATTTTAATTGTTATTATAATTAAATTACATTTAAATATTATATTTTAATCTTAATATTAAAAGTGATGTGAGTAGAGAAAAGAGGGTCTCACATGTTTTGTTAAAAACCCATTATCATATTTTATTTTGTGTAAACCTTTATTTGAGAGTTTGAAAGACAAATTCTAAACCCAAAACACCAACCAAACAATTAACTAGTGTCAAATCAAAATAAAACCCATGCCAAAGTAGGAAAACAAACGGCCCATTAATCAATTTGCAGTGAGATATATAAACAACAAATAAAGTATTCCAATAAACTACTAGTATAATATGTGATCATAGACTCTTTTATTTTTACCTTTTAATCTATATTGAAAATTTAATATGAATAACTATGTTATGGGTTTTTCTAACCAATGTTTCAAAAGCATCGGCTAAAATATATATTTATTAATTTCAAATTCTGCTTATAAATTAAAAATATGAACTTAATACACATTAACTAACTTTGATTAAATATGATTTTTAATTTGATAAATTTAATTTTGTTTTTCATCTTCACCTTAACTTATTTTTTCATGAAACTTATTAGACAACTTTTGTTTTAACAAAGATAATTATTTATTTTTAATTTTTTACCCATACATTGAAGTTTACTCAGTCGAATTTCATATTGTTCTTCAAACAAAACGTCAAATCCAGCCGAAATATGGGTGGTTTTACTGCAATTATTTATCGTATACTTAAAATATTAGCAAAAACAAATTTAACGATAAAATATACTAGGGTGACCTTGGTGATTGATTTGGGGCAGTAAACTCCTCAGTCAAGCCAACGGCCAACCAACCTTTCCCTTTAAATAATACGATCTGCACCTTTGACTAACTATTACGGAGTATTATTAATTCAACTTTTATCATTTTATTAATTAAAAAATAGTATCAATAGTTAATGAATGATTTCTCATATTGCTTAACTAAATGACCATTAACTATTCTGCATGATAATAAAATCGTCGCCGTGAACATGATACTACTCACATTTAAAATAATAAATTATTGTGCGTGATAATAAGTATTTTAATACTATAAAGATAAAATACTATAAAGATACCTAACCTTTTTATGTTGATTACTTTGGCGTTATATGTAAGAAATAGATGTTTTTGGTTCACGGTTTATATTGTGTGATCTAAATTATAACAATCCTTTGATGCACATATCAAAATATGCATGTTATAATTATTATGAAAATTGAGATTCTGATTTTTTCCCTAATAAAATATCTTAAACTATCATTTAAGATTCTTTATAAAAATAGAGTGATTGAAGTATGCAGCAACACGACGTGGTTGACTTGTCCACAAATTAAGTTAATTCCTAAAGCCAACAGGAAATATGCTTTTATGTTTATTAATATTTGGTTTTTTGTTTCAATTTTTAGAGATTAAGCTATGTCAATAATTCAAATCACGTATTTTTTTCAAGTTAAACTAGTGATATGTTAGACATCTGAATAGAAGATTAGAGTGCCCACAACAAGGTGCAGAAGAAAAGGTAACTGAAGCAATATCGATGATAGGTAAGTTGATATAAATTAGTCTTTCGCTGCTAATGAGCACAAACAAGTTTTTTTAATTAATTAAAAAAAATGTTGTGTAAGGGAAAATAGATTACTAAATATTTAGACTTTTTTAACTCTGCAAATATATTCTGTTTTGAATTACATCTAACAAACTTTCAAATGTTTAAAAACTCGGAAAAAAAAAGAGGAATTTTCTTTTCGTTTATATCTTCCACATTTTGGCGTTATCCCCATCATTCATTTCATGTCTATTTTTTTTCATCATTTTAAATCCCATCACCATCTTTTTTTTTAACCGAATTTTATTTTACAATTTTTCTTCTCCGGATTTTTTTTTTTTTCCATTTTCCGTTTTTTTTTTTAATTAACCGTTTTTTTTCTTTTCATCGACTTTTCAATTTTAGATTCGTCTGTTTTTCGTTTCATACTTCGTTTTTCTGCTTTCTTCATTTTCGGTTTGATTGGTTCAATTGTTTCGTTTTCATTTCGCTTTCCGTTTTATACATAAGTTTTCATCCGGTTTCTTTAATCCGCTGGTTCGTTCATTTTTTTTACGTTTTCATATGATTGTCGCCCATTTTTTACGTTTCTATCGTTTCATATGTTTCGACGGTTATCAAAGTGATATTCTGTGATATTCGAATATCATTTTGTGATATTTTGAATATCGCTACAGATTTTCTTCAATATCACTTTGTGATATTCGAATATCACTTCATGATTTTTGAATAACTACTAACTACCACACTTTTATTGCTAATTTTTCGTGTATCTCATTCTCATGATGTTCAACTTTTTAGAGGAGAATTTGATATCACTGGTGACATCACAGATATGTCAGCTTCTTCTATTTTGTTGAACCATGTGTGATATCACAGATGATATCACTTGTGATATCACAGATGACATCACTTGTGAAATCACCTGTGATATCACGTGTGATATCACAGGTGATATCACTTGTGATACCACACGTGATATCACCTGTGATGTAACGCTGTTTTTCTTCAGCCATGTTTATGAAGATGTTGTGCTTTGTTTAATCAACAACTTCTTCACTGATCAACCATAGATATTTTCAAATCCCGTTCTAAAACCTATTGAAATACTCACAATGTATCCATTAATATAGACAAATTCAATCACAACTTAAATAATAAACAAAAGTACACTAAATAACTATGTGTTTAAAGCAAAATCAACTTGTTTAATCTAAATGTAAACAAATGAAAACGTAAGAAAACAGAAGAATACGTATGAAAGCGTAAAGACACGTCTAAAAACGGATGAAAAATTGTAAAATGAAAGAAAACTACGGATCCGACCTAAAACGATATGAAAACGCGAAAACGGGACAAAAACGAATGAAACAGATGAAAACGTATGAAAATGACGAAACGTATGAAGAAAAAAACACGAATTAAAAACGTAAATAAAAAAAAGCGCGAATTTAAAAAAAAAAGCTTGAATTAAAAAAAAAAAAAACGAATTAAAAAAAAAAAAAAAAAACGTGAATTTAAAAAAAAAAAAAAAAAATGAATAAAGAAGAAAGAAAAAAAGACAAGAAAAAAAACATGGACTTAGGTTTACCTTTTAAATCTTAGGTTAATCCCCACCATTAGATCAAACTAAATGAATGGTGAGGATTTATCATTTGGTAAGCATGGATTTGTTAGTAAGCAAAATAAAGTTACTCTAAAAAACTAACATTGACAACATATAAAATAAGTAGGATTACTTATTGTAATGAGAACAATGAAAAATACCTATTCCGTGAAATAAGTATTACATACTAGTATTAAAGAATCTATGTGACATTTGCTTTGATTTTTTGAGACATAAAATATTTAATATTGGTATTATACACCTTTTTGGTCTAGTCGATGCATGAAAAGCTTATCAGATTAAATTATAGTGCCAACTCCAAGAGATACTCAACGTCAATATAAAAATTCCCTTCAAACGTGATGATCAAATTCTTAATCGGGCCATTTACGATAATTATAATATTACCAAATGCTACTCTAAACTTTCTTAGCGGCCGCAAACTAGATTTGTTTATTTTAATTTTAAAGTTCATTATATTATACTGGGATTAAGTCGTATAATAGCAATGTACTTTTCAAAGTGTCTCGTTTTGATACGTATACTTTTTTAAGTTGTAGAATAGTAATGTACTTTTTCAATGTGTTCCAATTTGTTACGTGTACTTTTTTTATTTTTTTTATATATATTTTTTTATTATTTTTTTTAACTTTATTTAAGTTGTATAATAGCAATGTACTTTCCATAAGTGTTATAATTTGGTACGTGGATGAAGTACCAAATTGGAACATTTACGGAAAATACATTGCTATTCTACAACTTAAACAAAGTTAAAAAAAAATACACGTACCAAAACATGACACTTTGAAAAAATACATTGCTATTCTACAACTTAAAAAACGTACACGTATCAAAACGAGACACTTTGAAAAGTAAATTGCTATTCTACGACTTAATCCCTATTATACTCATTGAATTTCCTTTGGCTAAAGGGAGCCTCGTTTTTCCTTCGTTGCAAGTGAAATGACATGTAATTAGAAGAATCATGGCGCATCAAAACAGGTATGACATATTTCCAGCTTACTTGCGGCGATAAATGAGTGATCATATCAGGACAGTTAGTTGAGTACATGGACGGAGCTAGTAGGGTTACTAGCGGATGTTGAGCCACTCATAATCAACACACGACGTTAAGTAATTATTCAGCCCATAAATCGTTTTCTTAATGGTTTTTGCGATTACCACCACTTATTCCACAAAAATGTGTAGATTGGCGGGAACACCCTGACCCCGGGGTGCCTTTTGGCATCAGCCATTGTCCACCCCACAAGGAATAGCTCCGGCAACTCTCCTGGCCCAGTGGGGCACCAACTGGAGTGAGCAGAGACCAAGACTCGGACTGTCTTATTCCACAAAGTCTCTCTAGTGTGCCCATAAGTTTTTCGGAGGTGCGTACCTATATGAAGCAAATGCCAAGGATGTGACTTGAACCTGGGTCAATTGACTCAAGTACAAGTGCTCCAACCATTGGCCTAATGCTCATTTGGTGATTACCACCACTTATTACTATTGATACTTTGATAAAAATTGAGATATGGATAACTTAACCAAGGTGATATAACAACAAATAATTTTACTTTTCAAATTATTCTTTGCTAATTTATTTTAGTTTTTAGTTAGTATGGTATTAGGTTAATTCATGGGTTAAAAACAATAGATTTATTTTTGGGGCGATATATATTGCAGTAATTTTAGGTTAAGCTCGGCCTTTCTTTACATCAAAGCCTGTCTTCACTCCTGATTGAGTAAAAATGTTTGCTAGAAACCTTCGATCATGTCCGGACTAATAATATCATTTGAACATAATATATAGTTAAAACCAATCATAAAATAAGAAAGGAGCTCTAACGAATTGAATAATCCATAATAGAAAAAAAAAAGAAAAAAGTGAAAGCTTAAATTATAGAACTATAGAAGAGTTAAAGTAAATCAAAACCGAACCCGTACAAAAGACTTGCAACACGCGAAATTTAGCAATAAGAGACTATTGCAGAGTCATATGTTTACAATAGTTTGTATGTATTTTGTATGAGCTAAGGCCCGTGTGTTATTGGTTAGGGTTTACTCATTATATATGTACCTTTGAGTGAGATGAATATACACGAAACACATTACAATCCTACATGGTATCAGCTACCAGTGATACCGATCCTCAACCCTAAACAATCAACTTCCTTTAAATACATGTTCTCACGTCGATCGTTGGTATTGTGATTACCAGTCGACAAAAACACATTCGTTTTTTCTTTCTTTCTGTCAATCGTTGGTATTTTTTTTATTACTAGTTGACTATGCTGTATAGTGATTAATCAACCGTTGGTATTTGTGATTACCAGTCTAACCTTTTAGTTCATTGTTTGTTAAGCGTTCTCTATTATTTGTTGTCTTTGGTATCTATTGAACAATCTGTGTTTTTTGTTTGTTACAAACCCTTGTAACGCCCCGTGAACGACACGACTTAAAATCATTGAAATTTAAACTTATACGCGGAAACGATTTGACTTAATACTGACCTGCTGTTACTAATCGTTGAACTGATAAAATTCTGTAACAAACTGACCCTTGAAAGTATTTTTACATGAAACTAGACTCAATTACCTTCGAAATGACGGGTGGCACGACCCTTAACGACTTACGGTTAAAAAGATATGATTTTTCAAAAACTAACTTTGACTAGTTCTCCAACTAGTTCTCCAAATTAGTTCTCCAAGTAGTTCTCCAAACTAGTTTTCCACTAGTTCTCCACTAGTTCTCTAACTAGTTCTCCAACTATTTTAACCACTTACAAAAACTTAACCATATACACTGTTTTTACAAACATTCTTGACCCGTTTGACCCAAAATGGGTTAAAATAGACCTTGTCCCAAACACCCCTTTTTCTGCATATCCCTTTTATATACTTTTGACCCATTTTCCGGAAAACGACTTCTATAACATGACATAACACCAAAACTTCCAGAAATCATTAGGTCATTATAAATATCAAATATATGCATAAACTTGGTCATAATGACCCACGGAAACGTGCTTTACAAAGTGATGGGTGTTATGCCAAACACCCGTTTTGACCCGTTTGCATACACCACTTAAACATAACTCTTTAACATACTTTAAAACCTGTAAAATGACTCTTAAAACATTTCAAAGACTTGACACTATAAACATTAAACCTTTTATGACTCTCGGGGGACAACCTTGTCATGAGCTCGGTATCTACCTAAGCTTTACCTTCTTATCAATCTTCTAAACTTTCGCATAATCCAACCTTAACGCTTAGTTCCAAGCATTTCCTTTCCTTCACATTTAAACCTACAAAACATTAATATCTTAAACCGTAAGCACAAGGCTTAGTAAGTAAAGCGTTCATAACATGTTATCATATACATTCATACATTATACATCATAACTCATTTCAAATCATTAAACATTAACACGTACTTTGGTTCACTTAAGTAAAACATTTCCTATGGTTCAACATCAACATACCTTAGCCTAATCCACCTTGCCTAACCTTCATGACTAGTTAAGCCAAACTAGTCTCAACCACACTTTATATAAACATATATTCAATTACCCCATTCCTTAGCATAACAAAATCACATAACATATAATGTGTAGAATTATATAACAACATATAATGACCGGTTTACTTACCTTAATTCCAAGATAGTGATATCAATTAGAATCATCATCATCAATACCATCATTAGCCTCTTCTTCACATCCTAGGTCAATTATCATAACACTTAATAATCATAATTAAATAATTATGAAAATGGTTTATATAACCATATCCCATTTCTTACACACCTCTAATCATCATATAATCATATCTTGATTATGTGATGATCAATCCATAAATTACTAACTTAATAAAACTTGACCCATCATCATCATAACATCTTTAATTAGCTTAAAAACATCATTTACCCAATTTCCCCAAATAGGTATATGAACCCTAATTTATAATTCATCAATTAGCTTAGGGTAAAGGATTACTTACTTGTAAGGATGATTAGCACTAACTTATTTCTTGGTTTGGAGCATTAATGCTTCATCAATTTGACCATTGGATAATCTTGTTCTTTTCCCTCCTTTTTCACTTCACGACACACACATACACACCTAAATTATTCTGGAAATCTAATGATACAAGGAGAAGGATTCCAGACATATGTAGGTGGTATGTTTGCCTAATTGGCACATTAGGTCCTTCAAGTCTCATTCCTTCTATTTTGGCCACAACATACTTTATAGCATGTTTAGCACTTGGCAACTTAGGTCTCTTAAGTCAATTTTTCTTATAAATGTGACACATCATATTTTCCATAATCATTTACATAACATTTGTTGACTATCGGGTTGACTACAATATAACATTCGTTGACTAACCAATCACGTTAAACCTTGGTCAATTTCATCTAAGGTGGGGCCTATTTGTATCCGGGATACGGGGTCTAACAATTCTACCCTCCTTATTTAGATTTCGTCCCCGAAATCTCTCGTCTATTACTAACCATGACTTGGTCATTTCTTAACCCCATTCTTAGTACTGAGCACACTTTCATTCAAACATTTCATTGCAATGATCTAAGTGATCCTGCAACACAAATTGACACATTCCAAAAATCCTAAATTCGCTCTACTTCTTGTTGATTTATCTAAGAGCATACGGCTCTTACTAAGGTTATTATGTCAAACGAGACACATTTATTATAACCAAAATATCATTTGACCCCTTTATCACTATTACACCACATTCTTACTTGCTTTACTCTAACTTTTAATCAAGGATTATATGTCACTTGAGAAAATTTGCGCCAATTTGACTTTATATAAGTCAAATATAAACTAATACAACTTAAGATTCTCATCTTTACCGTAATCATCTCAATACCCTTTTAACATTTTTTTTAACACCTTACTTTCTTTACTTCATTTTAAGGATTTCCGCTAAGTATTATAAGTCACTTAGGAAATCTTAGGTCGCATTTGACTTTCACAAGTCAACATTGACTAATACCTTCACATAATACTATGGTCATTCCATTATTTCATTAACATTTTTATTATAGGGCCTTGTTTCCTTTACTTCTTTCTATAATTTCCTTGTCAAAGACTATAAGTCTCGCAGGAAATTTCAATATTTTGACTTCATAAGGTCAAACTTTAACTTACATCATCACATTTACACATAAGGGTGCTAATAAAGGTTAGCATCCATTACTATCGTTATTTACATTTTGTACCACTCCTCAAGGTACATTATAATATCATTACAAATTCTTAATCTTTCCAAGTCATACTTAAGACACTTAAACGATTGGTTTCACTTAATGTCTCAATTTAAAGTCGCATTCTAATTATATCCCACCTATCTTAGTTCTTAAGACTTCTAACTAATTCCAGGCTTTCGTTTTCCACCCTTTTTACCTTACTCACGCCATGTCGAGAACACATAAGCCCACTCATTTATATTTCCTCATTACATGGAAAGGCGTCCCAGTCCATTTAATCAAGGAAATCATAAATCGTCCTACATATACACTTTCGACATAACATTCGTATTTATTACTAGTTTTCACTTTACTTTCTTTCTCTTCGTTCTTTTACACTTCACATTAATTTTTATTTTTAGACTTGGATCCATACCATTATCACATTTACTTTGGGGATTTTTATATGCCAAAGATATAGGCAACCCTTTGCCGGTGAAGGCAATACATTCATTCATTAACATCATTAGCTTGGTCTCCGGAAGGATACCACCATTAACATTAGCTCGGCCATCCCAAAGGATACCATCATTAACATTATTAGCTTGGTCATTCAAAAAGGATACCATCATTAACATTAGCTCGGCCATCCCAAAGGATACCATCATTAACATTATTAGTTTGGTCATCCCAAAAGGATACCATCATTAACATTTTAACACACACACTTTTTCATTTCTTTTATTAAGTTTAAGCAAGCATCATTGGTATATGAAACCTGCTTGTCATATTTACACATTTTTATGTGTTTACACTTCTCATTACAACTTACATTCTTTAACTCAAGTTAACCATTTCCACATCTTTACCATTACCTCTTTTAGGCCACTCGATTCTTTTTCACTTCTAACCTTACATAGGTTAGATTGATAACACCTTTGTTAACATACGTTTATCCTTTACATTCATTTTAAACATCAACACGATCTCTTCGCGTTTTACTAAGCAACATATTATTACGTTCTTACTTACATTCTTAACTCATCCCTTTTTAGTAATTAGCACAATGGCTATACCATTTTCATTTCATCATTACTTGTCATCATTTCTTAATCTCATTCATTACTTTTTCACATTAATAGACGCTTAACAATTAGCGTGACAATTCTTATCTTGCTATCACACATTATACTTTAGCACACTTATCATTTATTACGTTTCACACCTTAAGCGTCAAATACTTTAATTCACAATTATCCCATCTCTAATATCACTTATTATTTCTAATCACATTCCATACCGTTATTCCAACACACATTCATATAATCATAATACGATCACCGACACTAACCAAGTTGTACGACAATCTAATCATTTAGATACCTCAAGGCCTCTACGGACTTATATCACATAAAGATCAATACTATAGCACTCATTCATTATTATCAACTTAGGTTCATGTAAACTATCACATGATCTGATTCAAAACTTAAACATTTACTTTCTCGCTTTAACTTCTCTTACATTCAACGAATCTAATAGTGGTTTAAGTCTAGGAAACCTAAAGTGGAAACCTAATTCACTTAAACCGAAGCTCTGATACCAAGTTGTAACGCCCCGTGAATGACACGACTTAAAATTATTGAAATTTAAACTTTTACGCGGAAACGATTTGACTTAATACTGCTGTTACTAATCGTTGAACTGATAAAATTCTGTAACAAACTGACCCTTGAAAGTATTTTTACATGAAACTAGACTCAGTTACCTTCGAAATGATTGTACGACCCTTAACGACTTACGGTTAAAAATATATGATTTTTCAAAAACTAACTTTGACTAGTTCTCCAACTAGTTCTCCAAATTAGTTCTCCAAGTAGTTCTCCAAACTAGTTCTCCACTAGTTCTCCAAACTAGTTCTCCACTAGTTCTCTAACTATTTCTCCAACTATTTTAACCACTTACAAAAACTTAACCATATACACTGTTTTTACAAACATTCTTGACCCGTTTGACCCAAAATGGGTTAAAATAGACCTTGTCCCAAACACCCCTTTTTCTGCATATCCCTTTTATATACTTTTGACCCATTTTCCGGAAAACGACTTCTATAACATGACATAACACCAAAACTTCCAGAAATCATTAGGTCATTATAAATATCAAATATATGCATAAACTTGGTCATAATGACCCACGGAAACGTGCTTTACAAAGTGATGGGTGTTATGCCAAACACCCGTTTTGACCCGTTTGCATACACCACTTAAACATAACTCTTTAACATACTTTAAAACCTGTAAAATGACTCTTAAAACATTTCAAAGACTTGACACTATAAACATTAAACCTTTTATGACTCTCAGGGGACAACCTTGTCATGAGCTCGGTATCTACCTAAGCTTTACCTTCTTATCAATCTTCTAAACTTTTGCATAATCCAACCTTAACGCTTAGTTCCAAGCATTTCCTTTCCTTCACATTTAAACCTACAAAACATTAATATCTTAAACCGTAAGCACAAGGCTTAGTAAGTAAAGCGTTCATAACATGTTATCATATACATTCATACATTATACATCATAACTCATTTCAAATCATTAAACATTAACACGTACTTTGGTTCACTTAAGTAAAACATTTCCTATGGTTCAACATCAACATACCTTAGCCTAATCCACCTTGCCTAACCTTCATGACTAGTTAAGCCAAACTAGTCTCAACCACACTTTATATAAACATATATTCAATTACCCCATTCCTTAGCATAACAAAATCACATAACATATAATGTGTAGAATTATATAACAACATATAATGACCGGTTTACTTACCTTAATTCCAAGATAGTGATATCAATTAGAATCATCATCATCAATACCATCATTAGCCTCTTCTTCACATCCTAGGTCAATTATCATAACACTTAATAATCATAATTAAATAATTATGAAAATGGTTTATATAACCATATCCCATTTCTTACACACCTCTAATCATCATATAATCATATCTTGATTATGTGATGATCAATCCATAAATTACTAACTTAATAAAACTTGACCCATCATCATCATAACATCTTTAATTAACTTAAAAACATCATTTACCCAATTTCCCCAAATAGGTATATGAACCCTAATTTATAATTCATCAATTAGCTTAGGGTAAAGGATTACTTACTTGTAAGGATGATTAGCACTAACTTATTTCTTGGTTTGGAGCATTAATGCTTCATCAATTTGACCATTGGATAATCTTGTTCTTTTCCCTCCTTTTTCACTTCACGACACACACATACACACCTAAATTATTCTGGAAATCTAATGATACAAGGAGAAGGATTCCAGACATATGTAGGTGGTATGTTTGCCTAATTGGCACATTAAGTCCTTCAAGTCTCATTCCTTCTATTTTGGCCACAACATACTTTATAGCATGTTTAGCACTTGGCAACTTAGGTCTCTTAAGTCAATTTTCCTTATAAATGTGACACATCCTATTTTCCATAATCATTTACATAACATTTGTTGACTATTAGTTTGACTATCGGGTTGACTACAATATAACATTCGTTGACTAACCAATCACGTTAAACCTTGGTCAATTTCATCTAAGGTGGGGCCTATTTGTATCCGGGATACGGGTCTAACAATTCTACCCTCCTTATTTAGATTTCGTCCCCGAAATCTCTCGTCTATTACTAACCATGACTTGGTCATTTCTTAACCCCATTCTTAGTACTAAGCACACTTTCATTCAAACATTTCATTGCAATGATCTAAGTGATCCTGCAACACAAATTGACACATTCCAAAAATCCTAAATTCGCTCGGTTAAGCTCAGCCCTTCTTTACATCAAAGCCTGTCTTCACTCCTGATTGAGTAACAAATGTTTGCTAGAAACCTTCGATCATGTCCGGACTAATAATATCATTTGAACATAATATATAGTTAAAACCGAATCATAAAATAAGAAAGGAGCTCTAACGAATTGAATAATCCAGAATAGAAAAAAAAGAAAAAAGTGAAAGCTTAAATTATAGAACTATAGAAGAGTTAAAGTAAATCAAAACCGAACCCGTACAAAAGACTTGCAACACGCGAAATTTAGCAATAAGAGACTATTGCAGAGTCATATGTTTACAATAGTTTGTATGTATTTTGTATGAGCTAAGGCCCGTGTGTTATTGGTTAGGGTTTACTCATTATATATGTACCTTTGAGTGAGATGAATATACACGAAACACATTACAATCCTACATGGTATCAGCTACCAGTGATACCGATCCTCAACCCTAAACAATCAACTTCCTTTAAATACATGTTCTCACGTCGATCGTTGGTATTGTGATTACCAGTCGACAAAAACACATTCGTTTTTTCTTTCTTTCTGTCAATCGTTGGTATTTTTTTTTATTACTAGTTGACTATGCTGTATAGTGATTAATCAACCGTTGGTATTTGTGATTACCAGTCTAACCTTTTAGTTCATTGTTTGTTAAGCGTTCTCTATTATTTGTTGTCTTTGGTATCTATTGAACAATCTGTGTTTTTTGTTTGTTACAAACCCATGTAACGCCCCGTGAACGACACGACTTAAAATCATTGAAATTTAAACTTTTACGAGGAAACGATTTGACTTAATACTTACCTGCTGTTACAAATCGTTGAACTGATAAAAATCTGTAACAAATGGACCCTTGAAAATATTTTTACATGAAACTAGACTCAATTACCTTCAAAATGACGGGTGGCACGACCCTTAACGACTTACGGTTAAAAAGATATGATTTTTCAAAAACTGACTTTGACTAGTTCTCCAACTAGTTCTCCAAATTAGTTCTCCAAGTAGTTCTCCAAACTAGTTCTCCACTAGTTCTCCAAACTAATTCTCCACTAGTTCTCCACTAGTTCTCCAACTAGTTCTCCAACTATTTTAACCACTTTACAAACACTTAACCATATACATTGTTTTTACAAACATTCTTGACCCGTTTGACCCAAAATGGGTTAAAATAAACCTTGTCCCAAACACTTTTGACCAATTTTCCGGAAAACGACTTCTATAACATGACATAACACCAAAACTTCCAGAAATCATTAGGTCATTATAAATATCAAATATATGCATAAACTTGGTCATAATGACCCACGAAAACGTGCTTTACAAAGTGACGGGTGTTATGCCAAACACCCGTTTTGACCCGTTTGCATACACCACTTAAACATAACTCTTTAATATACTTTAAAACCTGTAAAATGACTCTTAAAACATTTCAAAGACTTGACACTATAAACATTAAACCTTTTATGACTCTCGGGGGACAACCTTGTCATGAGCTCGGTATCTACCTAAGCTTTACCTTCTTATCAATCTTCTAAACTTTCGCATAATCCAACCTTAACGCTTAGTTCCAAGCATTTCCTTTCCTTCACATTTAAACCTACAAAACATTAATATCTTAAACCATAAGCACAAGGCTTAGTAAGTAAAGCGTTCATAACATGTTATCATATACATTCATACATTATACATCATAACTCATTTCAAATCATTAAACATTAACACGTACTTTGGTTCACTTAAGTAAAACATTTCCTATGGTTCAACATCAACATACCTTAGCCTAATCCGCCTTGCCTAACCTTAATGACTAGTTAAGCCAAACTAGTCTCAACCACACTTTATATAAACATATATTCAATTACCCCATTCCTTAGCATAACAAAATCACATAACATATAATGTGTAGAATTATATAACAACATGTAATGACCGGTTTACTTACCTTAATTCCAAGATAGTGATATCAATTAGAATCATCATCATCAATACCATCATTAGCCTCTTCTTCACATCCTAGGTCAATTATCATAACACTTAATAATCATAATTAAATAATTATGAAAATGGTTTATATAACCATATCCCATTTCTTACACACCTCTAATCATCATATAATCATATCTTGATTATGTGATGATCAATCCATAAATTACTAACTTAATAAAACTTGACCCATCATCATCATAACATCTTTAATTAGCTTAAAAACATCATTTACCCAATTTCCCCAAATAGGTATATGAACCATAATTTATAATTCATCAATTAGCTTAGGGTAAAGGATTACTTACTTGTAAGGATGATTAGCACTAACTTATTTCTTGGTTTGGAGCATTAATCTTTCATCAATTTGATCATTGGAGAATCTTGTTCTTTTCCCTCCTTTTTCACTTCACGACACACACATACACACCTAAATTATTCTGGAAATCTAATGATACAAGGAGAAGGATTCCAGACATATGTAGGTGGTATGTTTGCCTAATTGGCACATTAGGTCCTTCAAGTCTCATTCATTCTATTTTGGCCACAACATACTTTATAGCATGTTTAGCACTTGGCAACTTAGGTCTCTTAAGTCAATTTTCCTTATAAATGTGACACATCATATTTTCCATAATCATTTACATAACATTTGTTGACTATTAGTTTGACTATCGGGTTGACTACAATATAACATTCGTTGACTAACCAATCACGTTAAACCTTGGTCAATTTCATCTAAGGTGGGGCCTATTTGTATCCGGGATACGGGTCTAACAACCCTAATACCCTAAATCGTATCACTGTTCATGCACCCCCTTTTAAAACCCAATTATATTCTCCCTTTCACCGAACCCAAACCTTAGGCAGTAAACATGACTGGTGACGCTGCTTCTCCCATCATTCTCATGTCAGATAAACTCATGAGACTCACCAATCTACCTCTTCTTGTTCCCGTCAACTTGGACATTGATGAAATGAACTACTCATCTTAGACGTATTTTTTTCCAACATCTTTGTAAAGACCATGAACTTTTGGAGCATATATTAGGCAAAACATCTAGTGATGGGTTTGAATCTAGCAACTCACCGCCTCCTAATGTGGAATGGTTGAAAATTGATTCAATCGTTCTATCTAGGATATTCACCACACTTGCTAAACCTCTTTAATCTTGACTTGTGGTTGAAAATCCTCAAACGGCTATCATAGATCTATTGGGTTTAACACCTCCGTCCAGGTTTGTAGCGCTACCTGACTGGATTTTCAAACGGACGCATTTTATTTGAGGAACTCTAGGTGTTCGCGGTATGAGACACCTACCGAGGCAACAAACACAAATGTTATGGCTTCGGTGTTAAGAGCTAAGTGCAATAGTAATATTTTTCAAGACTATGGAAAACTAGAAGGGGTTTGAATAGTTTTACCATTTAAAATCTTGTTTTAAACTTTATTGTGAGCTCAATTAATATAGATAAGTAATGTGTTAGTGAAGAATGAATAATATGTAAGCAATAGATAGTAAGGAAAGAAACAACCAAACCACGACAAAGTTGTTTATAGTGTGTGGAAAACTAGAAGGGGGGGGGGGTTGAATAGTTTTGCCAATTAAAACTCGTTTTAAACTATTTAAATTGACTTATGTCAATCTATTTTGATGTGTGTTGGATGTTGATAAACAAACATATAGATGTATAAGTATGTAATGAAAAGATAAGAGTTAGAAGCACAAAACCACAACGCGAGTATTTATAGTGGTTCGGCTACAATGACACCTTCCTTGCCCTACTCCACTCCCCGAGTCACCTACTCGAGAGTTCGTAATCACTACACGACGCCAACTCCTTATGGTGGAGAAACCTTCACAACGTTGCCTACTCTTTTTCCGGTACTAGGCTAACCACCGGGTTCTTTCACACCAAGGTGAACCACACCTACCACAACGTCGCCTACCCTTTATTCGGTACTAGGCTAGATACCGAGTTCCATTGCAATGGAGGAACTACTACCCAACACTACACCAACGACTAATCCCATAGGAGACCAACTCCTTATTACAACATCATCAAGGATATCAATATCCTTGGATCTAATGCTAATCTATCTTGTACATCGAAACACACCATATCGAATGTACATCTAAGGCACCTTTCACTAATGCCTTTAACTAGATCTTCAAGACACCCTTCACTAATGTCTTGTGTCTTGACTTCTCGGCACCCTTCACAAATGCCTACAATACGGACGATCGACACCTTTCACTAATGTTTTCATCTTGACCCTTGAGACATCTTTCACTAATGTCTTCAATAATACACTTCTTAGAAGAAAGAAAAGAATCATCAACAAGAAGACTTCAGTAGTCTTGATGACGAGGAAGCATGGCAACTCATGGACTTGAGCTTGCTTGACTTCAATGGTGGTGATCTCGCCTTTAAGAGGAACCTAGAGAATCACACAAAAACAAAACTACAAACATAGATCTCTTGGATCTGGGGTTAGAGAGTTTTCAACTCAGGGAGAAAGTATGTTAGAAAAGGGGTGAGAAACATTGAAGAAATGGCTCACTATTTATAGAGGAAAATGTCTACTGTTCCCCGGATCCCACGGATCCCTTCCACAAAGGATCCGTCTAGCGTAAAGCTAGGGATCCGTGGGATACTCCTCTTTACCCATGGGTATTTTTTGTTATGGGTTATGGGTCATGGGTTTATGGGTTGATCCATGGGTTTCTTATTAGATACAATGTATCTCATGAGTTCAATGTACCTACTCAAATGGTTTGGATAAAACCATGGGTTATGGGTCAATACCATTTGTTAGTTTTTACCCATTTTAGTATAAACTAGTTAAGTATATATTTACCCAAATATGTAAACACTAGTTGTTGTACATATGTATTACTAAATCATAAAATCACTTATACTTGTTTTAGTGTTTTATGTGAAAACGTAAGTGTGTTAGAAACTATTAGTTCAAACCATTTACGTATTTTATTTGTTTCGTTAAAATGATTTTATGTTTGTTATCGACAAAACATTAGAAGATCGTAAAATATAAATAAACGTTTTTACGGCTTATTTATATTAACATAGTGGTTCCGTCTACAAGGACTCTTTTTTCTTGTCCTACTCCACTCCCCGAGTCTCCAACTCGAGAGTTATCTTCACTAATCAACAAGCTCCTTTAACCGGCGGAGAAAACCTTTACACTTCGCTTACACAATATTTCCGACACAAAGCTAGATGTCGAGTACTTTTACAAGGGTACAACCACTCCCAATACACTATGTATTTTGAGGACTAAAATACTAACCACTCACACTAGGTTTAAGCTGGTTTAGTACAACAATGATGTATGAATAATAATGAATCACACAAAAACAAAACAAACAAGCCTTCCAACTAATTGTTGAAGCTTGATTATGCCTTGGTCTTCTTTGCTACAAAAGATGATCTCTAGAATGAAATGAAACTAAGTTAGATGTAATAGAATGAGAGAATGTATGATGGCTTACACAATATTTCCGACACAAAGATAGATGTCGAGTACTTTTACAAGGGTACAACCACTCCCAATACACTATGTATTTTGAGGACTAAAATACTAACCACTCACACTAGGTTTAAGATGGTTTAGTACAACAATGATGTATGAATAATAATGAATCACACAAAAACAAAAAAAACAAGCCTTCCAACTAATTGTTGAAGCTTGATTATGCCTTGGTCTTCTTTGCTACAAAAGATGATCTCTAGAATGAAATGAAACTAAGTTAGATGTAATAGAATGAGAGAATGTATGATGCTAATGAGGTATGAGAAAACAACTTGGTTTGGCTTGCTATTTATAGGCCAATTGTTCAGCAAGACCACAGACTGGACGGAACCAAAAAAAGGGTTCCGCCCTTTATATTCTTTGGTTCCGACAGTCTGACAGTAAAGAACACAAAAAATCTTTCCAAAGTCACCCAAATCTCTCCAATATTATGTAAGATATGATGAGTGAATATCTAAACAAAATATTCTATGAAATCTCCTAAAGATTTTCAATGTGATGCAAGCCATGATGTAATATGTTGTTTTCCATTTTTAGAATTAATATGTTATATAAGTAAATACTTATGTAATGTTATGTTTAAGAAACTAAACATACTTTTTCTAAAAATGTTGATGCACATTATAATTTAGAAGGATATCAATGTTAATTGATACATAGCTAATCAAAATATGATAATATGTAAATGCTTAAGTGATGAAGACTTTATTTAAGAAAAGCTTGTTTTAATGTCTATTAATCCTGACAAACTTTTTACTTTACAAAAATGAAATTTACTTTTGTCGTTAACAAAACAAGGTAAAGATCATAAAATATAAATAACGTTTTTAGGACGATATTTGTATTAACAATCTTCCCCTTTTTGTTGAGGACAAAAAATAAATTTTATTTTTATCAAAGATGTACAAGAATTATAAAAATATGAGATTAATTTGAACTTGAAAGAATTAGTTAGTTAGATAAAGTTGACAATCAAAAGATTATTTTATCTTATGACTAGTTTATACAATATTTTGTTAGGAATTGGAAATTTCATAAGGAAGTGTCGGTCACCCCAAATAGTGTTTAGCATATCTTAGCTCGTAGACTTTATATTATTTAGTAGTTATTAGTTAGTTATTAGTTTAAGTAACACCGTGGAGGAAGGACGAGTCTTTACCCACTGTATGCCTGATCCATAGTCCGAAGGAGGACTTGTAGCATGTAACTATAAATACCCTCTACCTCCCAAGGTAGAGGGTTGGACCTTTCACTCAATCTAACATTTCTTTCTTTTGTTTACTTTCTCTCTCTAGAAAGGATCCCATCTTCTACTTTCTCTCTCTAAACTCTTGCATTATTCGACCCTATATGTGATTGTTTGTGTGATTGTGAAAACCAATATCTAACAATTGGTATCAGAGCCATGGTTTGATCACTTATCTTTCATGTTCTTTGATTAATAGTGGTTTTCATAAGGTTTTTGGGTTTGAATGAGTTTATGGTAGTTAGCATCATTTGGATCATTTCTTGTGTTAAATTTTGGATTTTGATAGTACTTTTGTGTTTATTATCATTATAAGTGTTTAGGTTTTGGTTTGAAAGGTTTGAATCATCGTGGTTGAGTTGTTTTTGGATTAAAAAGTGGTGTTTTTGAAAGTATCTTGGATGCGAGTTGTGTCTCGGATTGTTTTTCTTTGATGCGAGTTTTCCTAGCTTTGATGCGAGTTGTCTCTTCTGTGTACGCTTATTGAAGCGACTTGTCACATATTGTATGCGACTTGTCACGATTTGTGAAGCGAGTTGTCTTATATGCGAGTTGTCTATTGAGACAAAACGACAAGAAATGACAAAGTAGTGGAAGTAGTTCGATCCGCGAAACAGGGGGTATATATAAAGAATTAGGGAATATCACAAACCATAACACCAAATTCATCTTTACTTCCTTATCATCTTCCCTTACTACATCCTACTTCTCACTCTCTTACGGTTTGGTCTTGATTTTAGTAAAATCCCGCGAAAGATTCTATTTCTCGGTTTAAATCACAGACTTGTAAAATCCCGTGTATACTACAACATCATGTCTTACACTACTGACCCAGTAATTTCAAATGTGCTCAAATTATATGATGTTGTGGACAACAAAGAAAGTATTTGTTACTCTGAAAGGATAACCATGATTGATTCAACTAATGATGATTTGAGATCTTCATGTTCAGAGTACAATGAGAAAGAATTGCACCTGCTAATGCTACAGAATGCCATGCAAAAGGAATGCTACATTATACCCTATCAGTAACTTCACTCTCACCTCATGTTACTTCTACCCATAACAATGGAACGAACATGTATTACCCTCTTCCGTCAGGACTTATCCACATGAACAGGAACTTTGCTGTTAAACTTAGAGCAATTGGAGCTACAACTTGACAAAGATAAGGTTCAAAAGGATAGTTCGAGTGCTGCACTTCAAGTGATCCACAAACAACTTCAGTCATTCATTAGTGGGGAATTTACATCAGATTATGATCATCACATGACTGCAATGTCTTTCAAAAGGCACACTGGAATGGAAATTTACATGTTCATTGAGACATTTATCCAACTCATGGATAATGTGGAGAAGTACATTGAAGAAGTTACACAGAATGATGAAAAATCGGATGAGTGTCAGGTGCAGTTGAGAGATAGTTGTGATGAGTCGGGTAATGTATCAGTTGAAAGGTCGGGTGTTGCTGAATGCAGAATATCAGAGGCAACAAAGAATGATGTAACAAGCTGCTCAGTAACTCCTGTCACACAAGAAGTGGATGTTGTGATAAGAAAGGTGAATGAATGTCGGGTACAATGAATAAATTGTAGTGTTGAGACTAGTAAGGCATCGGATGATGGATCAGTTGACACTGAATACAGAGGCTCAGAGACAGATAAGCTTGAAACAGCCCGTAGTTCAGTGACTCTTGTTATACATGATGTGAATGCAGATATCAGACTGACAAATGAACAGGTGTCATGTGATGAGGTACCCTTAACTGATCAACTTAATGCATCTGCTAATGTACCTAAACAAACTGATCTTAATACTAAACATGATTATGATAAATGTTCCTTGGTTGAGGTAGAGTCTAATAAATTCAAAACAAATGATATGGTTGATAAAAAGGCTTTTGATGAACTTTCAAACAAATTCTCAAAACTTGAAAAACATTTCATTTCTCTTGAAATTGCAATACAAAGAAAGGAGGAAAGTTTTCAAACTAAGAAACCATGTAAAAATCCGGAATTTCCTGAATTTCGTGAATTTTTTGAAATAAACGATTTAAAAGCTCAGCTTCAAGCCAAAAACTCGACTATCAACAATTTGAAGAAACATATTTCTGGTATGCATGTGAAAAGTAATTCAGTCAAGACTGCACAAGACATTGATACTATTATAAAAAGAAATAATGAACTGTCAATTTATGTGGCTAAATTACTAAAGGAAAATGAGACTTTGAGAAAGCATCACATAGAACTAAGTGACTCTGTCAAAGAAGCTAGAACTAAGTCAATGGAACAAACAAACTCTTTGATAGCAAAAATTGATGATCTCAAAGCTTAACTTCAGGAAAAGAGTTTCGTTATTGTTGCCTTAAAGAATGAGCTTAGAAAAACCGTAGGGAAAAGTGTGAACACTAAGTTTACAAAACCATCAACCTTGGGGAAGCCAATTTCTCATTCCACTAGAGATCGGTCAGTTGTTAGGCAGCCTACTGCATTTATATCTGAAAGAACAAAATCTTTAAAGACAAGGCTTGCCTCCCAAGTTGATGCGATACACGTTTTGTAAAAACAAGTCACTTCACCTGAGTTACCTAAGAATAATGCTTCTAGCTCCGTTAACCCTCAACAAGTAGCCACTTCTACTCCCAGCACCTCTAGGAATAGTTCGAAAACAGTGTTAAAACCAAGCATTAAAACCCAGAATTCATATGATATGAATGACTTGTGGAAGAACTATTATCTAGAAGAAGCTAGGAAAAAGACACAAATTCAAAAAGACGGAATTTTAGGTGCAAGACCTAGGGTGATGCATTCCACGAGATTTCAAGGCACTGCTAGTAGTAGTAAAACATTGTCTAGGAACACTCAAAAGACTAGGGGTTGGCTTGCATCTAAGAGTAGTTATATGAAGAAGAATGCTAAGCATGTAGAAAATGAAACTAGAAATTCTGAGTCTTTTCGGAATAAGAAACATTTTCCTAATTCACATGCTAAGGTACAATCCACTAAGGCTACTAACATGGCTAAGGTTCAACATGTTATGAAGCAAAACAAACCTAAAACTTCGCATAGATGGATCCCAACTGCTAAATCTTTGTAGTCTAGGAATAACGATAAGTCTTCTACTGTGCATAAGAATATCAACAATCCTAGACCTTGCCATAAGTGGATACCGTATGGTAGAATGTTTAAGGATGTTGGACTTAGGTGGATACCTACCGGAAAGCTGTTTACCGATGGCAAGATCAAGGTTGACCGTGAAACCCCAAAGGGTTTGGATACTAATGTCACTAACCAATATATATGCAATCAAGCTTGTAATGTTAGTGCAGGTAGTCCTTACTCAGTTGCAGATACTTCGATCCTTCAATACATGGACTGGCTTAAAGTATGGATAACAAAAGGATTGATATCTCATAACTTACGGGTTCAAGTAACTCAACCTTGATAGTCAATCGGCAATGACGTTTGAACACAACAGTTCAAGCCTCGTACTTTAAAGAAAAGAAATGTGTACGTTTCAGTGCGCATTATCTTCGAAAGAAGAGAAATCTTCTTATGACGTCTGTTCACATCAGTTCAGGCCTTGCTCTTCAACATTATGGCATCTGCAGATAACACTTCAGGCCCCGTTCCTCAAAGAAAAGAAAGGCGTACAATTCAGTACGTTTTATCTTCAGTTTAACAAAAATTCTCTCAAGAATGACCATCCTCATCTACATTCTCCATCAACGAGCTTCATGTGTTTCCCATGATCATTCAGTCATCAAGTGGATCTACGTTCATTGGAGTATATTCTTATTCACTTGTTCAAATCAAAAATGGCAACTTCAGATGCAATTTTTGAGGGGGAGAAGTGTGAATAAAATGACAGTTATCAAATGGATATACTTACCGGTGATTGTATTCTTACTCACTTGCTCAAATCAAAAATGGCATTGGCAACATCATATGCAACTTTTGAAGGGGGGAAGTGGATCTACATGTTGATGGATATTCGTATAATGGTCATACGCCTAATGTTTCACTTACTAAGGATAACTGGGATTTATTATTTGGGATTCATTGTTTTAAGATATGTTTGATGAATACTTCCAACCTCCAACGAATGTTGTTCATCCAGTTCCTGAAGCTCCTGCTTCGGTTCCTGCTGACTCAACTGGTTCTCCATCTAAGAAGTACAACTCAGACTACTCGAGAAACCCAATCTCCAGTTATTCCTAGTGGCGTTGATAATGACTATCGTAACATTGCAGTTGCACTATTGAATAATGATCCTCACTTTGGTATTCCTTTGCCAAATCTTCACGGATTATTTTTCCTCTCAATGTGCATGCTATAAATCAACCACATGAACATTAAGGAAAATGATTACCTCATCTGCTCGAAAACATTATTGGTGAATCTTCCAGATCAGTCTCTACATGTATACCTTTAGGAACAATGCATTGATGTTGAGGAATCATTTGTTCCGGTTCGTTCAGTGGGTCAATGTACATCCGGTTGTATGTTTATTCACGTGGTGGGCATTTGAAACAAGTTGATTACTTTAGAGTTAATCATTTATCACTTATTTGAGATTGAAGTTGACCTTCACAAAGGCGTGTTCTTATTAGATAACTTGCTCGGGCTTAACAATTTGAGTTGAAGACTTGGTTTATCTAGTTACCAGCAGTAGGTTTGGATGGTTGAAGACCTGTTTAACTATCACTTTAAGGAGTTACGTTGTTTTACTCAGTGACACACGTAAATGTCATTGTGGATAATCGCAAGAGGTATTAATGTCTCATACTTTGGTTGAGTATTGAGTACTTAGAGATTTGCTTGTAGCATAAATTCTCGACACCGTTCTTCCAACATTAGTGCAAGATTAAGACACAAATGCGAGGAACTCTACTTTAGTTTCAAGTTTGGTATATCGGGTTTGCTTCATCAGTGGTCACTTCAAATTGTCCACATCTGGGTTGGTTAAGATAGTCAGAGAGAGTTTTCGTGGCAGTTGATTCTCACAAAATACATTAAAGCTCACTGTGTTCTTCTCAAAAGATTTCAAGGATATGAGTGTATTATGTCTTGCTGATTCTGAGGTATCAAAACCAGCAAGGGGGATGGAGACATTCATCTAATCGCACAACGAGTACACGTGATGAACTTAATACTTCTTCTATATTGAAGTTATTCCGGGGAGACAAATGTCATAACCGAAGAGAAACTCAGTGTTTAATTCGTGGCGTTTGGTGTTATCATTCCAACTATTTGGGGGAAGGATGTATCATTCCAACTATTTGGGGGAAGGATGTATTATTCCAAGTATTTGGGGGAAGGATGTATCATTCCAACTATTTAGGGGAAGGATGTATTATTCCAACTATTTGGGGTAAGTGGTCTCTTGACACTTTTGGTATGTGTTAATTCAGCTCTCAGTGGGAAGAAATATGAGAAGAATATTTGGAGCGTGTGATGATATTGCTTATCGACATCTTCGATTTGGCTTATGATAAAGTGCTTCTGGTTATTGCTTCATGTACACAATGTTATGATGATTCCGATGAGATCGCAACCATCAGGGGAGAAATATGTGTACATTAGGGACACACAACATGTTCACATGATCGAGCTTATTCAGTTATTCCGGAGTTGATATCCGTAGAGATGATCAGTGATTCAACCTGTTACTTGGATGTCATCGTCTCTACTCTTGTTGGGTACATGTGTACATTATGGGCTGATTGGTTATATGAAAGATAACTGGAATGCATTTGGTGAAATGAAGATGTTGACATATTGTTCTCCCGAATAGACAACTGTTCAAACTCGAAGAGTAATGTGTACATCTGGGACGTACAACAGGTTCACGTGATAGAGCTTAATTATGTATTCCGGGTTTGATAACCGCAAAGATGATCAATGTTTAAACTTGTTACTTCGGTGTTCTCGTGTTCTTCGGGGTGTTGAGCTTCATTCAATGAGATTGTTTCTCTTCACTTTCTACTTCTTGGGAAAATGGTCTTTATTCGAAGATTGTCGGTTTGGGGGGAAGCTACCAAAGTCTCACTTCCTGTAGGCTCAATTTTTGACGTCCATTCAAGAGTCTCGAAAGCTTTGGTGGTGAAAGTTTAAGAAATGATGACTTCTGATACACTTACGCAGCGCGTTCGGGGTCAAAGGAACTTCCTTTTCGTCGAGCAAGTTTTTCAACACCCTAGGCAGTGAACCTAATCGTTGTAGTGTAGTATTAGGGTAAGCCACAGGAATTGATATCGTTCTCTAGGGGAATAGGAATGCTAGTGAGAAGTTACTACGCTAAGGTTGGGGTTGAGGAAGATTATTATTTTTTTATCTTTTTATATTTTTTAGGAAATGGAAAGGTACGAATCTCGGGGTTTGGATTTGGGGGGGGGGGGTGGTATTTCTACCGATTACTCTACTTATCTAATTATCTAATCTAGTGGTGTATGTAGTCTATGTCTAATTATTGTGTGCTCGTATGATGATTTAAAAATGTGTTTACTTAGGTTTTATTACTCCTTAATTATCTCCTATTGATGGTTGAATTGTCACGTCCTTATTCTTAATCGCGTTGAACCAAAGGTTAATGTCTACAAAATCTCTAGGATTTATAAACTTAACGCTAAGGTACTCTTCGGATGGTTCAGCCTACAATGACTCTAGGTACTATAAGCTAAGGTTCACAAAGATTAATCAAGCATTAACTACACAACGGATGACCTATCGCAATACTAGATCATTAACAATTAAGATAAGAGACAACCAATCAATATTCAATAATTAAGTTTCATATTCCCTAAGCAAACACACAAGTAAATTAGCCGGACATGGGAAACATGCAAGCATACACACAAGTAATTGAAGACATAATTAAATTAATGAATTAAAACACTTATCTTGATGTAAGATAGGGTATGGAACCCTAAAATACTGTACAAGACAGCCTTGGTTCGGTTTAGGTTTTTACTCCAAAAGACTACACACTGAAAACTAAAAAATTTGGATTCTATATATAGGATTACAAATGCGACGGCGTCACCTTTTGATTTGTGACGTTGTCGGGTCGCCGTCATTAGGGTTTCGTCTTGGCCACGTTAGTGTTGCGACGGCGTCACCTTATGCTTGTGACGCCGTCCCCTTCAGTTTCTGACGTCGTCTGGATCAAATCTAGGCCGTCTGAGTTGCGACGACCTACTCTTTAAAACCGAAGCCGTCACTTGTAAATGAGCAATTTGGCTTCTGAGCCGTCACAAAAGTTGTCCGACGGCGTCGCAGATAACACCTGACGCCGTCCCCTTCATTTCCAGCAGCCTGAGTGTCTCGATTCTTGACTTTGGCCATTTTCTTCGTATATTCGCGCCTTTTCGTCCGAATAAGTGTCATTCCAGCATTTTGCCTTCAAGATACCTAAAAAGTGAAAAGGAACGATATCAAGTAATAACGGATAAAAAAGTGATCAAATAAGGGCTTAAACGACCCCTAAAAAAGGTACATTTTAAAACCTTATCAATATCCCTACACTTGGTATTTGCTTGTCCTCAAGCAAATGTGCTTTTAACCAATTAATTTATAAGTTAAGGGTCATGAAGCATTGGTTTAGAACAATTCACAACACATATAAGCCCCGCAAAAGTCCTAACAAGCACGAAAATTACATACTATCACCTCACAAGGGGTGTTTGGATACTCACATCTCTCGGGTGTATATGAAATATAACAAGTTGGAAATGGAAGATAAACACTCATTAACCGGTCCTAGTACATAGATTACCATAGGCTTGATACTAGATCAAACCTCCATCGCTTTGGCGTAAGCACCTAGAAAATACTATCCAAGAGGTCTTTTAAAGGGTTGTAATGTTAGGCTTACGGTAAGGAAACAAAGGGTTTGGTGGGATAGGCTATTTAGTGGTGGCAAGTCAAAAATCTTTATATTACAAGCATGCGAAGAATGGCGTTGCTAAGCCAAGACTCGACACTCTAGACTCTCGATAACTGAAATAAACAAACATGAATTAAAGATAGATGTAGGATGGTAGCCCGTAAGTTTTTTTTTAATCTTTTTTTTTTCAACACTCTATTTTTTTTTTCTTTTTCTCTTTTTTTTCTATCTTTTTTCCATTTTTTTTCATACACTTTTACTTTACCATCCTCTACGATAGCATCAAAATGATAGGGATTTATAGGCACATCCCTACACTTGAGTTTTTATTACTCTAACACTAATATGACCCGAATTGAAAAGATCGAAACACTTGGAGTACATTATTATGCAAATAAAGGGAATTTGAATTTAACGTTCCCTTCCCGTCATTTCATAAATTTTAACTTTTCCCATGAGTCTCAATCGTCCCAAAACTGTGTACAAAGGATATGACTCGACTTAGCAACTTATGCAAGCAAAAAGATAATTGAACTAAGGGTTTAGGGTGATAACAATAATGCACTAAAAGTGAGTGCATACAAGGTAGGCTAAGGAGATTTGGGTGTACATTTGGGGGTGGATTGTAAACAATGTTCTTCATTGATATTCCGGAAAACCAAAACATCACGAGAACCGCGAAAAGGATAGGCTCTGAGGGGTTAACTAGGGGTATCGTGTACTAAAGATGAGTACAATGCAAAGGTGTGGGGGAATTACTCAACCGATGTGGACGAAGTAATTATATTACGGGTATCAAACAAGGGTTATCCTAGTGCCTCTTATCATTTAGTTATTCCTAACTACACAAGTGTAGTCTTACTAGCGATCTCGGAATGCATCACAAAACAAGTTCCTAGAATCTATTATACTACCGGTTCACACTCTAAGCATTAAAGATGAATGCTTTAATTCCTACTAATCTAAGGGCGATCCTCACATTTTGGGTGGAATTTAAGTGGTAAAGGGTTTTTGTGCTAGTCATATAACTTCCTATCCATGAGACGCTTTATTAAGACTAATGGCCCACTCTTATATGTCATGAAAAATTTTAAATTTGGTGCCTAAATTGCCCTAACCAACATTTTCTCATGGTTTATTACACAAATGCAATTGGACAAAGCAAATAATCAAGGATAAGCATAGTTTCAAAGTTCTCGTTTTATTTTCCCTCCCTACACTTAAACTGAACATTGTCCGCAATTTTCCCCGAAAGTATCAAAGTTATGATAATGGAAGGTAATAAAAAATGAAAGAAACTAATACTCCCCTGATTAGCTCGGTAGGATCCGTGTAAAGTGGTGGTTACATCTTTCTTCAAAAAGAACGTTTGCGTGAAAAGCTCCTTCTCATCTTATGTATCTTCTTCTTGGTAAATTAAACCTGCACACTTGAAGAAAACAAGCGAAACCTTCGCGTAAAATCGGCGGTAATAATATATATAGGACTCTACTAAACTAGGATATAATGCTTGTGGAATGGATGTTTACAGGAAAATTAAGACCTGAAAAATTCCAAAAATTTGTAAGTAGCTCGAAAACGAGAAAAAGTAATTAGTTGTTTTCTGCTCCTTCCTCGACGCCGTCGTTGCGATCTTGACGCCGTCAGTTATCCCGACAAAAACCTGGTCTGCGATTTTCTCGGAAAAATTTCGGAAAATTTACTCTTTAGAATCGAAAAATTTCTCAAAACATCCATTATGACTCGATACAAGCATTTGACTCGAACAAACACACATGTATATCTTTTAATTAATTGAAATTCTCATGTTTACGTTTCTTTTGAAAACGTGTGTAATCCTCCATACACTTATCCCTTATGTAAAATACCTTTATATGTAATTAAGACGAGGTTAAAGACAAAATAAAGCAATTTTACTAATTTAAACATGAGAATAAACAATCAATAAAAGATACACGACACAAACAAGCAAACAATTAAGCATGGGTTGCCTCCCACGAAGCGCTTTTCTTTATTTATGAATCTTGTAGCTATACTCGAAGTCGTGCCCCTACGTGACTTCATTACCGTCACCTTCTTCCTCATGACGGTCTCTAGTGGATGATTCCATGTTGTAAAAGTACCCTATGATGCACCTTTCTAAGAGTTCGTCCTCTCCCCACTCAGTTCTATATTCCGGTCCTAAGTTCAAGCAATCCTTATAGAAACCGAAAATATTGGACATAACATAATCCACTCATTTCTCCTTATCCTTCTCATTCCTATAGTAGACCGATAGTTTAAGTTCCTTTTCATCATTGGAGAGTGATGAAAATTTCTCAATATTAAACGGCATTTGGTAGGCTACATCATCGGTCTCATCCTTGAATCGCACTATTCCTAACGATGGATCATAAGTCATCCCGGTGCTTTCTATGAAAGGTTTCCCTAGAATAACGTGGGACAAACTAGGATCTATGGCCGTACTAATATCATCCACTATTATGAAATCCGTAGGAAACGTGAAACTACCTACATAGACGGGCAATCCCTTAACTCTACCAAGAAAATTGCAACTAACCCTAGGATTATCGGGATCTTTCCTAGTTGGGATAGGTTTCTTCATTACCCAATTATAGTAGGTGCTAGTCATTATGTTTATTGGGGACTTGCGGTCAATGTAGGCCTTTGCCACGAAAAGGTGTCCTATGCAACATGGTATGTTAAGATTCCAAGGGTTCCCAAACTTGATCCTAAGGCTTCTCCTAACATACATGTGACAGAGGTCACGCACTAATTGAGGGTGGCAAGATAGTTCTTCTTCCGTAGGAAACTTATTGAAATAGTCATTGTCTACTTCATCTACTTCCTCAGTTGTTTCATTCCTCGGTGTTTCACTAACCTCAAGTATCGTTTCATGGTTCGCTTCGTCATTTGTTCTATTTGGTTTTGCTAAGGTGATGGTATTGACGAATTGAACGTGCTTAGCTAGCTTACTTGGGTCCTTAATCTCTACACTGGAAGGTTCGGGAGTTGAGATAGCATTAACCTTCCTATCACTATTGGTCATGGCTTTCAAGAGGTTATCTATCTTCCTATCCATCTTGGCTTGTTGTTGGTTAAAACGGTCCGATAGCTTAGCTATTTGAGCTTCTTGGGATGCGACTAGGTGTTGCAACATCCCCTCAATGTTTTGTTGGTTAGGGCCGTGAGATGGGGGCCATGAGAAATCATTGGATGTGAGTTATTTGGTTTGTCCCCATAAAGTGGGTTGCCCTTCCATGCTTCTGGGCGTCATTAAAAGTCCTAGGTCCGGGTGTTGTAGGGAATCTTCCTCCCGTTCCATTAGTACGCGAGGAGGCGTAGTCAACGGAAGCTTGTTCGGGGAATCTGGTGCAAGTGCGCGTGTTATGAGGATCACTACACGGCTCACACGAGGAAGAAACTTTGTTTACATGGCGTGAAGACTTAGGATTCTCGTAGGAGCTCGTTAGGAATTTAACTTGATCTTCAAGCTCGAGCATCCTACGATTGGAAGATTGTGAGTCAATGGGAGGCAAGGAGATTGCCTTAACGGTTTTGGGCAAATCACGAGGGTCATTCCAACTTTCGTAGTCATAGAGAGCAAGGTCCTCTATTATACCCCATGATTCTTCCGCGGTGAGATCACTAAGTTTTCCACCGGCCGCTTGGTCAATGGATCGCTTGGTGGGGAAGTTGACATGATCATAGAAGAGTTGTACTTGGAGCCAAAGATCAATGCCGTGATGAGGGACTTTATGGAGTAAGTCCTTGAATCGAGTCTATGCTTCGTAGAGAGATTCACCTTGACGTTGTTGGAACATAAATATATCATTCCTAAGCTTAGTGGTTCTCCCCGGTGGGAAAAATTGAGCAAGGAAGCGAGAGGTGAGATCATCCCAAATTGAGATGGAGCCTGCGGGAAGTCGCTCAAGCCAATTACTAGCTTGGTCCCGTAGAGAGAATTAGAAGAGACGCAGACGCGTGGTCTCCCGAGTAGTAGCATCGAGGTCGATGGAATCGACAATTTTAAGGAAGTCCTTAAGATGCTGATTAGGATCTTCAGAACGAAGTCCATGGAATGCACATCCGTTTTGCACCAACCGGATGGTGTCGGATCGCAGGGCCGTAGTTTGGGCTTGGTCGGGAAGCTCAATGGTGTTCATATAGCCTAGGTGGCTTGGTCTCGAGTATTCACCAAGAGTACGGCCTCTTGGCGGGTCATTTGGTGGTAGGTTGATGAATGGTGGTTGGTTATCACCTTCCATGATGAAAAGTGATGGGGTTACTAACAAAGGTCACGAACATGGGGGATAGACTACGAGGAAGCTAAAAATGGGAAAAAAGCTTACTTGATAGGAATCAAGCAAGGAAACCTAAACGAGGTGGACTCCTAACTAGCTATTCTATTCCCCGGCAGCGGCGCCAAAAACTTGATACGCTTACGCAACGCGTTCGGGGTCAAAGGAACTTCCTTTTCGTCGAGCAAGTTTTTCAACACCCTAGGCAGTGAACCTAATCGTTGTAGTGTAGTATTAGGGTAAGCCACGGGAATTGATATCGTTCTCTAGGGGAATAGGAATGCTAGTGAGAAGTTACTACGCTAAGGTTGGGGTTGAGGAAGATTTTTTTTATCTTTTTATGTTTTTTAGGAAATGGAAAGGTACGAATCTCGGGGTTGGTATTTCTACCGATTACTCTACTTATCTTATTATCTAATCTAGTGGTGTATGTAGTCTATGTCTAATTATTGTGTGCTCGTATGATGATTTAAAAATGTGTTTACTTAGGTTTTATTACTCCTTAATTATCTCCTATTGATGGTTGAATTGTCACGTCCTTATTCTTAATCGCGTTGTGTGTCTAAGGTCGTAGGGTATGCGTTTATCCCTAACTCTTTGAAACTACCAAAGGTTAATGTCTACAAAATCTCTAGGATTTATAAACTTAACGCTAAGGTACTCTTCGGATGGTTCAGCCTACAATGACTCTAGGTACTATAAGCTAAGGTTCACAAAGATTAATCAAGCATTAACTACACAACGGATGACCTATCGCAATACTAGATCATTAACAATTAAGATAAGAGACAACCAATCAATATTCAATAATTAAGTTTCATATTCCCTAAGCAAACACACAAGTAAATTAGCCGGACATGGGAAACATGCAAGCATACACACAAGTAATTGAAGGCATAATTAAATTAATGAAGTAAAACACGTATCTTGATGTAAGATAGGGTATGGAACCCTAAAATACTGTACAAGACAGCCTTGGTTCGGTTTAGGTTTTTACTCCAAAATACTACACACTGAAAACTAAAAAAATCGGATTCTATATATAGGATTACAAATGCGACGGCGTCACCTTTTGATTTGTGACGTTGTCGGGTCGCCGTCATTAGGGTTTCGTCTTGGCCACGTTAGTGTTGCGACGGCGTCACCTTATGCTTGTGACGCCGTCCCCTTCGCTCGGACGCCATCGGATCAAATCTAGGCCGTCCGAGTTGCGACCCCTACTTTTTTAAAACCTGAAGCCGTCACTTGTAAATGAGTAATTTGGCTTCTGAGCCGTCACAAAAGTTGTCCGACGGCGTCGCAGATAACACCTGACACCGTCCCCTTCAGTTCCAGCAGCCTGAGTATCTCGATTCTTGACTTTGGCCATTTTCTTCGTATATTCGCGCATTTTCGTCCGAATAAGTGTCATTCCAGCATTTTACCTTCAAGATACCTAAAAAGTGAAAAGGAACGATATTAAGTAATAACGGATAAAAAAGTGATCAAATAAGGGCTTAAACGACCCCTCAAAAAGGTACATTTTAAAACCTTATCAACTTCTATCTTCTACTAAGTGTTGAACGATATCCTTATCTCGGTACTCGTATCATCCTCTTCTTAAACTATATCATCTTATTTGTATATATTTATCAAAAGGCAAAATACAAAAATATAAAACCAACAAAAATAAAATAGAAAAATATTAAATTTTCAAAAAAAAAAAAAAATTGTTTTTCTCAAGACATGTCTTCTGGTATCGATAACATCTACGGTCTTAGAAATGTCATTCAATAATGGCACGGGACTTTAGATGAAGTTCGAGCAGGAGGTGTAAATATTTTTTTTTTCAAAACATGTCTCTAACATGGCTTGCAGTTATTTCAGACTGTAACCCGTGCTTAAACTATGGTTTGCTATTATTTCAGATAGCAACCCGTTTTTCAAAAAAGGAAAGTGCTACGCTTAAACGATTTTCATAAATATTCGTGCACTTATCCTAAAACAAAAATGAGGAAAGCATGTTGCCAAAAGACTACTGTTCCTACACAAATGTTTTTCCTTCTAAAATTCTCCAGAAAAATATTTGTTGTTTTAAAAAATGGTGGTAAATTAAGTTGCTTGAAAATCAATCAAAATCAGAATTTTCATAAATTTGCAAAGCCCAATCAATGACTTCAGCTTATTTAAAAACTTTTAATAGAAAGAGTCATTGATTGAGGGGGAGAATATTTTCAAATTTATATCATCTATCGAGCTTATCTAATTATCCTACGTGCTTAACTGAAAAAGATATTTGCCTATGTTGAAGGACTAGGAATTTAGGATATAATTGTTAGGATTAGATGATTAGAGTTTGATGAACACATAAATCCCATGCCTTGTATGAACTGATTGATATGTTGGATTGACTTTTATTAGTCGATTGCTGTTTGGGTGTTGTCGACCACCATATATCTGTTTGTGTTGACTAACGTATGCAGATAAGATGGTTAATAAGAATGTTCCCGATCCGGATCCCACATTTGAAGATGATTTGATGCCGAAAGGAAAAAGCAACTATTTCTTGGGTAGACAAATGAAGAAACAGAGCTTAATTGGACCTTTATGGAGAGTTGGCATGACAAATGCAACGTCAGAGGTCTCACTGCATCAGCAGACGGTTTTCTTCCAACCTTCAGCAATAACAACAAAAACAGCTTAACCACCTAACGTATCTTTGTGCAGGGATAATAGTGATGATACCATTTTTAAACAATTTTTGTAAAATATTGTCTTGAAAATGGAAAAATATTGTTTTGCAAATAAACTGAACTCAAATTTTGGAAATCAACCGGACTTCATTTTAAACATAAGTCACTCAATCAACGACTACGGTCATTGATTAAGGGGGAGAGTGATTTCAAACTTAAGTATTTTCAAATGATATTTCTTCATAAAAGTCCGTTTGTACGAAATAAAGTGGTGATCTAAAGATTTAATGTTATGTCATGGTATGATTTTCTTTAAAACTCAAAGATCTTTCAAAAGGAAATTTTTTCTGTTCTTGTTTGATTGTGAAATTCTTTTATTTTACATAAAGATCTCTTAAAAACTATCATACCTTTCACTAACAATCTTTACTATCAAAAATTGATCCTCGTCATTTTTCAAAAGTAAATCTGGCCACGTCTTTCCCCAAAGTTTTCTAAATGATTTAAATCAGTTGAGATCACAAATCTCAAAAGATTTGAAATTTTTGATCGGGGGAGAGATCGTGATTTAAATCTCAAATATGTTTTAGTCCTTTAAAAGGCACTCCTGCCTCCATGTGCCAAACGATTTCAATATACATAATGCACATGTTAAGGGGGAGCATTTACCCAAAAACAAGATGATAATTTAAACCAGGCCACATTTTCTCTCATGTTTTCTAAACCTTATTAAATCACTTAGGATCCAAAATCTCAAAGGGTTTGATATTTTTGATCAAGGGAGAATTTGTGATTTAATTATGAAATCTAATAAATGATGATCGATTTGATTCAAAAGTGCAGGCTGCTCTCCCATATGTGCTAAACGCTTTCGAATCTCGAAGCACATATTGAGGGGGAGCATTTCAAAAGAAAATAAACTTTCAAGGTACAAACATTTCTATGTTTCAACATAAGTATCTTGATTGATTTTTCTAATGGTTTCTATTGGCAATCGTGGAAGTACTTCAAAAAAACCTCTTTCCTCTATGTATTAAATGATTTCAAATAACCAACACACATTTTGAGGGAGAGAATTTACCAAGAAAATCAAATGGCTTTTTTCATGGAAACTGTGATCAAGAATATATTTAAAAGAACTCTTGCCTTTATGTGCTAAAACAACTTCAAAATCATATGCACATGTTGAGGGGGAGCATTTCTAAATGATCAAAACAATTAAGGTACAAAATGCTTTAATATTATATCACAAGTACCTTGATTGATTTTCCAAATGATTTTTCAAGTGGTTTCAAGAAGGAAAGAACAATACCATAAGACCGACCAATCTACTTTATGCATGGTGTTATAAGGATGGTTAGGTTAGGTATTCGTTCCCACGATCCCGCCAGAGCCGGAGGGATCTACCCAGGGATAATCCACTAGATAGTGTAGAAGTCCTTAGGTATGATGAAAAAAGGAGAAAAATGAGAATATGGGAAGAGTGCCGACTGAGACAGAGCTAGTACTGGAACAAACCCGACAAGGTTCTAGTAATGAAGTCTCGGTAAGCACTGAAGGGGTTGAAGAATGAAAAAGAAATTAATGTGAAAATAAATAGCCCTCCAATAATTCAACCTTAGGGCAGAAACCGGGTTCAATACATATGCTACTGCTGTTGTCACACCCCCAAATTACCTGTTTTGCAGCGGAATGGAATTCCTGGGGATTGACTGTCATAGCATCACAATCACAGTTATATTGAACGACCTAAAGTGTCGTTTGGAAAATACATCGTTTGATTTAATAAAACAATCAGAGTTTACAAAGTAGGTCCCAAATGAAAATCAACTTGTGCGGAAATAAGTTTGTTACAATTCAAACGATGTGTTAAAGTATGTAAAACCCAAGTGAGACGCGCCGTCACCACGACTCCATGATGTGTCCAAATGCATGCCATGAAGTGAATGCCTTAGATACCTGAGATAAAACATGCTAAAAGTGTCAACACAAAGGTTGAGTGAGTTCATAGAGTTTGAGTTGAAATGTAAAGCCTGTTAAAATCGTTTATGCAAAGCAAAGGCATCGTAAATCGTTGAAATGTAAAGACTTTCAAAATCGTTTATGTAGCAAAGGCATTGTAAATCCACTCAGTTCCAAGTCCCGCCCATACAAAACTTGAAACCTGTGTGTTCACAACCCACTGCCAAAATGTGCATAGTTTATGTTCAAACAGAAATCGTCAAATGAATTCACAAAATAGTGCATGACTCAATGTATAGAAATCGTTTATGCAAAGAAAGGCATCGTAAATCGTTGAAATGTAAAGACTATCAAAATCGATTATGTAGCAAAGGCATTGTAAATCCACTCAGTTCCAAGTCCCGCCCATACAAAACTTGCAACCTGTGTGTTCACAACCCACTGCCAGAATATGCATAGTTTATGTTCAAATCGTTCCAAGACCGTTAGTCCATAATCGTATACCAAGTCCGTTAGATCAATATTATACCAAGTCCGTTAGACCAATGAATATACCAAGACCGTTAGACCAATGAATATACCAAGTCCGTTAGACCAATGAATATACCAAGACCGTTAGACCAATGAATATACCAAGACCGTTAGACCAATGAATATAATATGGAAATTCTAAGTATGGCAATAATGTTACTTCGTATGACTAGCATTCAGTTAGATAAACATGTAATTTGCAAATAGTCATGAATGTAATGAAAATAATTGAGCATGTATCTCCCCCAAAACAGTTATGAAAACAAGTAAAAGTAGGGGCCATGAAACTCACATGTTGCAATGATTACGATGACAAAAGTGGATACACTGAAATATAGCGTGAATCTCGAAAATGACCTATTATGAATGATATGATATGTAATGAGTTGCAATGTAATGTTATGCATGCATTTCGTATGTTATTTATACCATTTGCGAGTTTTGAAAATATTACTTATCGTCGAAAAATACCCTCTTGACGTCTTGACCATTCAAAAATGACTTTACAAGTTTTTACGTCAAAATGTCATCCTACAATGATTTAATAATGATTTTTGGTGAAATTTCCACTTTTCGTCGCAAAACAATGTCGTCGGAATTTTCATGAAATTAACAAAAATGGCTTTGGAAAACTAGTCGTAAAATAGTGTACGTCGATCGTTAGAGAACGAACTCGACTGTTTTGGAAAGTTTGCATCGAAATCTAGAAGTTTCAGTTCAGGAGTTTTTGACATAAAGGTCTCGAACATAAAGATAATAAGGGTTAAAGATGGTGATTTTAGTTACCGTAACACTTATCTCGTAAAAATAATATAGTTTTTCTAAAAATAATAGTTACGGTAATTTTATGAAAACGTGCATATCTTTGTCGTTTCAAATCCGTTTTCTACGTATAATACGTCCTTAGCTTCGTATCAAAGTATACTAATATATTTTTGACAAGTCGAAATAATTTGTAAAGCTTAAGGCTCGTTTTTGACTCGGACAAATTAAAAACATGTTGCTGAAATTTTCTGAAAACTATACATTTCGTCGTCAAACTTGTAAAATCCATAACTTCTTCGTTATAACTCCGTTTTAATCCGTTCAAGCGGCCACGGATTCGTTTTAAAGTATATTTTCTAAATATCAAGGCCAAAATTTCGTGCCTACAGTCGGATTTTCCAGAAAATCAAAACAAGGACAGAACACTTTTATCTACTTATCGAAAATAGTTTTTCTCGTACTAAACCTATTCCAATCCCTTCAAATCAACTCCAAAGCTAATCTATTCCTACCATACACCTTCTTAGGGTGTCATGGGTTCCTAATCACCATCAAGACCAATATATAACAAGGGGATAATTATAGGATGACCTTTATATATAGAACTCTTAAAATCAATGTAAAAATGGTATAAACAACACAAGTCTTGCATGTTTTTGCTCAAAAAATGATGAGATGAGTATGAAATGAATATGTAAGATGAAAAATAAATATGAGATGCTTACAAGTGATATGATGAGGTGATTAGAACCAAGGATTAACCTAAACACCCTAGGTTTTTATTTCAAAACCTTATAAAGAGTGTTATCTAGATTGTTTATTAACTTGAGCTTGAGAAAATTTTTTTGATGATGATCCCTTGAAACCTTGATGATGACCGGTTCTATGGAGACCCAAAAGAGAAAGAAAAACTTGCTACCACTTTGAAAATACTTGAAGTGAATGAGGAAAATTGAGTGAAGTTAGACTTTAAGAAAGGTGTAAAATTATTAACAATCAATAGGCCATGCATCAATAAATGACCACCCTTCAAGGACCGGATTTTGGGGATCTTGGTTCCCAATTATGTATTTTTTTTTTATAAAATGTTGTGTAAATATTTACTTGTACAAGTTGTAAGAAAGTATAAGTAATTGTGTAAGAAAAGGTATAAGTAAAGGTAAATGGAAATTTTTGGTACAAGTAAGTTTTTAATAGGTCAAAATAGAATGTAATGAGATAATAAAATTGTAAAAATACATTCCTTGTGAAAATTGAGTGATAAAATAATTATCGTATAATTTTTAAGAAAACGTCGTAATAATTTAACTTTAACGATTTATGTACCAAATAAATTTGAAACACTAGGAAAACTCAAAATATAGTTTTTATAAACTAAATGTAAGTTTAAAAATACATCGGGATCATTTTTGAAAGTAACGGATTAAATATTCAAAATAATAACTCACGCGATAAAGTTTATTAAATATAAAAATTACGCGGTTCAAGTGAAATGAAATGTCATGAATGAATTAATGAGATGCAAATAGTGTCAATGAAATGTAGACTAATCTTAGTCCATATGAATTGTACGTGATGTTATGATCATGAATTCGCCGTTAAACCTTTAAGGTTACGCGAATTTGAAACAAGTAAACCAAGTTTACTATAAATGTTGAAATAATGAGACATGAATTGCGTCGAGAAATGACCTGAAAGTACGGGTTGTCACATTCGCCCATCCAAAAAGGAATTCAGTCCCTGAATTCAATCGTTGTTAGGTCTAACGGGTTTAGGGTTTGATGTGGCAAACTTTCCCATTCCCGAGCAAAACCCTCAAAAGACTTTTTGGTAACCGATTTTTACTTAATCTCACAACTCATCAAACAAGAACTGTCATGAGATTAGGCTAAATCGGTTTAGGTAACAACTTGTTTCTAGCTCGATCTTTGCAACTCATCAAACAAGAACTGTCACTCGGATCAAACTTGAAACAAATGGTTTGAAGAAAATCTTTTGAAAATTTGGCTCGATTACGGAATTGCTTACACATATAAGCCTACTACTCCCTTCATTGCATGATTCTTCCTGAATTAGACATAGGTGATCAGGCTATGTATAATTTAGGAGTAACTATGAAATGCTTGGACTAATCGACTCATATGTTGTTTGGTGTTAAGTCAACCAGTGTAAAAATTTTGATAGGGAATGACAGGCATCCATGTGACAATCGTTATGAAATGAAAGTAAATAACTCGAAAAATGTACGCATAAATCGTATGCAAAGTGAACATGCACTTATGATGAAATGATGAGATGCTATGATGATGTAGTTATAGTCTAGGGTCAATGATGCAACCTAGTTCTCTATAACCGAAGCTCTGATGCCAATCTGTCACACCCCAAATTACCTGTTTTGCAGCGGAATGGAATTCCTCGGGATTGACTGTCATAGCATCACAATCACAGTTATATTGAACGACCTAAAGTGTCGTTTGGAAAATACATCGTTTGATTTAATAAAACAATCAGAGTTTACAAAGTAGGTCCCAAATGAAAATCAACTTGTGCGGAAATAAGTTTGTTACAATTCAAACGATGTGTTAAAGTATGTAAAACCCAAGTGAGACGCGTCGTCACCACGACTCCATGATGTGTCCAAATGCATGCCATGAAGTGAATGCCTTAGATACCTGAGATAAAACATGCTAAAAGTGTCAACACAAAGGTTGGTGAGTTCATAGAGTTTGTGTTGAAATGTAAAGCCTTTCGAAATCGTTTATGCAGCAAAGGCATTTTGAAATGTAAAGCCTTTCGAAATCGTTTATGCAGCAAAGGCATTGTAAATCCACTCGCCCAAGTCCGCCCATACAAAACTTGCAACCTGTGTGTTCACAACCCACTGCCAAAATGTGCATAGTTTATGTTCAAACACAAATCGTCAAATGAATTCACAAAATAGTGCATGACTCAATGTATCGAAATCGTTTACGCAGCAAAGGCATTGTAAATCGTTGAAATGTAAAGACTATCAAAATCGATTATGTAGCAAAGGCATTATAAATCCACTCAGTTCCAAGTCCCGCCCATACAAAACTTGCAACCTGTGTGTTCACAACCCACTGCCAGAATATGCATAGTTTATGTTCAAATCGTTCCAAGACCGTTAGTCCATAATCGTATACCAAGTCCGTTAGATCAATATTATACCAAGTCCGTTAGACCAATGAATATACCAAGACCGTTAGACCAATGAATATACCAAGTCCGTTAGACCAATGAATATACCAAGACCGTTAGACCAATGAATATACCAAGACCGTTAGACCAATGAATATAATATGGAAATTCTAAGTATGGCAATAATGTTACTTCGTATGACTAGCATTCAGTTTAGATAAACATGTAGTTTGCAAATAATCATGAATGTAATGAAAATAATTGAGCATGTATCTCCCCCAAAACAGTTATGAAAACAAGTAAAAGTAGGGGCCATGAAACTCACCTGTTGCAATGATTACGATGACAAAAGTGGATACACTGAAATATAGCGTGAATCTCGAAAATGACCTATTATGAATGATATGATATGTAATGAGTTGCAATGTAATGTTATGCATGCATTTCGTATGTTATTTATACCATTTGCGAGTTTTGAAAATATTACTTATCGTCGAAAAATACCCTCTTGACGTCTTGACCATTCAAAAATGACTTTACAAGTTTTTACGTCAAAATGTCATCCTACAATGATTTAATAATGATTTTTGGTGAAATTTCCACTTTTCGTCACAAAACAATGTCGTCGGAATTTTCATGAAATTAACAAAATGGCTTTGGAAAACTAGTCGTAAAATAGTGTACGTCGATCGTTAGAGAACGAACTCGACTGTTTTGGAAAGTTTGCATCGAAATCTAGAAGTTTCAGTTCAGGAGTTTTTGACATAAAGGTCTCGAACATAAAGATAATAAGGGTTAAAGATGGTGATTTTAGTTACCGTAACACTTATCTCGTAAAAATAATATAGTTTTTCTAAAAATAATAGTTACGGTAATTTTATGAAAACGTGCATATCTTTGTCGTTTCAAAACCGTTTTCTACGTATAATACGTCCTTAGCTTCGTATCAAAGTATACTAATATATTTTTGACAAGTCGAAATAATTTGTAAAGCTTAGGACTCGTTTTTGACTCGACAAATTAAAACATGTTGCTGAAATTTCAGAAAACTATACATTTCGTCGTCAAACTTGTAAAATCCATAACTTCTTCGTTATAACTCCGTTTTAATCCGTTCAAGCGGCCACGGATTCGTTTTAAAGTATATTTTCTAAATATCAAGGCCAAAATTTCGTGCCTACAGTCGGATTTTCCAGAAAATCAAAACAAGGACAGAACACTTTTATAACTTATCGAAAATAGTTTTTCTCGTACTAAACTTATTCCAATCCCTTCAAATCAACTCCAAAGCTAATCTATTCCTACCATACACCTTCTTAGGGTGTCATGGGTTCCTAAACATCATCAAGACCAATATATAACAAGGGGATAATTATAGGATGACCTTTATATATAGAACTCTTAAAATCAATGTAAAATGGTATAAACAACACAAGTCTTGCATGTTTTTGCTCAAAAATGATGAGATGAGTATGAAATGAATATGTAAGATGAAAAATAAATATGAGATGCTTACAAGTGATATGATGAGGTGATTAGAACCAAGGATTAACCTAAACACCCTAGGTTTTTATTTCAAAACCTTATAAAGAGTGTTATCTAGATTGTTTATTAACTTGAGCTTGAGAAAATTTTTTTGATGATGATCCCTTGAAACCTTGATGATGACCGGTTCTATGGAGACCCAAAAGAGAAAGAAAAACTTGCTACCACTTTGAAAATACTTGAAGTGAATGAGGAAAATTGAGTGAAGTTAGACTTTAAGAAAGGTGTAAAATTATTAACAATCAATAGGCCATGCATCAATAAATGACCACCCTTCAAGGACCGGATTTTGGGGATCTTGGTTCCCAATTATGTATTTTTTTTTTTATAAAATGTTGTGTAAATATTTACTTGTACAAGTTGTAAGAAAGTATAAGTAATTGTGTAAGAAAAGGTATAAGTAAAGGTAAATGGAAATTTTTGGTACAAGTAAGTTTTTAATAGGTCAAAATAGAATGTAATGATATAATAAAAATTGTAAAAATACATTCCTTGTGAAAATTGAGTGATAAAATAATTATCGTATAATTTTTAAGAAAACGTCGTAATAATTTAACTTTAACGATTTATGTACCAAATAAATTTGAAACACTAGGAAAACTCAAAATATAGTTTTTATAAACTAAATGTAAGTTTAAAAATACATCGGGATCATTTTTGAAAGTAACGGATTAAATATTCAAAATAATAACTCACGCGATAAAGTTTATTAAATATAAAAATTACGCGGTTCAAGTGAAATGAAATGTCATGAATGAATTAATGAGATGCAAATAGTGTCAATGAAATGTAGACTAATCTTAGTCCATATGAATTGTACGTGATGTTATGATCATGAATTCGCCGTTAAACCTTTAAGGTTACGCGAATTTGAAACAAGTAAACCAAGTTTACTATAAATGTTGAAATAATGAGACATGAATTGCGTCGAGAAATGACCTGAAAGTACGGGTTGTCACAGCTGTTTACTAAGGTAACACTGGTATTGAAGACAAGACGTCATGGACCTAGTGACGCACTGCACTTAACTTCCCAAGCTACTCAAGTTCCTCTCAAAAGGACTTGTTTCATTCTCACGGTGAACCCACATAATCTATCGACTTTCTCTTAGAGATTGTTGATATTGAAGAAGGAGACCCTCTCCCTAGTCTCCGGCATAGGAAACCAAATGTGCACAATTGAGTCTAGAGCCAAGAGATCATCCAGAAAATCTCATTAGGACACAAAATTAATGAAGACTTGTTGTTTCACACAATGTGGAAAGTAAGTATATATTAAGAGTCCTACGCATTATCCTTGTGGTATTGCCAGAACATCCGAGGGATATGTTAAATATTCTCAATGAAGATGGAAATCCTTCTAGAGCCAACATCAAACAAGCTCTTGGTGGGTGACATGTGAGATCTTTCCAAAAGATCAAGCTTGTGACAACTGGATAGAAACGATAGGGCTATTCATTCTTGAATCAATCTTGGTCCAGGAAATGAATTGACAAATACTTTTGAAAAACCGTTCGATGTGCAAATCTTCTTTTCTTTTGCACATCGAATGTGTATTCATTTTCAAATACAAAAAGTATTTCTGATTGAAAATTGATCTTTCTCATAAAACCTTCGTCGTATTGCAAAACTCTTTCTTCAAGCAATACGCGATTGTTTTCAAATCAATTTTTCATCAATCAGTGAATTTCAATTTGCTGGTTCACTCACTCCGTGCTATCTTCTTTGAGACGTTCTGGTTTGAGAATAGCTTGATTAGCTGCGAAACCCTGTCAAGGAGGTTCTTCAGAACTCTACCTGATCACAGGCAGTACTTGTACTGATCAACGGGGAACCGTGGTTCTTGCAACCCTATTCAACGAATGTGATCAAAGACACCTTCATGCTCTTTATTGCTAACTGTTGTTTGTAGGGACACTTGACGGTTGCAGCTGATCAGAATTGAGGAGTCAATCCATAACTGCATGCTCACACATCACATTCACTTCTAAAGAAATCATGATAAGTGCATATCTTCATCAACTGGCTCTGATATTTTCAATCCATGCTTCGGCTACGCTGCTGCAAATATCATGAATCAATAGAGCTTCCGCTACTCTGATGAGAAGATATCATGATCCAAAATGTGAGCATGTCAGTCCGAAAGTCACAACTTCACATAATGGCGATACTACAATGGATGAGTCGGAGATTTGATGTGGCTGATGATATCTAACCTGGCTCAATGAATCACCAAACGTAGATTAGCACAAAGACCTCCACTAAAAGTACAAAGCAGTTGGACTTTGAAGAATCACTGTTAAAGCACAAAGATAGCGGACATTGAAGAATAGAAGTCTACGAGCTCGAGCATAATGAAAAAGATAGAATGGTAGGATTCAAATTGTAAATCACGGGGTAGTTATTAGTTAGTTAGGGGGAGATTGTTAGGAATTGGAAATTTCATAAGGAAGTGTCGGTCACCTCAAATAGTGTTTAGCATATCTTAGCTCGTATACTTTACGTTATTTAGTAGTTATTAGTTAGTTATTAGTTTAAGTAACACCATGGAGGAAGGACGGGTCTTTACCCACTGTATGCCTGATCCACAGTTCGAAGGAGGACATGTAGTATGTAACTATAAATACCCCCTACCTCCCAAGGTAGAGGGTTGGACCTTTCACTCAATCTAACATTTCTTTCTTTTGTTTACTTTCTCTCTCTAGAAAGGATCCCATCTTCTACTTTCTCTCTCTAAACTCTTGCATTATTCGACCCTATATGTGATTGTTTGTGTGATTGTGAAAACCAATATCTAACATATTTGGTTTTCTACAATTTTGACTTTTGAAAGTCAAAGCATGTTGTTGACTTTTTTAAAGTCAATGGTCAAGTTCAATAATATTCTCCCTCTTTTTGTTGAAACAAAAAAAGAGGCGAGGCAGAAAATGCAATGAGCTCGAGCCAAATTCTCCCCTTTGGCCAATGCTCCCCCTTACTTGGGTGCCAAGAGAAAGATACATGTATTGTAAAAAGCTACAAGAGAAAGGTTAGTAACATTTATCATCACAAGTATACAAGTAATTACCAACAACAATATAATAAACATCATTCATTAGTCAAAAAATTTTATGACTTAGAAGTCATAAAATGGAACAAAATGGAGATGATGATACATAAAAGAAATCCTAAAAATTAAAAAACAAATCCTAGAAAAATTAAAAAAATTAACTTAGAAATTAAAAAGTCCTAAAGATAAAGCAAGAACCATCCTATTGAGGAGGATAATGAGAAAGAGCGTTAATACGCTCAAGGATATGATTGAGGATGAACCTCATCTCATCTTGTAATTCGTGGACCATGATTCGGGTCCTTTCACTAAGATGGGCGGTGCGCTCACAATGGGAGCAATCATGTCGAGGTAGGAGAGTAGGATTATTATTGGGTGGTGGAATATTGGTGGAAGTGTTTTTGGTGTTTGATGGAGTAATGAGGGAGGAAAGCAAAGTATTTTGCATAAGCAAAGCCTCATTTAGATGAGAATCCACCATATTTGAAAAGACATGGAAGTTTTCTAGATGAGCTTGTATCTCTACTTGTGATTGTGGGTGGTCTTCCCACATTGACTCATCGATGTCATCAATATGAGGAGAAAAGGATGTAGGTGGTATAGCATGGTCTCCATACAATGGCCCATGGATTTCATTGTGGATTGGGTGGAAGAGACGAGGTCTAGGTTCCAAAGGGGCGTTTGGTTTAAATGATGCTCTTGGTGGTTCATGAGCGATGCACTCAATGGTTCCGAATGATGGAAGTCGTGGTGGATTTTTGGGCCTAGGAGGTAGGTCTTCTAAGTCATCTTCTAAGTCATCTAAGAATGGATTTGGAGATGTTGGTGGAGTTGAGAAGAGTTCTATAGGTACAAGCTTTGGAGATTTTGGTGGTGATGGTGTTTTTGATGATTGTATTGGAGCCGGTGGTGGAAGGTGACAATTGGTGTTTTAGTAGGTGGTGGAGTGGTGATGATAATGGGCTATTTTGGTGGTGGAGTTGGAATACTTAGAGTGAGGAAGTTTTCATCTCTTATTGGAGATGAAATTTTTAGTGGTGACGATTCGGAAGAGGAACTAAGGTTGACGAAGTAACAAGGTCTAACACTTATTCTTGCGGTTTTCTTGAGAGTTTTGGTTGATGGTGATGATGTAGATTGTTGGGTTTTAGGTTCCTTGGATTTGATGAGACAAAATAAATATAAGAATGAAACAAAGGGACTTAAAGTGAAAGAGATGAAACCTACAAAAAGATGGAAGGACTTGCTTGCAAAAGAATATTTATTATTTAGTCCTTCGTAGTACTTTGTAAACCCTAATCCTCTAGTATATAAAGAGGACATGGGGTGTAGGTTTTATAAATAAGTCTTCCATAATGTAGTCTAAAGGTGTGTGTGTGTGCAACCTTACCTAGGGATTCGCAAGGTTTTATTGGTCGAAGAATGGCGAAAAGAAGAAAAACTACGAATCTGAAAATTCTCGTATTTTTCTGCAGTACAGTTTTAAAAACGCGATAACTTTTTCGTTAACCGTTGGATCATAACGAAATTTTCGGTGGACGTTCTATATATATTCATCTAACTTTTCACTGAAGGGATTGTCGATCTGAGCTTTCTATCAAAAGTTATTCAATGTCGAAGTTGGCTGCATAAACTGGTTTAATAATTCGAATTTTTGGGTTTTCATGCATATTCAACTTCTTGAATTTGTGTTACTTGTTCTAATTCTTGATGGAGGTTTTTTATACATTGTGTGGTGTTTATGATTCATGGTTAGAAGAAGCTTTCCTAGTGATTTTACGAAACCACTTCTAGTGTTTTCTGAAACCACTGATAGTGTATTCTCGAAACCACTGATAGTGTATTCTCGAAACCACTGATAGTGTATTCTCGAAACCACTGATAGTGTATTCTCGAAACCACTGATAGTGTTTTCTCGAAACCACTGCTAGTGTTTTTCTGAAACCACTTCTAGTGTTTTTCTGAAACCACTTCTAGTGTTTTTCTGAAACCACTTCTAGTGTTTTTCTGAAACCACTTCTAGTGTTTTTCTGAAACCACTTCTAGTGTTTTCTCGAAACCACTTCTAGTGTTTTTCTGAAACCACTCCTAGTGTTTTCTCGAAACCACTCCTAGTGTTTTCTCGAAACCACTGCTAGTGTTATCTCAATTCCACTGCTGGTGTTTCTTGCGTTATTCGTTTCTGCTGATGAGGTTTTGGAATTGAGGGGAAGCTGTACATGTTTTTGGTACTGAGATTTTTGGTGACACACACATGGGATTTTGGTTCGCACACACAAGAAGATTGGTATTTGTTCTTAAAGGTTTTAAAAAGCTCGTTTTTGAATTATTTGAAGAATTGATTACGAAGAAGGTTAAATATCATTTATTTGATGTTGTAGTTGAGTTTCACAGGTTTGTGTTCTTATCATATCTCAAAGTGGGTGTTACACTTTGGAGATAACTTGTTCGTGCTTAAAGGATGTTGACGAAGACTTGCAAAATCTAGTTTTCATAGTTCAAGGGGTGGATGGATGAAGACCTAGTTAACTATCACTTAAAGGAGTTACATTGTAGTGCTCAGTGTCTCATTGAAGATGAGGATTTTGTCAAGAGATTGCGGTCTACTTATATGGTGTTAGTATAAGTTTGGAGTCACGTGGATAGTACAAGACATAAGACACAAGTTTGGGTTATTTTACTTCTTCATCAAATTCGTTATACTTGGTTTTCTTCACAAGTGATCATTACATAGAGCTTACTGATTTGAATAATCATTTTCATGCACCACTCAAGGGGAAGTTTCTAATGTTTACATTCTCTATTTGTTGATAACAAAAAGGGGAAGAGATATTGGAGTGCGATGGCATGGATTAAGGGGAAGACAAAGGAAGACAAGAATGTTTCATTCACGGAGATGTTTACATCTCAACTTCTGCTACTTCGTCTAGGGAAGTTCGTACACGACTTTGTTTGTTTTGTCATCATCAAATAGGGGAAGATTGTTGGGTTTTAGGTTCCTTGGATTTTATGAGACAAAATAAATACAAGAATGAAACAAAGGGACTTAAAGTGAAAGAGATGAAACCTACAAAAAGATGGAAGGACTTGCTTGCAAAAGAAGATTTATTATTTAGTCCTTCGTAGTATTTTGTAAACCCTAATCCTCTAGTATATAAAGAGGACATGGGGTGTAGGTTTGAAATAAGTCTTCCATAATGTAGTCATTAAAGGTGTGTGTGTGTATCCTAGACGTGTTCCTATAAACGTCTAGGGTTAGAATTGGTGTAGTTGTAGCCTCAAGAATCTCTTGATTCCTGTTACAAGTTAAGTGTAACCGTATTATTCTGATCAAATAATATTTGAGGCTTGGAATGATTATTAATGAAAAACCTTGTGTCAATAACTTTGATTTGTTTTATTCCGCTGCGTGTACAAGTTTATTATCATTGTTATTGTTAACCCTAGAGGCTCAAAACGATCTCAAGGAGTTTATCAAACTCCACATAGATGACTTTGTCATTTGTGATTAAGCTTATTCTAAGAGAGGAAGGAAGAAATTGTTGAGGTGTGAAGATGATCATCTTTGATGTCTTAGTTTATAGGATCATGAGATTATGGAGAATTGTGTTTGATTTGATGTTAAGCCATACAAGTGAAGTGGTTCCTAATAATTTGAAAGAGTTTAAATGCATGTCAAATCTCCCTAAGTCAATCCATACAAATAGTGTTGAGTAAAATGACCAAGATATGCAATAAATGAGTTTCAATCATTGCAAAATCTTGAAGATTAGATCATCCACGGATTTCAAGGAACCAAAAATATGGTTCCTTTTTTTATAGAAAAGGGTTCCTGGGGTGGATTTTAATAATTTTTGAATTTTGGTGGGAAATGGATATCCTATTGGTTTAAGTAAGTTAAACTAGTCCTAATATAAATAAAAGGCAGGAAAACTATCCTAGAAATAAAATTTGGCAAATTAGATTGCGGGAATGAGTAAAATTCAACTACTTACCTGCACATACCACGACACCAAAAAATTTCACGGACGGAACCCAAATTTTGGTTCCGTCTGGTCCGGTAGTGAAAAATGGCGGCACCAAATTTTGTAACGGATGGAACCAAATTTTCAGGTCCGTCAAATCCGTGCTGTGAAGAAATGTTGACAGAGGTGTTTTTTTAACTCTCGGGGACTTTTCCGAATCCTGAAATTTTTCTTAAAACATATGGATATAATTATTTCTAGTGAGGAACAAGCAATAACACACATACAAACATACGGGAGTATGTATTTCCAATAGGGGCTAGTGATTTTCAAAAAAAGTGAAAACGGTGAAATTTTGATGACATCCGAATGTTATCCCCCTGCATGACAAAGTTAGTTCACATCATTGTTTTAAGTTTAGTTATCATCCTAGAAAGTGAAAACACATAAATTACATCATACATCATTGTTTTTGTCCCTGTACCAAACACTCCTTAAAACCTCCATCATTTGTTCAATTTCATGTATATCTTGGACATCATCTTACCAAGACACTTGAACATCCCCTTGGTTTGCTTGAATTCCTTAGAGGGGTTCTCAATCTCTGGAAGTAAAGTGTAGTACTCATGAGGTGGAAGCCTAGAGTTGGGGAGACCGTCTTCCGAGCTATTGGACGATGAAGTTGAATGAGTAGGAGGTTGTGCCGTTTTCCTTTGGTCTTGGTTCTGGACACTCTTTCATCACTCAAAGGCACAAAGATGTGAGGGATAAGAGGATAGTCAAGTTTTAACCCTCTAGGACTTGGCGGAATGGGTGCAAAAGCTCTAAAGAGACGGGTAAGGAGCATCCTGTATGGAAGAGCAACGGTTCCTTGAGTGGAAATGTCGACCATTCTCCTAGAAATGTAGTATGCCAAGTTGAATGGTTGACGGGTGGACACGCTATAGAGCATGTAGCAAATGCAAGCATTGATATGGTCCTCGTTTCCTATAGTGCTTATGACATTGGCTCTAAGAAGTTCTTCCCATTTCTTGAAGTGAGGCTTAAGCTCATTGAGTTCCATTCTGTATGGATCTCGGTTGATTCCCTTTCCGGCTCTAGTGACACGAGTTGACGCTACCCTATCAAAGAAGAGGTGCTCACGGATGACATCTTTGTTTACCAATAGAGTATGGTAAGGTGGAGAACGATCATGAATTGAGTCTAGAATTGTGAGTGACCACTTATCCGAGTATAGACAAGTTCCAACACAAGGAATTCCTAACACTTGGGTGAATTGAGAGGGAAATGTTGTAGTCATTTTGGTTGACTTTGAAGCTAAGAGTCATAAGACCATCATCATTTGTTACGGAAATTATACTAGCATAGAACTCAATAACAAATCTAGGGAAAATGGGTCGTCAATGTCTATAAGACCATCAAAGTGGATGGTGGCTAGTTCTTGACGAAGGTTCGTTCCTTCGACAAAGGATGGGTGAATTGTCTTACCCTCATGAAAGTACCATTTATCTAGACTCTTAAAAACCTCAACTTGGTCTTTGCTAAGACCCTTAGTTTTGTGGTGTTGAGGGATGTAACCAAAGGTGTCTTTATGATCGTAATACTTTTGGAGGCATGTTTTCTAGGAGCAAAAATTTACATGTTTTAGTAAAAACGAAAAACTAAATTAACATTTTTGTTCTAGTGTGTGCCTATATGTAAACACTGTGGAGTTGTGGTTATCTCGACTCATTTTTATGCATAAAATAGTTTTTATTAGTAGTGCTTGGCAAAATGCAAGAGATAACCCAAATGCTCCAAATTCAATGTGGCTTCATTTGAATATACCCGGGAATGCATATTAGTTGTGGATTATCTTTAGTATTCAAGAGACATTATGCAAGTGATGAAAATAACTTTTTTATTTGTATGAACAATGAGAAATTATTTTTCCTACAAGTGAGAAATTTTTCAAAATTTTGACATGGGGTTTTTAGTTAATTATGATAATGCCTTATGATATGTAACTCCTAACTAAGGGAAACATGATTAGTTATGTAATTTAACAATGTAGTTCATGATTTGTGCAAGGATATGCATAATCCCCATGTTTTGGTTTTGTGCATAAATTAGAACCCTAGACTCAGAATTAAGAGAACTAATGTAGTTAGGATACTTACAATGATGATTTTGGCTGTGATTAGTTGAAGAAGAAACCTTAATTATGAGTTGGGTGTGTTTGTAGGTCGTTTGGTTATGTGGGTTGTGAAGAAGAAAGTGTTTTGTAGTTTTAAAATTTTTGCTACTGTGAAAACCGCGGACGAGGACCCAAATTTTTGGTTCCGTCTGTGTCAAATTTTGGTTCCGTGGGAACAGCAAAATTTTTTGCTAAATTGTTGTGTTTTACTCATTCTAAGTTCTAAGCTATGTTTTTGATTATATGTTTGGTTCCATTAATCCTAAATCAAGTCTAAGAAGATTAAATGGTTCTTGTTTAAGAGGTTTAGTTAGAATATCGGCAATGTTATCTTCGGAGGAGACTTTCTCGATTGAGATGTTTCCTTTTTGAACATTGTCACGAAGGAAGTGATGGCAAATTTCAATATGTTTCGTTCGGGCATGTTGGACAGGATTTTTGCTGAGATCAATGGCTCCTTTGTTGTCACAAAGTATAGAGATGTCGTTGAGATGAATTCCATAGTCCACGAGAGCTTGCTTCATCCAAAGAGCTTGTTGACATGCCTTTCCGGCTGAGACGTACTCGGCTTCGATAGTTGAGATAGCGAGGGCCGTTTGTTTCTTTGTGAACCATGGGGTGAGACATTGTCCGACAAAAGTACAAATACCACTTGTACTCTTTCTATCGACATATTCACCGGCATGGTCCGAGTCGGCATACACTATGGTTTCTATACCCGTTCCTTTGGGATACCATAATCCTAAACATGTAGTGCCTTTAATGTATCTAAATATTTGATTTAAGGCTTCTAGGTGTGATGTTTTTGGATCTTCTTGAAAGCGAGCACATAGACAAACACTAAACATAATGTCGGGTCTACTAGCCGTGAGATAGAGTAGGCTACCAATCATTCCTCTATATTTAGTGTTATCTACGGATTCACCTTCCTTATCCTTGGTGAGTTTAGTTTCTGGGGACATGGGTTTTGAGTCTTCAAGACCAAATTTCTTAAGCATATCCTTTATGTATTTAGATTGGTTAAAGAATATGTCATCTTCTAGTTGTTTAACTTGAAGTCCTAAAAACAAGTTAACTCACCCATCATACTCATCTCAAACTCGTCGTGCATGATTTTAGAGAAATCATCACACATCTCTTGACAAGTTGATCCGAATATGATGTCATCTACGTATATTTGAACTATGATAATGTGTGATTCCTATTTCTTAGTAAATAGAGTATTATCTACTAATCGCATGGTGTATTTGTGTTCAACTAAAAAAGTCTTAAGTCTATCATACCAAGCTTTTGGTGCTTGCTTAAGTCCGTATAATGTCTTTTTAAGTTTGAAAACATGATTTGGTTTTTCAAAGTCGGTGAATCCGGGAGGTTGTGCAACACATACTTATTCATTAATGAACCCGTTCAAAAATGCACTTTTAACATCCATTTGAAAAAGTTTGAAGTCTTGAGCACATGCATATGCAAGTAAGATTCTAATAGACTCGAGCCTAGCTACTGGTGCATAAGTTTTGTCGTAATCAATTCCTTCTTGTTGATTATAGCCTTGTGCCACAAGCCTAGCTTTGTTTCTAGACACTACACCATTTTCGTTCATTTTATTTCAGAAAACCCATTTCGTTCCAATTATAGTTTGATTTTTAGGTTTTGGAACTAATTTCCATACGTCATTTCTAACAATTGGTTTAGCTCATCTTGCATAGCAATTACCCAAGATTTGTCTTTTATTGCTTCGTTTAAGTTTTTTGGTTCAATGGATGACACAAAGCAAAAGTAGTTACTTTGATTTTGGGCTTGTGATCTTGGTGTTCTTTGATTTAATTGTCCTATGACCTTTTCTAAAGGGTGACTTTTGGATTATTTGATATTTATAATTTCTTTATTTAATGGTTCATCTTCCTTGTTATTATCATTGTTTTCTTGACTTTAATAAGTTGACTTTCAAGTTAGTCATCATCTACCAAAGGTGATGTCTTAGAGGGAGGTGGACTTTCGTCAAATGTTATGTTCAATGATTCCTCTACTCTCATTGTTTCTTTTTTTTAAAACGATGTATGATTTGCTAGCTTGTGAGTAACTAAGAAACGCACCTTCATAAAACTTTGGGTCAAATTTGCTGAGATAGTCTTTGGTATTTAAAATGAAACATTTACATCCAAACACTCTAAAGTATCCTAAAGTGGGCTTTTTGCCTTTATAGATTTCATAAGGTGTTTTGTTCAAGAAATGACGTATTAAGACTCTATTTAAAATGTAAGTAGAATTGTCAACGGCGTTACACCAAAACTTTTGGGGTATGTTTTGTTCATTAAGTATTGTTCTACTCATTTCTTGAAGAGTTATATTCTTACGTTCTACAACACCATTAGATTGGGGTGTTCGAGGAGCCAAAAAGTTATGTGTTATAACATTTGTCTCACAAAAGTTTCCAGATTGTGTTTCATTATCGAACTCGCGACCATGATCCGTTCGGATCGACACAATGTTAACACCTAGTTGATTTTGAATTTTCTTACTAAGTATTTCAAATTTATCAAAGGCTTCGTTTTTAGTTTTCAAAAACATTGTCCAAGTGAACCTTGAGTAATCATCCACTATGACCAAAGTGTAAAAGTTTCCTCCATCACTTTTTATAGTAGATGGACTAAACAAGTCCATATGCAACAGCTCTAGACACTTAGATGTGGAAACCATGTTTTTAGCCTTATGGCTACTATGAATTTGTTTCCCAATTTTGTAAGCAATACAAAAGTGTTTCTCATATTTCAATTTAGGTAAGTTTCTAACTAGCTCTTTTGAGGATAGGGATTGAATGAGTCTCATACTAGCGTGATCTAAGCGTCTACGCCAAAGGGTAGAGTTATCATCTAAGGTTGTTAGGCAAAGTTTATCTTTAGATGTTCTATCTATTTTCATGACGTATATGTTATTTTTCCTAACTCCTTTTGCTATAGTGATACCATATTAAGTATTTTACTACAATTTCCTTCAAATAGTACTTTATACTTTTTATCACATAGTTGGCTAATACTAAGTAGATTAAAACCTAATCTATCAACATGAAGAAAGATCTTATTATGAGCTCCAACTCTCTACCTTGGGAGGTAGAGAGTATTTATAGTCATTACATAAATCGCCACCTATTTGGCTGTGGATCAGGCATACAGTGGGTAAAGACCCGTCCGTCCTCCACGGTGTTACATAAACTAAATACTACTTAACTTATAATAAACTACGACTACGAGCTTACTAACGATTACATATACTTGAGGTGGCTGACACTTTAACTACTGGATTTTCCAAATCCTAACAATCTCCCCCTAAGGGAGGTCACCTCAAACACACATTAAATTACATAGAAAACAAACAGATATAACATCGAGATTGTTCTTGGATTCTTGTTCTGTAGCTCGTAGTCTTAGATTTTTCATTTTGGCATGTTTGGATAATCTGAGTGGAGGTCTTTAACTGATCCACATGATACTGAGTTTTGAGCCAGCTTTGAGATCATCAGCAACATTAAATCTCTGACTCATCCTTTGTGGTGTTGGTATTGTGTGATGGTGTGACTTTTGGACCGACATGCACACATTCTGGATCATGATATCTTCTTATCAGAGTAGCGGAAGCTTTCGTTGATTCATGATATTGGCAGCAGCGTAGCAGAAGCATGGAGTGATAATATCAGAGTCATTGATGTACTAATCATGATTTCTTTCGATATGAATGTGTTGTGTGAGCTTGCAGCTATGGATTGACCGCTCCATTTTGATCAGTTGCAAACGTCGGGGTGTACCTGCATAAGACAGTTAGCAATAAAGCGCACGAAAGTGTCTTTGATCACTTTCGATGAATTAAGGTACACGGCCCACGGTTTCCGTTGATCAGTAAGTAACGCCTGTGATCGGTATAATTCGAAGAATTTCCTTGACATGGTTTCGCAACTGCTCTAGCTGTTCTCAAACCGGAACGTCTCAAAGAAGACAACACGGAGTGAGTGAACCAGCGAAACGAGATTCACTGATTGATGAAAAGAGATTTGAAAAACAATCGTGTATTGCTCAATAGAAATTGTTTTTGCAATACAACGAAGGTTTTAATGAAAATCAATTATCAATCATAAACACCTTTTGATATGAAATATTCGTACACGGTCGATGTGCTAAAGAAAAGAGTTTTTGAGCACAAAGACCGGTTTTTCAAAGGTATCCGACAATCCATAACCTGAACCAGGATTGATTAAAAAGATTGAATCGCCCCATTGTTTCTGTTCAGTTGTCACATAGTTGATCTATTGAATAGATCTCACATGCCACCTACCAGGAGCTTGTTTGATGTTGGCTCCAAAAGGCTTTCCATCTTCATTGTGAATATGTTTGCATATTACTCAGATGTTCTGGCAATACCACAAGGATAATGCGTAGGACTCAAGATATAATCTCTCTTTCCACATTGTGTGAAACAGAGAGTCTTCATTGAAAGTGTCCTAATGAGATTTATTGATGATCTCGTGGCTCTAGACTCAATTTTGTGCATATTTGGATCCTATATCGGAGACTAGGGAGAGGGTCTCCTTCTTCAATATCAACAATCTCTAAGAGAAAGTCGATAGATAATGTCGGTTCCCCGTGAGAATGAAACAAGTCCTTTTAAGAGGAACTTGAGTGGTTTGGGAAGTTGAAGTGCAGTGCGTCACTGGGTCCATGACGTCTTGTCTTCAATATCGATGTTACCTTGGTAACCACCAGTAGTATATGAATTGAACCCGGTTTCTGCCCTAAGGTTGAATAATTGGAGGGCAATTTGTTTTCACCCTTTTCACTTTCAATTCTTTTTCATTCTTCAACCCCTTCAGTGCTTACCGAGACTTCATAACTAGAACCTTGTTGGGTTTATTCCAGTACTAGCTCAGTCTCAGTCTACACTCTTCCCATATCTCATTTTTCTCCTTTTTTTCAATATACCTAAGGACTTCTACACTATCTAGTGGATTGTCCCTGGGTAGATCCCTCCGGTTCTGGCGGATCATGGGAACAAATACCTAACCTTATCATCCTTATATCACCATACATAAAGTAAAGTTGGTCGGTCTATTTGGTATTGTTCATCTGCCATTGGAACCAATTGAAAACCATTTGAAAATCAATCCAGAAACTCATGATATATTATCAAAGCATTTTGTACCTGAATTGTTTTTGATATTTTTAGAACAAGAGTTCCCCCTCAACATGTGCATCAAGTATTTGAAATCGTTTTGCACACGGAGGCAAGAGAAAGAATTAACTTCTTTGATTACCATTTTCTAAAAGATATCAACATCACTTCCCTGATCAAAACAAGTAGATAAAGCATTTTAGGGAAGGATGAGGTTTTCATAAGCTTGCTCCCCCTCAATATGTGTCTTGAGGTTTGAAAGAGTTTTGCACATACAAGAGGGAGCCTGCACATTAATCACGTTTCAAATAATTTTTGTTCAAGATAGATGCTCCCCCTCAACATGTGCATGGAAAATTTGAAATCGTTTGGCACATGTGGGATGGAGAGCTTGTACATCCTTATAAAACCATTTATCGAATTATCAGATTAATTCAATTTAAATCACAAATTCTCCCCTGATCACAATTATCAAATCATTTGAGATTTGTGATCTCTGTAGATTTGAATTGATATTATCGAATCGAGAAAAGCATGACAAAATGACAGTATTTTTTGAGGATTTTTCTAATTTTTCAATTTTTTTATGGATTTTGAAAGTTTTATATTTTTCTATTTGATTTTTTGAAGGTTTTGTAATTTTTTATTTTGTTTTTTGAATAGATATTTTCAAGAGATAGATGAAGGAAACCTTTTACTCCTCTTCTTCCTCTTGAAGACGTTTGAGTGTTTCTGGTTGTATGCTCTTAAGACCCAGTCGTGGAAGAATAAACTCAAAACGTTCTCTAGGGAGAGCTTTTGTGAAGATGTCGCTAACTGGTATTCAGTCCTCACAAAGTAAAGTTCCACCACACCGTTTTCAACTTGTTCCCTGATGAAATGATGTCGAATGTCGATGTGCTTTGCTCTTGAGTGTTGTACGTTGTTGCATGAGAGAGCAATAGCACTTTTATTATCACAGTACTGAGGGATTTTGTTGAATTCAAAGCCATAGTCAGATAATTAGGATCTCATCCATAGGATTTGAGCACAACAAGATGACATGGCTATGTATTCAGCCTCTGTAGAGTAAATAGAAGTACTCATTTGCTTCTTTGAAGACCAGCTCACAAGCTTATCACCCAAAAACTGAGCACCTCCGACGTACTTCGACGAGTATCTTGACATCCGCATGATCGGCTCTGCATAGGTCTGTTAGTGACATACCGGTGTCCTTCGGGTACCAAAGTCCCATATTGATGGTTCCTTGGAGATACCGAAAGACCCGTTTAACCGCTTCAAGGTGCTTTTAGTAGGCTTAGCCTGGTATCTAGCACACATGCAAACAACGAACAAGATGTCTGGTCTACTAGCTGTGAGGTACATCAGGGATCCAATCATACTACGATATTTCGTTTGGTCTACCATGATCCCTGAGTGGTCCTCATCTAGTTTAGTACGTTTAATCATGGGAGTGTCAACAGGGTCACTTGAATCAAATCCAAATTTCTTTAAAATCTCATTTGCATATTTAGATTGATTTATGAAAATGCCTCCGGGACTTTGAGAAATTTGTAATGATCATCGCCATGCTCATCAAGTTTCACTTTGAAGATCCATTTTAGAGCAATGATCATCGCACAATCTGGAGCAGGTACTAATTCCCATACATCAAGTCGATCAAACTCATGAATTTCTTCTTGCATGGCATTGAACCAGCTGTCTTCATTCATGGCGGTTTTAACATCTTTTGGTTCGATCTTAGAGAGTACGGAGTTGAAGAAGCACCATAAGGAATCGGTTGCAAGTTGTTTCTGTGTGGATACTGGACGAGAGGGATTTCCAATGATGTTGTCTAATGGATGACCGTGAGTCCATTTTCTGAGGTGTTCATGTGGCAGTTGTTGAGGGACTGAAGTAGCAGAGTCGATGTCTCCTGAAGAAGATGGTTCTGATGATGATTCATGAGCAAATATGTCTTCAAATGGAGCATCTTCAGGAGTAGCAAAGGGATTAACTTCATCATTGATGCCAGAAACAGTTCCATGATGTGCATTCGAAGATTGATGATTTGTTGATGAGACTGAGTGATCAGCAGCAGGTGCTTCTTGACTTAATGATATTGAGACTGAAGGATTGACTTCATTCACAGGGATATGAGCAGCCTCTGTTGTGGGGATTGATAGTTCATTAGCACTTGGCTCATAATGTTCATCAAACATAGGATCAAACAATTTCTTTAAATCATCTTCAGATGGAGGTACATATGGAGTTGCTGGAGAGAGGTTTGGTACAAGGGATGAACCAATGGGACTTTTTTAAAGTGCGGGTCCAGAACTGGAGTGTCCAGGAGCCATTTGACCGGTCAGCTCATCAAACGTAACGTGAATTGTTTCCATGATATTTCGGGTTCTCTTGTTATAGATTCGGTAACCTTTTCTGTTTGGTGCATAGCCTACAAATACTCCAATGTCCGCTTTAGCTCTCAGTTTTCCTAAATCTTGACCATCATTAGTTGGATAACATAAAGCACCAAACACACGAAGGTATGATAGATCAGGTTTTCTATTGTGGACAAGTTCATAAGGAGTCTTTCCATGAGAAGTGTGAATTAGAGATCAATTTTGAGTGTAACAAGCAGTGGCAATAGCTTCAGCCCATAGAAACATTGGAACCTTTGAATAAATAAGCATTGTCCTTGCAGCTTCTACAAGAGTTCGATTTCGTCTTTCAACTACACCGTTCCGTTGAGGAGTTCGAGGGACACTTCTTTGGGGACTGATTCCAACATTTCCATAAAATTCATTGAGTTCTTTATTAACAAACTCAGTTCCATTGTCAGTACGGACGATTCAAACTGTATTGTTGAGTCGGATCTGAAGTTGTTTAATGAGTTTAATGATGACATATGGAGTTTCATCTTTCGTCCTCAAAAACTTAACCCAAGTGAATCTGGAGTAGTCATCAACCACTACTAACACATATCTCTTCCCATTAATAGTTTGCACTCTCATTGGGCCGCACAGATCCATATGAAGGGTATGAAGAACTTCCATTACAGAGTTTGTGGGTTTTGGTTTGTGGGCATATTTCGTGCTTTTTCCTAGTTGGCAAGCAAAGCAAAGATGATCTTTTTCATATTTTAATCTGGGTAGACCTATGACAAGATCCTTTCTGGAAAAGCTGTTTATGGTACCGAAGTTTAAGTAATTGAGACGACGATGCCATAACCAAGACTTTGTTTTAGAAGCCTTTGACAACAAGCAGATTGGAGAAGACTTCATCATGTCATCGATAGAGATGGTGTATAGGTTAGAACCTCGAGTACCTCTTAATAATTCTACACCATCAAGTTCTCTAACGAAGCAAGTATGTTTTCTAAAAGCCACTTCTAGATTGGAATCACAGAATTGACCAACAGAGAACAAATTATGACCAAGACCTTCCACATAATATACCCTGGAAATTACACTTTTACCAACCACATAATCTCCATAACCCATAATAGCTCCAAAATGGTCGTTCCCGAATCTAACTGTCCCGATGAATTTACTCACGAAGTTCATGAGCCGCGACCTGTCTCCAGTCATATGCTTGGAACAGCCTGAGTCCAGGTACCACAGAACGATTTGAACAATCTGTAGTTGAACACAGACAAGAATGGATAACTGGATAATTGGGATCCCCATGCAAGAATAGGTTCCATTTGGTTAGTAACAGTGATTGGAATACCCACATCAGAAATAGAAACATTCATATTAGAAATTGAAGCTGTTGGATATTGGATTTCACAAACACTCTAAACCATGATCAAAGTAGGCGTATAAGAATGTTAGAGAGAGAGAGAGAGTTCTAGTGAGAGAAAGGAAGAGAGTTGGGAACTATAGTGAGAGAAAGAAAATATTATTATGAGCTCCAACTCTCTACCTTGGGAGGTAGAGAGTATTTATAGTCTTACAATAAAACGCCACACAACGGCTGTGGATCGGCATACTGATGGGTAAAGACCCGTCCGTCCTCCACGGTGTTACTTAACAAAATACTACTTAACATAAAATAACTATGACTACGAGCTTTCTAACGATTACATATACTTGAGGTGACCGACTCTTTAATACATGGAATTTCTAATTCCTAACAATCTCCCCCTAAAGGAGGTCACCTCAAACATATACTAAAATTACATTGAATACAAACAGATATGACATTAACAATTGTTCTTGTATTCTTGATGTAGTACTTTGCTTCGAAGCTCGTAGTCATTGATTCTTCTCATTGCATGTTAGGTTACTCTAGAAGGAGGTCTTTTACAGATCCACGTGATAATAAATTAGAGCCAGCTTTTGAGATCATCAGCTAATAGAAAATCTCTGATACATTCATTGTGGTGTTGGTTCTATGTGATGTTGTGACATTCGGACCGACATGCTCACATTCTGAATCATGATATCTTCTCATCGAGTAGCGAAGCTTTAGTTGATTCATGATATTGGCAGCAGCGTAGCAGAAGCATGGAGTGAAAATATCCGAGTCATTGATGCACTAATCATGATTTCTTTTGAGATGAATGTGTTAGGTGAGCATGCGGCTATGGATTGACCGCTTCATTCTGATCAGCTGCAAACGCCGGGTGTACCGCATAAGACAGTTAGCAATAAAGCGCACGAAAGTGTCTTTGATCACTTTCGATGAATTGAGGTACACGGCCCAGGGTTCCCGTTGATCAAGTACAAATTGCCGTGATCAGGTATAATTCCGAAGAATTTCCTTGACAGGGTTTCGCAGCTGCTCTAGCTGTTCTCAAACCGAACGTCTCAAAGAAGACAACACGGAGTGAGTGAACCAGCGAATTTACGTCCACCGATTGATGAAAAGAGATTTGAAAAACAATCGTGTATTGCTCAATAGAAATTGTTTTTGCAATATAACGAAGGTTTTAATGAAAATCAATTATCAATCATAAAACACCTTTTGATTTGAAAAATTAGTACACGGTCGACATGCTAATGAAAAAAGTTTTAAAGCACAAAGACCGGTTTTTCAAAGGTATCCGTCAATCCATAACCTGAACCGGGATTGATTCAAAAGATTGAATCGCCCCATTGTTTCTGTTCAGTTGTCACATGGTTGATCAGTATAATAGATCTCACATGCCACCTACCAGGAGCTTGTTAGATGTTGGCTCCTGAAGGCTTTCCATCTTCACAGTGAATATGTAAACACATCACTGATGTTGGCAATACCACAAGGATAATGCGTAGGACTCAAGATATAATCTCTCTTCCACATTGTGTGAAACAGAGAGTCTTCATTGAAAGTGTCCTAATGAGATTTATTGATGATCTCGTGGCACTAGACTCAATTTGTGCATATTTGGATCCTATATCGGAGACTAGGGAGAGGGTCTCCTCCTTCAATATCAACAATCTCTAAGAGAAAGTCGATAGATAATGTCGGTTCCCGTGAGAATGAAACAAGTCCTTTTAAGAGGAACTTGAGTGGTTTGGAAAGTTGAAGTACAGTGCGTCACTAGGTCCATGACGTCTTGTCTTCAATACCGATGTTACCATCAGTAGCATATGAATTGAACCGGTTTCTCGCGCCTAAGGTTGAATAAATGGAGGGCTATTTGTTTTCACCCTTTTCTCATTCAATTCTTTTTAATTCTTCAACCCTTCAGTGCTTACCGAGACTTCATAGCTAGAACCTTGTTGGGTTTATTACAGTACTAGCTCAGTCTCATCCGCACTCTTCCCATATCTCATTTTTCTCCTTTTATCATCATACCTAAGAACTCTACACTAACTAGTGGATAGTCCCTCGGTAGATCCCTCCTTCGCGGATCATGGGAACACATACCTAACCTTATCATCCTTATATCACCATACATAATGTAAAGTTGGTCGGTCTTTTGGTATTGTTCATCTGCCATAGGAACCAATTGAAAACCATTTGAAAATCAATCCGGATACTTATGATATTTAATCAAAGCATTTTGTACTGAATTGTTTTTATATTTTTAGAAGAAGTGCTCCCCCTCAACATGTGCATCAAATATTTGAAATAGTTTTGCACACGGAGGCAAGAGAAAGAATTAACTTCTTTGATTACCATTTTTCTAAAAGATATCAACATCACTTCCCTAATCAAATCAAGTAGATAAAGCATTTTGGGATAGGATGAGGTTTTCATGAGTTTTGCTCCCCTCAATATGTGCCTCAAGATTTGAAAAGAGTTTTGCACATACTAGAGGGAACCTGCACATTGAGATAAGTGATCACGTTTCAAATCATAGGTTTAAGATAGATGCTCCCCTCAACATGTGCATGGAAAATTTGAAATCGTTTGTCACATGTTGGAAGAAGAGCATGTACATCCTTATAAAACCATTTACCGAATTATCAATTTAAATCCAATTTAAATCACACATTCTCTCCCGATCACAATTATTCAAATCATTTGAGATTTGTGATCTCTTATAGATTTAAATTGATTTTGAAAGCTTTTAAATTGTGACTTGATTATGAAAGAGTTTTAAGCGATAAGGATCGGATTTTAAGACTTTAAACTCCATTGATAAAACATGCATGTATATCTTTTGAAAACAATTGAATGCCAAATAACTTTTAATTTAATTGAAATCATTCTCCCCTCAATCAATGACATAGGTTGTTGATTGAGAGATTGATACTTTGACAAATAAGTCCAGATGATTATCAAAAATAGAGACTGAGTTATTTTTCAAAGCAGTTAGTTTTCAGCAGATAAATGTTTATAGAATCAGAGCATGGAATTTGGTTGATAAAGAAGGCTTTTGATGAATCAAACAATTCTCAAATCTTGAAAAACATGAAAAGCATGGCTCTGTTCTTTCTTTGAAAAGCGGATATGAATAATATATTATATATATATATATATATATATATATATATATATATATATTTATTCTTTAATATATATATATATATATATATATATATATATTTTAATGAAAATTTAACAACATCTAAAGTCCGTGTCATTCTTTGAATGACAGCACAAAGACCGTAGATATTATCGAACCGAGAAAAACAAAAAACAATATTATTTTTTTTGAAGATTTTCAATTTTTCAAATTTTATGGATTTTGAAAAGGTTTTATAATTTTTGTATTTGATTTTCGAATAGATATATACAAGAGATAGATGAAGATAGACCTTTACTCCTCGTCTTCCTCCTGAAGACGTTTGAGTGTTTCCGGTTGAAGGCTTTTCAAGCCAAGTCGTGGAAGAATAAACTCAAAACGTTCTCTTGGAAGAGCTTTGGTGAAGATGTCTGCTAACCGATATTCAGACCTCACAAAATAGAGTTCCACCACACCTTTTTCCACTTGTTTCCCGATGAAATGATGTCGAATGTCGATATGCTTTGCTCTTGAGTGTTGAACGTTGTTGCATGAGAGAGCAATGTCACTTTTATTATCACAGATCTGAAGAGGATTTTGTTGAATTCAAAGCCATAGTCGATAATTGAGATCTCATCCATAGGATTTGAGCACAACAAGATGACATGGCTATGTATTCAGCCTTCGTAGAGGAAATAGAAGTACTCATTTGCTTCTTTGAAGACCAGCTCACAAGCTTATCACCCAAAAACGAGCACCTCCCGTACCGGACGAGTATCTTGACAACCTCGCATGATCAGCATCATGCATAGGCCGTTAGTGACATACCGGTGTCTTTCGGGTACCAAAGTCCCATATTGATGGTTCCTTGGAGATACCGAAAGACCCGCTTAACTGCTTCAAGGTGCTTTTTAGTAGGCTTAGCTGGTATCTAGCACACATGCAAACAAAGAACAAGATGTATGTCTACTAGCTGTGAGGTACATCGAGGATCCAATCATACTTCGATATTTTGTTTGGTCAATCATGATCCCTGAGTGGTCCTCATCTAGTTTGGTTCGATCAATCATGGGGGTGTCAACAGGGTCACTTGAATCAAATCCAAATTTCTTTAAGATTTCAGTTGCATATTTAGATTGATTTATGAAAATGCCTCCGGGACTTTGTGAAATTTGTAATCCCAAGAAAAATGACATTTATCCCATCATTGACATTTGAAATTTTGAACTCATTTCATTAGAAAAACGATCACATTCCATTGGATCAATCGAGGCAAAAATAATATCATCAACATAAATTTGAACATGAATTAAATGTTTGCCTGACTTCCTGGTGAATAGAGTAGGATCAACTGCTTCCTGCTAAATCCGGTTGATAGAAGAAACTTTGATAATGTATCATACCATGCCCTTGGAGCTTGCTTTAAACCGTAGAGGGCCTTCTTCAAACGATAAACGTGAGTAGGATGCTCTTGATTTACAAATCCTTCGGGTTGGGCGGACGTGAAGCGACTTCTTTAAGGATCTCCGTTCAAAATGCCGTCTTCACATCCATCTGATAGACTACCATGTTCTTACTAGTAACATTAGCCAGAAAGATTCTGATTGCCTCGATTCGAAAGCACTGGAGCAAAAGATTCTTCAAAGTCAATACCCTCCTCTTGACGGTATCCTTTAGCAACTAATCGAGCCTTGTTCTTCAACACATCACCATGCTCATCAAGTTTCACTTTGAAGATCCATTTTAGAGCAATAATCATAGCACAATCTGGAGCCGGTACTAACTCCCATACATCTAGTCGATCGAACTCATGAATTTCATCTTGCATAGCATTGAACCCGCTATCTTCATTCATGGCGGTTTTAACATCTTTTGGTTCGATCTTAATGAAGAAGCACCATAAGGCATCGGTTGCAAGTTGTTTTTGTGTGGATACTGGACGAGAGGGATTTCCAATGATGTTGTCTAATGGATGATCGTGAGTCCATTTTCTGAGGTGTTCATGTGGTAGTTGTTGAGGGACTGAAGTAGCAGAGTTGATGTCTCCTGAAGAAGATGGTTCCGATGAAGATTCAGGAGCAAATATGTTTTCAAACGGAGCATCTTCAGGAGTAGCAAAGGGATTAACTTCATCATTGATGCCTGAAACAGTTCCATGATGTACATTTGAAGAATGATGATTTGTTGATGAGGCGAAGGATCAGCAGCAGGTGCTTCTTGACTTAAAGATATTGAGACTGAGGGATTGACTTCATTCATGGAATATGAGAGCTTTCATAGGGATCAACACCTCATTAGTACTCGGATCATAAAGTTCATCAAACATAGGATCAAACAATTTCTTTAAATCATCTTCCGATGGAGGTACATATGGAGTTTCTTGAGAAGAGTTTGGAACAAGGGATGAACCAATTGGACTGTTTTGAAGTACGGGTCCAGAACTGAATTGTTCAAGAGCCGTTTGACCGTCGACTCATCAAACGTAACGTGAATTGTTTCCATGATGTTTCGGGTTCTTTTGTTGTAGATTCGGTATCCCTTTTTGTTTGGTGCATACCCTACAAATACTCCAATGTCCGCTTTAGCTCTAAGTTTGCCTAAGTCTTGACCCTCATTAGTTGGATAGCACAATGCTCCAAACACACGAAGGAAAGAGAGATTAGGTTTTCTGTTGTGGACAAGTTCATATGGTGTCTTTCCATGAACAGTGTGAATCGGAACGATTTTGTGTGTAGCATGCGTGGCAATAGCCCAGAGAAACATTGGAACTTTTGAGTAAATCAGCATTGTTCTAGCGGCTTCTACAAGAGTTCGATTTAGCCTTTCAACTACACCGTTCTGTTGAGGAGTTCGTGGAACACTTCTTTGATGGTGATTCCAATGATTTCATAAAATTCACTAAGTTGTTTGTTAACAAACTCAGGTTCCATTGTCTTCCGATAATTCTGACGGTTTTGTTAAGTCGAACCTGCAGCTGTTTGATGAGTTTGATGATGATATTCGGAGTTTCATCCTTTGTCCTTAAGAACTTGACCCAGGTGAATCTAGAGTAATCATCAACTACAACTAACACATATTTCTTCCCAAAGATATTCTGCACTCTCATTGGTCCACATAAATCCATATGAATTGTATGAAGAACTTCTGTGACGAGTTAGTAGGTTTGGGTTTATGGGCATACTTCTTGCTTTTTCCCAATTGACATGCTTGAACAAAGATGATCCTTTTCATACTTTAGTCGAGGTAAACCTACAACTAAGTCCTTTCTCGAGAGATCATTGATGGTGCCGAAGTTCAAGTGATTGAGACGTCGATGCCATAACCATGACTTTGTTTTTGAAGCCTTTGACAACAAGCAAATTGGAGAAGACTTCATCATATCTTCTATAGAGATGGTGTAAAGATTTGAACCACGAGTTCCTCTTAAAAGTTCCTTACCATCAAGTTCTCTAACAAAACAAGTATGTTTTCTGAAGGCTACTTCTAGATCGAGTCATAGAATTGACCGAGAGAACAGATTATGACCAAGACCTTCCACATAGTATACTCTAGAGATAACACTATCACCAACAACATAATCACCATAACCCATAATTGCACCGAAATGATCATTACCAAATCTAACTGTCCTAATGAATTTGCTCACGGTTCATGAGCGCGACCGGTCTCCGGTCATATGCTTGAAAGAGTCCGGTACCACGTAACGATTTGAACGATCCTGCAGTTGAACACAGACAAGAATGGATAACCGGATAATTGGGATCCCCATGCAAGAATGGGTTCCACTTGGTTAGTAACAGTAATTGGAACACCCACATCCGAAATAGAAACATCCATATCAGAAGTAGAAGCAATGGAATCATTGGGAATAGATGCAATGCTGGTGTCCGTATTTGACCTATTCAAAGTATGTTCACTTCTTAAGGGAATAGTTCTACCAATAGGCATCCATTTTCTAGTGGGCATAATCTTAGCAGTTTGAGAACAAACCTGATTATTCTTATGGCCAAAAGGTATCCAATAATAACCTATCTTTATAAAAGTTCTTCCGTGGGTTTCCGTTTTCTAACAATCTTTCGTTTTTGCCTTTTTGCCTTATTTGCACGATTATTAGCATTAACAATTTTAACCGGGCATTTGACAACATTAGACAAAGCATTCACACCACATTCATGATTAGCAACAGAATTCAAGCGGACATCATTACAAGGTTTGCAAATAGTATCGAATTGAATTAATTACAGATGCGCCTAAGGCTAATACTAGAATCAACACGATTCGTTTTATTCAACTCAAGCTTAAAGTTCCTAGGTTGGTCTTCTACTTTCTTCCAATGCACATTTTAGCTTGCGAGGTCCTATCATTCCTTGTATTGTCTTGAGACTTTGACCTGCGCTTTAATGTCATTGATTACCTCTGTAGAGGGAATTATGGGAACATTAGTTGGTTGATCTACTTTTTGCATTCCTGAACTAGACGTGCAAGGATTTGTAATACTAGACGACACATTGATGTATACTTTCTTAAAACTGGGCCTAGAATTGTTTAAAGGCTCAGCACTAGGCATAGAACAAGGCATCACAGCTTTGCCTTTTGCACCTAAGGTTAAGGATTTGGGACATGTTGCAATTACACATTCTAGCAACTCTTGAGATCGTTTGGCCTGGAGGCAAGCAAACCTAATTTCACTATCAAGAGGTTTGTTAATGAAATCCTCTTCGACAATCTCACGGAGACATTCTAGACTATCCTTAAGGTGAGCAAAGTATTCATGAAAAGCATGTTCATTATTCCTAAGATGAGGAGGAATATATTTAAGCTGTCACAAGTGTATTTGCAGTCTAAGGGTGACTTTGAGACAACATTCTTATTGAAAACAAGTGGCAGTTTCCCATTTTCCCGACTTCTCAGATTCTCAATTTCCTTTTGTAAAGACGTTATTTTTTCGTTGTTTTGGTCACGGGTGACTTTTATTGAATCATATAACTCTTTAAAATGTCGTTTAACTTTTTCATTTTCTTCTAGAAAACTTTCGTTTTCCTTTTGTAAGGCATCAACTAAGTTTTGAAGATGAAAAGTTTGAGAATTTCGAGAATCTAAAGGAGGAGGCATTTGGGAGCCTGTCATATTGTTCGTTTGACCCTTTAATTGAGAGATTTGGGCTTTCAACTTTCTGATCGTGTTGCACTGAGCTTGAATCTGTTCATCACGTTTGTTAATTTGGAAAACTGCATCAAACTCTGGAGCATCTGAGGATGTCTTGATATTTGAAGTTTTGACATTTTCTTTAAGATGTTGATATTTTAGTTGTAAATTAAAATGCTCAACTTCCCGTTTAGAAAAATGTTTAACCAAATTGTCGTGATCATCCAGTTCAATTTTCTCGTTTAGTTCAGAATTAGTTTTTCAAGCTCAATGACACGATCATGGGAGACTTTCAGTGCAACCGATAATTCATGAAATTTGGAAGCATTAATTGAACAATTTGTAGCAAAGATGAAAAACACATCTGAGTAATACATTCGAAATCAAGTTCTCATTTAGTGTATGCAAGTTCTTCCTCTCAATCTCATTATATTTTAGTGCTCGCTCATAGTCACTAACTTCAACTATCATTGCATCAAATTCCTTTTCCATTCCCTTAATATCAGTTTCTATCCCCTTTTTAAGACTCTCAAAGTGATCTTTTAGAAGTTTAAAGAAAGGCATGACCTCCGTTAAATAACATTCTTTCATTTGCTCAAAACCCCTTTCTCCTTCCGTAATACCAATGGGTGTGATCCTTTTCTTGCAAGTTTTCTCAAAATCAACAAATAGTTGAAGTATAACATATTGGCTAATTAAGGTCTTGCTTTTAGTGGCAATTGTTCTAGGAACAAGATGCATTGGTGTATTAGGAGGATACACATTCGCTCTAGGCATTTTCCAAAGAGGAGGGTTTGTTTCAACAATATTTTCTGCTTATCTAAATCCATTTTCCAGAAAACTTGTTCGGGAGTCAACAATGTCCGAGGTTTAAACATGTTCAAGGAAATCCAGTTTTCCTTCTTGTAATCATGGGGTGTGATCTTTATTTTCTTCTCTCTACATTTAGGATCATCTAATTTCTTGTTCATCTTTTCCCTAGTGACTTCATCCGATTTCTTATCTTCCTCAGTGCACTCAACGCAACTAGGTTTCTGTCTAGGTTTAAGGATTTCATTGCCATCATAAAGAACCTTATGAGCATTTCTAGCCCTTTTAATGACCTCTGGATTTGGTTCCTTAACAAGGGGAATGCTATGCTTATCGCTTAGGACCCTATGCTTAGTGATCATGTGAGCAGAATGGTGTTCCCTTGTATGTACAACTTGTTTTCAAGCTTTTTTTCAAAGTTTTGATTAGAAAAATCTTTCAAGAGTTTTGATTCCTTTGCATTAAATTCTTGCTTAAGCATTTTCACATTTTCTTGAAGTTCTTGTTTTTGCTTAGCAGTTTTAGAAAGCTTTTCTTGCAAGGAATTTAACTCTTGTTTTAATACTTCTTCTCTAAAATTACTTTTTCTAATAATTGTACGCACTTGGTCATCCATTTCCTGCTCACGAGTGGTCAACTCAAATTTAGCACGTTGTTCATAAATAGCAACACGTTCTTTATAGGCATTTAATTCAGATATTACAGACTCATCAAGGGCACATGCGGGTATTCATCAAAAATATAGTCATTGTTGATTCGCAGAGATGCATCACTTGGTACAACTTCACTTTCACTTTGTTTCACATATTGATCATATGGGACAACATTGATATTACCCATATTTTCAATATTTGATACAAAAGTTTCAGTTGATAGTACTTTGTCATGCATCTTTTGCACATCAGCATCATCGTATAGTTTTAGTACCTCTGAGATGAGTTTGTCTTTGGATGGGCCAACTTGTGGTGAAGAGGAGACCTTGGGAGAAACCATTGGAGAAATGCTAGCCATAAAGATTGTGTGTGCAATAGGTCCATCATCCACATCGAAGTCGTATGCATCACAATCAGCGACTTGAAAGGCATTCGATGATTGTGACCTATCTCCTAATAGGTCGCTCATCCACATCCGCATCATAGGTCTTGGCATTGCCCTCAGCTAGAAACAACAATTCCTCTTCATCCAAAGCAGCACCATGATCCTGAGCTTGCACAAGCGCATCTTATCTCTCAAGTAATCAACATTCGTGGACGCTTTGGAGATGTGCAGTTCCTTGCAATGTGTCCCTCACCACCACATTTATAACATTTGATCGGCTACATAACTTGACCTTGATTACCATTCCTTCCTTCGATTCTCGATTACCAACATAACCTCTACCAGCTCCACCTCTTCCCTGATCATACTGTCTTTCCTGAACTTGTTGCACCACGATCCTCCCATCTTTAACAGTAGCTTGATTGTGTGGGTTAGATGCTGTTCCGAGGTTGTTATTGGTTTGTGGGAGAGAATTCATGTTTTGACTAATCAGAAGAGCTAGTTGATTAATGATGTTATCCACGTGTGCATCAAAGCATCGCTTGTTTGAACATAGGATCAGGAATTAGTTTGTGATTACCATTTCCCATGGGTATGACTTGTGAGGCTTTGGTTGTGATTCCGATGTTTGAGTAGAAGGCGGTTGAGTCATTAGACGAGCTTGTCTCTCCCTGGTTGGTTTTGAACTGATTAAGAACCAAATTTTCAAACATAGCATGTCTCTCATTCTGAAGGAGGAAGGCATAGAGTTGCTCATAGTTTGTATTCTTCAATCCTTTAGTGAGCTTCACAGAGGTGACAAACTTGTGCCATTCGGGATTCATGTTGTTCACAAATTTTGAGTTCAGCTGAATGTTAGGCATTGTCATTCTGATGTTCCTCATGTCATTCACCAACTTATGAAATCTCACATAGTACTCATAGACACTCTCATCTGGTTTCATCTTGAAGTGTTCAAATTCGTCATAGAGTTGTGATTCTCTGTCTTCCATAGTTAATTCAGCACCTGAGAGAAGCATCTTGACATTATCCCATACCGCCTTTGCGGTGTTGTGATTGATCAGCTTGTAGATGTCTTTAGGAAGACCTTGAAGAACAATGTTTGAAGCCCCGATATCAGCATCGAATCTCTTTTTCTCCTTATCATCAAGCTCATCATACATCATTGGTCTGTCCATTCCAGTAAATCGAGTTCCATCTTCAGTATCAAGTACATCTCTAGTCGTCTCAACTCGATACGGTCCTTCATCAATGGATTTGAGAATGTTGACACCATTTTCCTTTCCAAGGCAGTACAATCTGATTCGTTGAGCCCAAGAATCGTAGTCAGTTCTGTCAAGCATGGGTGGACGAGTATCTCAACCACCGGTGCTTGAACATCCTCGCAAACGTGGAGATGATAGTAGGAACGTTTGTAGACATGTTTCAAGCTCTACGGGATTTTGCAATTCTTTGATTAAACCGGAAATTGATTCTTTCACGGGATTTTACTAAACCAAAAGAACAACCGTAAGAACGTAACACGAAGAAGAAAAAGTTCTAAATGAACAAGTCGCTAAACACACAACTCGCATAAGCGGCCAACAGCTAACACACTCAACTCGCTAATTAATCAAGTCGCTAAATAGCCAACTCGCTTTAGTCTCAACTCGCAACACAATCAACTCGCTTAAACACTAAGTCGCTTTTAAGTTAACTCATTGCTTAACGCACAACTCGCTAAGTAGCAAGTAAACTTAGATCTCAAGTCGCTAAAGAAACAACTTCGCTTAGAACCCAAGTAGCATAAATATCAACTCGCTAAAATGTACTAAGTCGCATGTACCAACTCGCTTTAAATAACAAAGCAACTCGCTTTGAAGAAACACAAGTCCGAGACACAACTCGCTTAGTCCTTTTTTCAAAAATAACCACTTTATCAATCCAAAACAACCAAACCACAATGATTTAAGGCTTCCAATTCAAAACATAAACACATATGATGATCCTAAACACAAAAGTACAAGCAAAATTCAAACTTTAACACTAGAATTTGTCCAAATGAATCAAACTCTCCAAAACCCTTAATACTCCTAAAAACCTTATGAAATCCACCAAAACAAAGAGCATGAAAGATGAGTGATCAAACCATGGCTCTTGATACCAAGTGTTGGATATTGGATTTCACGAACACTCTAAACCATGATCAAAGTATGCGTATAAGAATGTTAGAGAGAGAGAGTTCTAGTGAGAGAGAAAGTTAGAAGAGAGTTGGGAACTATAGTGAGAGAAAGAAAATATTATTATGAGCTCCAACTCTCTACCTTGGAAGGTAGAGAGTATTGATAGTCTTACATAAACGCCACACAACGGCCATGGATCGCATACAGTGGGTAAAGACCCGTCCGTCCTCTACGGTGTTACTTAACAAAATACTACTTAACATAAAATAACTATGACTCTGAGGAGCTTTTAACGATTACATATACTTGAGGTGACCGACTCTTTAATTTACCCGAATTTCTAATTCCTAACGAAAAATGGAGTCATTATGAATAGATCACGATGCTAGTGTAAGATTTTGCCCTATTCAAAGTATGTTCACTTCTTAAGGGAATAGTTCTACCAGTAGGCATCCATTTTCTAGTGGGCGTTGCACGATTAACCTTATGGCCAATGGTATCCATTGATAACCTATCTTACTAAATGTTCTTCCCTGTGAGCTTCCTTTGTTTTCTAACTTTCTTTCGCCTTTGCCTTTTTGCCTTCTTAGCATGATATTTTGCATTAACAAGATTAACTGGGATTTGACGTTATTAGACAAAGCATTCACACCACATTCATGATTAGTATGAGAATTCAGCGGACATCATTACAAGGTTTGCAAATAGTATCGAATTCGAATTAATTACAAGATTCGCCTATGGCTAATACTAGAATCAACACGATTCGTTTTATTCGACTCAAACTTAAAGTTCCTAGATTGGTCTTCTACTCTCTTCCAATGCATATTCTTAGCTTGCGAGGTCCTAACATTCCTTGTATTGTCTTGAGACTTTGAGCCTTTCGCTTTAATGTTCTTGATTACTCTCTGTAGGGGAATGGGAACATTAGTTGGTTTATACTTTTTGCATTTTACGTTTAGATGTCTTTGGGATGTGAACTATTTGAAGGCTTCGAAGTTCACCTTCTTAACACTAGAGGTATTGGGATCTCGAACTACTTGAAGGTATACTACGGTTCACATTCATAACATTGGGCATCGAATGGATTTCATACTTGGCACTAGGCATAGAACACGGAATCAAAGGATTAACACTCTCACCTAAGGACTTAGGGCATATTGTGATTAAGCATTCTAGAATTTCTTGAGATCGTTTGGCATATAAGCATGCATGCCCAATTGCATTATCAAGTGGTTTCTCTAACTTATCCTCTTCAACAATCTCATGGAGACATTCTAGACAATCCTTAAGGGATGAGAAATATGTTTGAATTGCAAGTTTATTGTTCCTAAGATGAGGAGAAACATATTTCACATGAGACAAAAGCATATTTATTACAAACAGGTACCTTTGATCCATCATTCTCCCCATTGGTCATTGGAATTTTCCTTTTTACCGCTCTTGATTCTCAATTTCCTTTTGCAATGAAGCTATTTGTTAGTTATTTTTGTTCAGAGTGACCTTTATTGATTCAAATAACTCATTGAAATGACTTTTAACGTTTTCATTTTCTTCTAGAAAACTCTCGCTTTTCCTTTGTAATGCATTTACTAAGTTTTGAAGATGAACGTTTGAGAATTCGAGAATCTAAAGGAGGAGGCATTTGGGAGCCAGTGACATTGTTCTTTTCACCCTTTAATTGAGAGGTTTGGGCTTTCAGCTTTCTGATCGTGTAACAATGAGCTTGAATATGTTCGTCACGTTTGTTTATTTGAAAAACTGCATCAAACTCTGGAGCATCTGAGGATGTCTTGATTTTTGAGGTTTTGACATTTTCTTTAAGATGTTGATATTTTAGTTGTAAATTAAAATGGTCAACTTCTAGTTTAGAAAATTGTTTTACCAAATTATCGTGATCATCCAGATTAATTTTCTCATTTAGTTTAGAGTTAGTTTTTTCAAGCTCAATGACACGATCGTGGGAGACTTTCAAAGCAACAGATAATTCATGAAATTGAGAAGAATTAATGGAACAATTTGTAGCAGTGAAAAACACATCTTGAGCAATACATTCAAATCGATTCTCATTCAGTGTATGCAAGTTCTTTCTCTCAATCTCATTATATTTTAATTCTCGCTCATAGTCACAACCTCAACGATCATTGCATCAAATTCCTTTTCTATTTCTTTAATGTCTAAATTCATTCCCTTTTTAAGACTCTCAAAATGATCTTTTAGTTGTTTAAAGAAAGGCATGACTTCAGTTAAATAACATTCTTTCGTTTGCTCAAAACCCCTTTCCCTTCATTTATTGGGTGTGATTCTTTTCTTTCAAGTTTTCTCAAAATCAATAAATAGTTGAAAAATAACATATTGACTGATTAAGGTCTTGCTTTTAGTGGCAATAGTCCTAGGAACTAAATGCATTGGTGAATTGGGAGGATACACACAAGGCATTTTCCTAAAGGGGGTTGTTACAACCAGATTCTCTGCTTTTGCTTATCTAAATCCTTTTTCTAGAACACTTGTTGGGTGTTAACAATGTCTGAGGCTTAAACTTGTTCAAGGAAATCCAATTCTCCTTCTTGTAGTCATGGGGTGTGATATTTATTTTCTTCTCTTTACATTTAGGATCATCTAGTTTCTTGTTCATCTTTTCCCTAGTGACTTCATCAGATTTCTTATCTTCCTCGGTGCACTTTCGGCGTAACTAGGTTTTACTCTAGGCTTTAGAATTTCATTTCCATCATAGAGTACCTTATGAGCATTTCTAGCCTTTTTAATGACCTCTGAATTTGGTTCCTCAACAAGGGAATGCTATGCTTATCGCTAAGACTACTATGCTTAGTGATCATGTGGGGTCGAATGGTGTTCCCTTGTACGTACAACTTGTTTTCAAGCTTTTTTTTTTCAAAATTTTCAGATTAGAAAAATCTTTCAAAAGTTTTGATTCCTTAGCATTAAATTCTTGCTTAAGCATTTTCACATTTTCTTGAAGTTCTTGTTTTTGCTTAGCAGTTTTAGAAAGCTTTTTTTGTAAGGAATTTAACTCTTGTTTTAATACTTCTTCTCTAAAATTACTTTTCCTAATGATTGTACGCATTTGGTCATTCATTTCCTGCTCACGGGTGGTCAACTCAAATTTAGCACGTTCTTTATAGGCATTCAGTTCAGAGACAATAGAATCATCAGGGGCACATGCAGTGAATTCATAAAAAACATAGTCATTATTGACTACAGAAGATGCATTACTTGGTACAGTCTCACTTTCACTTTGCTTCACATATTGATCATATGTGACAATATTGTTATTATCCACATCATCAATATCTGATTCATAAGTCTCAAGAGATTGTACTTCATTATGCATCTTTCGCTCATCAACATCATCATATAGTTTTAATACCTCTAAGATTATCTTGTCTTTGGATGGACCAGTTTGTTGTGGAGGAGAGACCTTTGGAGACACCATAGGAGAGATTCTTGCCATGAAGATTGTTTGAGCGTTGAGGTTCATCATCTACATCAGAATCAAATGCATAACAATCAGCTACTTGAAAGGCATTCTGATGATTATGACCGTATCTCCTGAATCTGTTCATCAACATCGGCATCATAAGACTTGGCATTTCCTTCAAAGAAAGCAGTAACTCTTCATCCAAAGGCTGCTCCATTGTCACTGAGCTTGCACTAGCAACATCTTATCCCACGAAGTACTTTCTGTGGGACGTTTTGGAGATGTGCAGTTCCTTGCAATGTGTCCCTCACCACCACAGTTGTAGCATTTGATAGGCTTTGTTTGTCCTTGATTTCCAATCCTTCCTCGATTATGATTTCCACCATAGCCTCCACTACTCCACCCTTCCTCGATCGATCGCCTTTCTTGAACTCGCGCTGCACCATAACCTTCCCATCTCGGCGGTGGCTTGATTATGTGGGATTGGATGCTCGTTCGAGGTTGTTGTTGGTGTGTGGGAGAGTGTTCATGTTTGGTGATCATGAGAGCTAGTTGATTAATGAAGTTTCCACGGCATCGGACATCGGCTTGTTTGAACATTGGATCAGGAATGAGTTTATGATTACCATTACCCAAGGGTACAACTTGAGAAGCTTTGGTGGTGATCCCAACATTTGTGTAAAAAGCAGTTGAATCATTTGATGAATTTGTTTCTCCCTGATTGGTTTTGGAACTGTTCCGAATCCTTTTTCAAACATAGCATGTCTCTCATTACGAAGAAGGAAGGCATCTGAGTTGCTCATAGTTTGTATACTTCAATCCTTTAGTAAGCTTCACGAAGTGACAAACTTGTGCCATTCGGGATTCATGTTGTTTACAAACTTTGAGTTAAAGTGAATGTTTGGCATGGTCATTTCGATGTTCCTCATGTCATTCACAAGCTTATGGAATCTCACGTAGTACTCATAGACACTCTCATCCGGTTTCATCTTGAAATGCTCAAATTCATCATATAATTGAGATTCTCTGTCTTCAATAAGTTAATTGTAACACGAGAGGAGCATCTTGACATTATCCCATACGACGCTTTGCTTGATGTTGTGATTGATAAGCTTGTAGATGTCTTTTGGAAGACCTTGAGTATAATGTTAGAAGCCACGATATCGCATCGAATCTCTTCTTCTCCTTATCATTGAGCTCATCATACATCTTTGGTTGCCCATTCCATAAATCAATGTTCCATCTTACGATGTATCAATTATGTCTCTAGTAGTCTCAACCCGATAAGGTCCTTCATCAATTGATTTGAGAATGTTGACCCCATTTTCCTTTCCAAGGACGATAACTGATTCGTTGAGCCCAGAGTCGTAGTCTGCCAAAGCATGGGTGGGCAGTATCCTGAACCGGTAGCTTGAACATCCTCGACATGATGGAGATGATTGTAGGTACGTTGGTAGACATGTTAACAGATTAAACTGGATTTTATAACTCTATGATTAAACCGGGAAATAGATTATTTCACGAGATTTTACTAAATAAAGAAAAGCCGTATTAAAAATCAACCAACTCGCTAAGAACCAAGTCGCTAAGAACCAAGTCGCTAAGAAACCTTGAACCAAGTCACTAAGAACCAAGTCGCTAGCAAATTTTGGACAAAGAAGTCGCTAAGCACCAAGTCGCTAAGATGTCAAGTCGCTAAATAGCAACTCGCTAAGCACCAAGTCGCTAATATGTCAATTCGCTAAATAGCAACTCGCTAAGCACCAAATCGCTAATACCAAGTCGCTAACAAACTTAAGTATAAGTCGCTAACTTTCACCCAAGTCACTGCAGTAGTGGAGAATCCACTAAGTGTAGGCTTGTTTGTCGGCTTGTCTCAATAGACAAGTCAGCTAAGCTCAACTAAGCTAAGAACTTCTACTACAACTTCGCTACCAAGTTACAAAGCAAAGTCGCTACCAAGATAAATTATCAAGTAGCTTTCAAGTCGCTAGCTAGAAAATCAAACAAACACCACTTTTCAATCCAAAAACAACCCATCCATGATGATTCAAGCTTACCAAATCAAAACCCAAGCACATACAATGATTCTAAACACAAAACTACACCCAATATTCAAACTTTAACACTAGAAATGATCTAAATGATGCAAAAACCACTAAAACTTTTCAAACTCTAAAACTACCTAAAAGTCACTAGAAATCCAAAGATATGTAAGAGATGATCAAACCTTGGCTCTTGATACCATTTGTAACATATTAGATTTCACAAACACACTAAACCATAAGCACAAGCAGGCGTATAAGATGATTCTAAAGAGAGAAAGTTAGAGGTTTGGGAACTTTAGTGAGAGAAAGAAAAATCTTATTATGAGCTCCAACTCTACCTTGGGAGGTAGAGAGTATTTATAGTCTTACATAAATCGCCACCTATTTGGTATGTGGATCGAGGGCATACTGATGGGTAAAGACCCGTCCGTCCTCCACGGTGTTACATAAACTAAATACTACTTAACTTATAATAAACTACGACTACGAGCTTACTAACGATTACATATACTTGAGGTGACCGACACTTTAATAATCTTGGATTTTCCAAATCCTAACAATCTCCCCTAAAGGTCACCTCAAACAAACATTAAATTACATAGAAAACAAATAGATATAATATTGAGATTGTTCTTGGATTCTTGTTTTGAAGCTCGTAGTCTTAGATTCTTCATTTTGGCATGTTTGGATAATCTGAGTGGAGGTCTTTAACTGATCCACATGATACTGAGTTTTGAGCCAGCTTTGAGATCATCAGCAACATTAAATCTCTGACTCATCCTTTGTGGTGTTGGTATTGTGTGATGGTGTGACTTTTGGACCGACATGCTCACATTCTGGATCATGATATCTTCTTATCAAAGTAGCGGAAGCTTTAGTTGATTCATGATATTGGCGTTAGCGTGCGAAGCATGGAGTGATAATATCAGAGTCATTGATGTACTAATCATGATTTCTTTCGATATGAATGTGTTGTGTGAGCATGCGGCTATGGATTGACGCTCCATTACGATCGGTTACCGCGTCGGGTGTACCTGCATAAGATAATTAGCAATAAAGCGCACGAAAGTGTCTTTGATCACTTTCGATGAATTGAGGAACATGGCCCACGGTTCCCGTTGATCAATACAAGTACCGCACTTTGTGATCGGTATAATTCAAGAATTCCCCCAGCGGTTTGCTCTTACCGTTCTCAACCGAACATCTCAAAGAAGACAACACTGAGTGAGTGAACCAAATTAAACGAGATTCATTCCGATTGATGAAAAGAGATTTGAAAAACAATCGTGTATTTCTTAATAGAAATTTTTTTTGAAATACAACGAAGGTTTTAATGAAAATCAATTATCAATCATAAACACCTTGATTTGAAATATTAGTACGTCGATGTGCTAAAGAAAAGAGTTTTTGAGTACAAAGACTGGTTTTTCAAAGGTATCCGTCAATCCATAACTGAACCGGATTGATTAAAAGATTGAATTGCCCCATTGTTTTGTTGGTTGTCACATGGTTGATCTATTGAATAGATCTTACATGCCACCTACCGAGGAGCTTGTTTGATGTTGGCTCTAGAAGGCTTTCCATCTTCATTGTGAATATGTTTGCATATCACTCGGATGTTCTAGCAATACCACAAGGATAATGCGTAGGACTCAAGATATAATCTCTCTTTCCACATTGTGTGAAACTGAGAGTCTTCATTGAAAGTGTCCTAATGAGATTTATTGATGATCTCGTGGCACTAGACTCAATTTGTGCATATTTGGATCCTATATCGGAGACTAGGGAGAGGGTCTCCTTCTTCAATATCAACAATCTCTAAGAGAAAGTCGATAGATAATGTCGGTTCCCGTGAGAATGAAACAAGTCCTTTTAAGAGGAACTTGAGTGGTTTGGGAAGTTGAAGTCTTGATCGTCACTTGGGTCCATGGACGTCTTGTCTTCAATACCGATGTTACCTTGGTAACCACCAGTAGCATATGAATTGAACCGGTTTACGCCTAGGTTGAATAATTGGAGGGCAATTTGTTTTCACCCTTTTCACATTCAATTCTTTTTCATTCCTCAACCCCTTCAGTGCTTACCGAGACTTCATAACTAGAACCTTGTTGGGTTTATTCCAGTACTAGCTCGGTCTGCACTCTTCCCATATCTCATTTTTCTCCTTTTTTCAATATACCTAAGGACTTCTACACTATCTAGTGGATTGTCCCTGGGTAGATCCCTCCGATTCTGGCGGATCATAGGAACAAATACCTAACCTTATCATCCTTATATCACCATACATAAAGTAAAGTTGGTCGGTCTATTTGGTATTGTTCATCTACCATTGGAACCAATTGAAAACTATTTGAAAATCAATCGAAACTTCATGATATATTATCAAAGCATTTTGTACACGAATTGTTTTTATATTTTTAGAACAAGAGCTCCCCCTCAACATGTGCATCAAGTATTTGAAATCGTTTTGCACACGGAGGCAAGAGAAAGAATTAACTTCTTTGATTACCGTTTTCTAAAAGATATCAACATCACTTCCCTGATCAAAACAAGTAGATAAAGCATTTTAGGGAAGGATGAGGTTTTCATAAGCTTGCTCCCCCTAAATATGCACCTTGAGGTTTGAAAGAGTTTTGCACATACAAGAGGGAGCCTGCACATTGATCACGTTTCAAATAATTTTGGTTTAAGATAGATGCTCCCCCTCAACATGTGCATGGAAAATTTGAAATCGTTTGGCACATGTGGGATGGAGAGCTTGTACATCCTTATAAAACCATTTATCGAATTATCAGATTAATTCAATTTAAATCACAAATTCTCCCCCGATCACAATTATCAAATCATTTGAGATTTGTGATCTCTGTAAATTTAAATTGATTTTGAAAGCTTTTAAGGAGAATTGTAACTTGATTATGAAAGCGTTTTAACTGACACGGATCGGATTTTGAGACTTTAAACTCCATTGAATAAACATGCATGATTATCTTTTGAAAACAATTGAATGACAAATAACCTTTTAATTTAATTGAAATCATTCTCCCCTCAATCAATGACATAGGTTGTTGATTGAGAGATAGATATCTTGACAACTTTTAAGTTCGTGATGATTATCAAAAATAGAGTCCGAGTTATTTTTCAAATCAACTAGTTTTCATTAGATAGTAATAATTTGTTTAAAGAATTAGAACATGAGATTTGAAAACCAAGATAAAGCATGGCTCGTTCTTCTTTGAAAAGCCGGTTCTTGCGAAATGACAATAAACCATTGTTTCTCTTTCTCCCAAAATATTTTTGATTTTTGAAAATTATTACCATTATTATTATTATTATTAAATTATTATTATTATTATTATTATTATTATTATTATTATTATTATTATTATTATTATTATTATTATTATTATTATTATTATTATTATTATTATTATTATTTTAAGAACATTCGAACAACATCTAAAGTCCCGTATCATTCTTTTGAATGACAAACATTAAGACCGTAGATATTATCGAATCGAGAAAAGCATGACAAAATGACAGTATTTTTTTTGAGGATTTTCCGAATTTTTCAAATTTTTTATGGATTTTGAAAGTTTTATATTTTTCTATTTGATTTTTTGAAGGTTTTGTAATTTTGTATTTTGTTTTCCGAATAGATATTTACAAGAGATAGATGAAGGAAACCTTTTACTCCTCTTCTTCCTCTTGAAGACGTTTGAGAGTTTTTGGTTGTAGGCTCTTAAGACCCAGTTGTGGAAGAATAAACTCAAAACGTTCTCTAGGAAGAGCTTTTGTGAAGATGTCTACGCTTAGCTAACCGGTATTCAGGTCCTCACAAAGTAAAGTTCCACCACACCGCTTTCAACTTGTTCCCTGATGAAATGATGTCGAATGTCGATGTGCTTTGCTCTTGAGTGTTGATCGTTGTTGCATGAGAGAGCAATAGCACTTTTATTATCACGATGCAGGGATTTTGTTAAATTCAAAGCCATAGTCGGATAATTGGGATCTCATCCATAGGATTTGAGCACAACAAGATGACATGGCTATGTATTCAACCTCTGTAGAGGAAATAGAAGTACTCATTTTCTTCTTTGAAGACCAACTCACAAGCTTATCACCCAAAATGAGCACCTCGGGCGTGCGTATCGACGAGTATCTTGACATCTGCATGATCGGCATCTGCTAATAGGTTTGTTAGTGACATACCTGGGGTGTCCTTCGGGTACCAAAGTCCCATAATGATGGTTTCTTGGAGATACCGAAAGACCCGTTTAACGCTTAAACGGGGTGCTTTTAGTAGGCTTAGCACGGTATCTAGCACACATGTCAAACAAATGAACAAGATGTCTACGGTCTACTAGCGTGAGGTACATCAGGATCCAATCATACTCACGATATTTCGTTTGGTCTACCATGATCCTTGAGTGGTCCTCATCTAGTTTAGTACGTTCAATCATGGGAGTGTCAATAGGGTCACTTGAATCAAATCCAAATTTCTTTAAAATCTCATTTGCATATTTAGATTGATTTATGAAAATGCCTCCGGGACTTTGAGAAATTTGTAATCCTAAGAAAAATGACATTTGTCCATCATTGACATTTGAAATTTAGAACCCATTTCATTTGAAAAGCGCCGCACATTGGGGTCGGTCGAGGCAAAGATGATATCATCAACATAAATTTGAACGTGAATTAAATGTTTGCCTCGACTTCGGTGAACAATGTTGGATCAAGCGCTCCTTTGCTGAATCCAGGTAGATAGAAGAAACTTTGATAGCGTATCATACCATGCCCTTGGAGCTTGCTTTAAACTGTAAAGAGCCTTCTTCAAGCGATAAAGCGTGAGTAGGATGCTCGGATTCACAAAGCCTTGAGTTGGGCGGCGTAGGCGACTTCTTTAAGATCTTCGTTTCAGAAATCATCTTTACATCCATCGATAGACTACCATGTTCTTACTAGCGGCATTAGCTAAGAAGATTCGATTGCCTCGATAAGCAACAGCGGGGAGCAAAAGATTCTTCAAAGTCAATACCGCCCTCTTGGCGGTATCCTTTAGCAACCAATCGAGCCTTGTTCTTTAACACATCACCATGCTCATCAAGTTTCACTTTGAAGATCCATTTTAGAGCAATAATCATCGCACAATCTGGGCGGTACTAATTCCCATACATCAAGTCGATCAAACTCATGAATTTCTTCTTGCATGGCATTGAACGTGTGTCTTCATCTGTTCATGGCGGTTTTAACATCTTTTGGTTCGATCTTAGAGAGTCTGGAGTTGAAGAAGCACCATAAGGCATCGGTTGCAAGTTGTTTCCGTGTGGATCGGCGAGAGGGATTTCCAATGATGTTGTCTAATGGATGATCGTGAGTCCATTTTCTGAGGTATTCATGTGGCGGTTGTGGGATTGAAGTAGCGAGTCGATGTCTCCTGAAGAAGATGGTTCTGATGATGATTCAGGAGCAAATATGTTTTCAAATGGAGCGTCTTCAGGAGTAGCAAAGTCGATGGTTCTGATGATGAGGGACTGAAGTAGCAGAGTCGATGTCTCCTAAAGAGTTATGAGCGATCGTACCTTTGCCAATGATTTTGCTTTTGAGATTGCTACCAAAAGTAACATTACCTCCGTCATACTCTTGGTATATTGAGAAGAGGCTTTTGTTTCCCGTCATGTGTCTTGAGCATCCGCTATCTTTAATCCATTCATCAAGTTCCAAGCTGACTTTCAAGCCGACTTTCAAGCATATCTATGACACAAATAACTCAAGCGTTTGGTGCCCAATATCTCATGGGTCCGTTTGGGTTAAACATACCCTTTACTTACTTGGTTCATGTATGGGAATGATGGGTATGGGTTCCATGGCATGTAATTAGGAGTTTGATATGGTCTAGGGTAGTTTTGATTCCATCCGGTATGTTGATAGTTGGGTTGTATGTTGAAGTTGATTTTGGGAAATGGGCGTTTGGCAATGGGTGTTTTAGGCCGTTGTTGAGTAGTTTTAGATCTAAATTCATTTTTAGCAAGTCTTATTCCTATTGTAACAGGAGGTTTTTGTTTAATAACATCTTAGATTTCTTAGTTACTTTGACAAATTCACTACGGTCCATTTTGCAAACTTGTTGTCCTTCTGCAGACACCACGGAACCAATTTTACAAAGGACGGACCCAAAATTTTGGTTCGATGCGTCACAGTCTCGTGGTGAAACGATTCTGATTGGGACATTTTGTATGTCTTTTCCGGCCTTTTTGTTTTGACTACTTAGAATCATTATTTCATTAAAACCTAATCCACTTGTATTTCCTGGTACTTTTTGAATTCTTACTATTTCATCGGCACAAGAAATGTTTTTGAATCTTTTAAACTTAGAGTTATGTTCGATAAGAACTTCCTATGTGAGTTTTAGCTTTTCTATTTCAAGACCAAGCTCTTCACATGATTTGCAACCATCGTCATTAGCCTTGCCTTTTTCTAAAAGTTTTGCCTTTTCTTTTAGCTCATAAACTTCAAGCTTAAAAATTCCTTTTAGTTTTAAATACTTGTTTTAGTTATGATTTTAAGCTAAGCTCACATAATTGATTATATTGTTTTTGGAAAGTGTCATCATCAATAGAGGAGTAAGATGAGTCGGAATGTACCTCGTTTGATTCATGTGCCATGAGAGCGATCTCATCCTAACTTGGTCCTTCGTCATCATCACTTTCACTCCAAGCACCGCTTAAAAAAGCTCGTGAGTTTTGCTTTTAGGTGGCTTGGGGCAATCTCCTACTAGATGATTTGTTAGGATTTGGAAAATCCAGTAGTTAAAGTGTCGGTCACCTCAAGTATATGTAATCGTTAGAAAGCTCGTAGTCGTAGTTATTTAATGTTTAGTAGTATTTAGTTTTGTAACACCGTGGAGGACGGACGGTCTTTACCTTTGTATGCGATCCACGTACCGGTAGGTGGCGTTTATGTAAGACTATAAATACTCTCTACCTCCCAAGGTAGAGAGTTGGAGCTCATAATAAGATTTTTCTTTCTCTCACTAAAGTTGCCAAACCTCTAACTTTCTCTCTCTAAAACTCATCTCTTATGCACTCCTTTGGTTATGGTTTGATGTGTATGTGAAATCCAATATGTTACAAATGGTATCAAGAGCCATGGTTAGATCATCTCTTACATATCTTTGGATTTCTAGTGGTTTTTAGGTAGTTTTTGAGTTTGAGAAAGTCTAGTGGTTTTTGCATCATTTGGTTGATTTCTAGTGTTAAAGTTTGGATTTTGATTGTACTTTTGTGTTTAGGATCATCACAAGTGTTTAGGTTTTAATTTGGAAGGATTGAATCATCGTGGTTGGGTTGTGTTTGGATTGAAAAGTGTGTTTTGGAAGTTTTTCAAGTTAGCGACTTGGCTCTCGGTGTAATATTCTTGGTAGCGACTTGCTTTGTAAGTCCCAGAGCGAGTTGTAGTGTATTGTGGTAGCGACTTTGTGTCTAGCGACTTGCCTTTAGAGACAAGCTGACAAAAAGTACTGTTGGTGGATTCTCCACTACGGGTAGAATTTAGCGACTTGGTAAGTAGCGACTTGCTTTCAATTTTGATAGCGACTTGGTCTTAAGTTTCTTAGCCACTTGGTGTTAGCGATTTGGACCAGTAGCGAGTTGCTATTTAGCGACTTGACATCTTAGCGACTTGGTGCATAGCGACTTGCTGTCAAAATTTGTGGCGACTTGGGAACTTAGCGACTTGATTTGTTATCACTTAGCAACTTGGTTTTTAGCGACTTGATTCAAGGATTCTTAGCGACTTGGTTAACTTTTGTTTGTAATACGGTTTTCTCTTGATTTAGTAAAATCCCGTGAAAGAATCTATTTCCCGATTTAATCATAGAGTTTTAAAATCCCGTGTAATCTTTAAACATGTCTACCAACGTACCTACAATCATATCTCCATTATTGCGAGGATGTTCAAGCAAATTGTTCGAATACCCGGCCCACCCATGCTTGACGGCCGACTACGACTCTTGGGCTCAAAGAATCAGATGTCTTGTCTTGGAAAGGAAAATGGGGTCAACATTCTCAAATCGATTGATGAAGGACCTTATCATATTGAGACTACAAGAGATTTAATTGATACCGCAGATGGAACAATGATCTATGGGATGGACAGGACCAAAGACATATGATGAGCTTAATGATAAGGAGAAAAAGAGATTGAGCGATCTTGATATCGAGGCTTCTAACATCATACTTCAAGGTCTTCCAAAGGATATCTACAAGCTTATCAATCACAACATCGAAGCCAAGTGCTGGGATAATGTCAAGATGCTTCTCAGTTCGAATTAACTATGGAAGACAGAGAATCACAACTCTATGATGAATTTGAGCACTTCAAGATGAAACCGGATGAGAGTGTCTATGAGTATTACGTGAGATTCCACAAGCTTGTGAATGACATGAGGAACATCAGAATGACTATGCCAAACATTCATTTGAACTCAAAGTTTGTGAACAACATGAATCCCGAATGGCACAAGTTTGTCACCTCCGTGAAGCTAACCAAAGGATTGAAGAATACAAACTATGAGCAACTCTATGCCTTCCTTCTTAAGAATGAGAGACATGCTATGTTTGAAAAAAGGATTCTTGATCAGTTCAAAACCAACGGGGAGAGACAAGCTCATCAAATGATTCAACCGCCTTCTACTCAAACATTGGAATTACCACCAAAGCATCTCAAGTTATACCCATGGGTGATGGCAATCACAAGCTCATTCCCGATCCAAGTTCAAACAAGGCGATCTTGATGCGATGCAAATTGTGGGACACTTCATTAATCAACTGGCCCTTATGGTTAAACAAAACTTGACTCTCAATCCACATACCAACAATGTTCACACCAACAATGAGATCGAATCAGCGCATCCAATCTTCACAATCATGCTCTAGTCGAGAGATGGAAAGTTATGGTGCAAATGGGCCAGTTCAGAAAGCGCATTCTGAACAAGGAAGAGGTGGAGTTGGTAGAGGTTATGCTGCAAATCGAGAAAAGGGAAGGAATGGAAATCAAGGTCAAGCAAAGCCAATCAAATGTTACAAGCTGTGGAGGTGAGGACACATTGCAAGGAACTCGCACATCGCCTAAAATGCCCCCAGTAATGCGAGTACTTGAGTGGATAAGATGTTGCTTGTTCAAGCTCGGATAATGGTGCGCTTTGGATGAAGAAGAGTTGTTGTTTCTTCAGGGAAATGCCAAGACGTATGATCCTCGATGTGGATGAGCAACCAATTCGAGAGATAGGCCATAATCATCGAATGCCTTTCAAGTAGCCGATTGTGATGCATAATGACTCACGATGTTGATGATGAACCTCATCGCACAAACCATTTTCATGGCTAGCATTTCTCCAATGGTCTCTCCTAAAGTCTCTTCATCACAACAAGCTGGTCCATCCAAAGACAAAATCATCTCCGAGGTATTAAAACTATACGATGATGCTGATGTGCAAAAGATGCATGACAAAGTACAATCAAATGAAACTATTGAGTCAAATATTGAAAATATGGGTAATATCAATGTTGTCCCATATGATCAATATGTGAAACAAAGTGAAAGTGAGGTTATACCAAGTGATGCATCTTACGCAATCAACGATGACTATGTTTTTGATGAATACACGCATGTGCCTCGATGATTCTGTTATCTCTGAACTTAATGCCTATAAAGAACGAGTTGCTATTTATGAACAACGTGCTAAGTTTGAGTTAACCACTCGTGAAAGGTGAGTTGGATAACCAAATGCGTACAATTATTAGAAAAGTAATTTTAGAGAAGAAGTATTAAAACAAGAGTTAAACTCCTTACAAGAAAAGCTTTCTAAAACCGCTAAGCAAAAACAAGAACTTCAAGAAAATGTTAAAGTGCTTAAGCAAGAATTTCATGCTAAGGAATCAAAACTTTTGAATGATTTTTCTAATCTAAAAACTTTGAAAACAAGCTTGAAAATAAGTTGTACATACAAGGGAATACCATTCAGATTGCTCACATGGTCACTAAGCATAGAGTTCTAAGCGATAAGCATAGTGTTCCCATCATAGATAAACCTAACCCACGATGCGGTAAGATTGCTAAAAGCGCTCAAAATGTAATCTATGATGGCAATGAAATTCTTAAACCTAGACATAAACCTAGTTGCGTTGAGTGCAAGCGAGGAAGATAGAAAATTAGATGATGCATCTAGGGAGAAAATGAATAAGAAGCTAGAAGATCCCGAATGTAAAAAGAATAACATAACGATCAAACCCCATGATTACAAGAAGGAAAAGCGGATTTCCTTAAACATGTTTAAGCCTCAAACGTTGTTAACACTCGAACAAGTGTTCGGAAAAGGACTTAGATAAGCAAAAGCGAGAGAATCTTGTTGTTACAAACCCTCCCCTTAGGAAAATGCTCTCAGCCGACCTATTGTGTATCCTCCAAATACACCAATGCATTTAGTTCCTAGAACTATTGCCACTAAAAGCAAGACCTTAATCATTCAATATGTTATTTTTCAACTATTTGTCGATTTTGAGAAAACTTGTAAGAGAAGGATCACACCCACTTGGGATAAGCTGAAGGGAAAGGGTTTTGAGCAAACAAAGAATGTTTTCTAACCGAGGTCATGCCTTTCTTTAAACAACTAAAAGATCATTTTGAGAGTCTTAAAAGGGGATAGATTCAGATATTAAAGGAATGGAAAAGGAATTTGATGCAATGATAGTTGAGGTTAGTGACTATGGGCGAGCATTAAAATATAATGAGATTGAGAGGAAGAACTTGCATACCTTGAATGAGAATCTTATTTCAGAATGTATTTCTCAAGATGTGTTTTATCGCTACTTCTAATTGCTCCATTAATGCTTCTCAATTTCATGAATTATCATTTGCTCGAAAGTCTCCCATGATCGTGTCATTGAGCTTGAAAAGATTAATTTGAAACTTAATGAGAAAATTGATCGGGATGATCACGATAATTTGGTAAAGCATCTTTCTAAACTAGAAGTTGAACATTTTGATTTACAACTAAAATATCAACATCTTAAAGAAAATGTCAAAACCTCAAATATCAAGACATCCTCGGATGTTCCAGTGGTTTGATGCTTTTTCAAATAAACAAACGTGATGAACAGATTCGAGCTCATTGTAACACGATCAAAAGGTTGAAAGCCCAAATCTCTCAATTAAAGGGTGAAATGAACAATGTGAATGGATCCCAAATGCCTCCTCCTTTAGATTCTCGGTATTCTCAAACTTTTCATCTTCAAAACTTAGTTAATGCCTTACAAAAGGAAACGAGAGTTTTCTAGAAGAAAATGAAAAAGTTAAATGACACTTTAAAGAGTTATATGATTCAATGAAAGTCACTTGTGACAAGAACAACAAAAAAATAACGTCTTTACAAAAAGAAATTGAGAATCGAGAAGTCAGGGAAAATGGGAAGCGCCACTTGTCTTTAATAAGAATGTTGCATCAAAGTCACCCTTAGATCAGCAAATACATCTGTGTGGTTAAATATATTCCTCCTCATCTTAGGAATAATGAACATGCATTTCATGACTATTGTGCTCACCTTAAGGATAGTCTAGAATGTCTCCGTGAGATTGTTGAAAAGGATTTCATTAATAAACCTCTTGATAGAGAAATTAGGTTTGCTTGCCTCCGGGCCAAACGATCTCAAGAGCTGCTAGAATGTGTAATTGCAACATGTCCTATATCTTTAGGTGCAAAGGCAAAATTTGTGATGCCTAGTGCCAAGCATACAAACCATTCTATGCCCAGTTTCAAGAAAGTTAACACCAATGTGCCTTCTAAGTCTGAGACGCCCCTTGCACATCTAGTTCAGGAATGCAAAAGTAGATCAACCAACTAATGTTCCCATAATTCCCTCTACAGGAGTAATCGGTGACATTAAAGCAAGCGGGTCAAAGCCTCAATACCAAGCAAGATAGGACCTCGCAAGATAAGATGTGCATTGGAAGAGAGTAGAAGACCAACCTAGGAACTTTAAGTTTGAGTTGAATAAAGCGAATCGTGTTGATTCTAGTATTAGCCATAGGCGATAAATCTTAATTAAATTCGATACTATTTGCAAACCTTGTAATGATGTGTAGCGTGAATTACTTCGCTGCTAATCATGATTATGGTGTGAATGCTTTTCTAATGTCAGCAAATGCCCCGTTAAAATTGTTAATGCTAAAAATCATGCAAAGAAGGCTAAAAGGCAAAAGCTTAAAGTAAAGTTAGAAAACAAGCAGTGGAAACCCAGGGAAGAACAACATTTAGAAAGATAGGTTATCAATGGATACCTTTTTACGCTAAGACAATGCCCACTAGAAAATGGATGCCTCTTGGTAGAACTATTCCTTAAGAAGTGAACATACTTTGAATAGGTCAAATCGATACTAGCTCAAGCATCTATTCCGATGATTCCATTGCTTCTATTTCGATATGGATGTTTCTATTTGATGTGGGTGTTCCAATCAGTTCAACTAACCAAGTGGAAACCATTCTTGCATGGGGATCCCAATTATCGATTATCCATTCTTGTGTGTTCAAGCTGCGCAGATCGTTCAAATCGATTACGTGGTACTTGGACTCAGTACATTCCAAGCATATGATGAGACCGGTCGCGCTCATGAACCGTGAGTAAATTCATCGGATCAATTGTTAGATTCGAATGATCATTTTGGTGCATTATGGGTTATGGAGATTATGTTGTTGGTGATAGTGGTATCTCCGAGTGGTATATTATGTAGAAGGTCTTGGTCATAACTTATTTTCTGTTGGTCAATTACGTGATTGATCTAGAAGTGGCCTTCTGAAAACATACTTGTTTTGTTAGAGAACTTGATGGTAAGGAACTTTTAAGAGGAACACGTGGTTCAAATCTATACACCATCTCTATCGAAGATATGATGAAGTCTTCTCCAATTTGCTTGTTGTCAAAGGCTTCTAAAACAGAGTCATGGTTATGGCATCATGCGTCTCAATCACTTGAACTCCGGCACCATCAATGATCTCTCCAGAAAGGACTTAGTTGTAGGGTTACCTAGACTAAAGTATGAAAAGGATCATCTTTGTTCAGCATGCCAATTGGGAAAAGCAAGAAGTATGCCCACAAACCTAAACCTACAAACTCTGTTACAGAAGTTCTTCATACAATCCACATGGACTTATGTGGACCCATGAGAGTGCAGAATATCTTTGGGAAGAAATATGTGTTAGTTGTGGTTGATGATTACTCTCGATTCACTGGGTTAAGTCTCGGGACAAAGGATGAAACTCCGGATATCATCATCAAACTTATCAAGCAGTTGAGGTTCGACTTAACAAAACCTACGGAATCATCCAAGCGGACAATGGGCGAAGTTTGTTAACAAACAACTTAGTGAGTTTTATGAAAGTGTTGGAATCAGTCATCAAAGAAGTGTTCCACGAACTCCTCAACGAGTAACGGTGTAGTTGAAGAAAGACTAAATCGAACTCTTGTGGAAGCCGCAAGAACAATGTTGATTTACTCAAAGGTTCCAATGTTTCTATGGGCTGAAGCCATTGCCACTGCATGCTACACTCAAAATCGATCCCTAATTCACACCGCTCATGGAAAAACTCCATATGAACTTGTCCACAATAGAAAACCTAATCTCTCATTCCTTCGTGTGTTTGGTGCATTGTGTTATCCAACTAATGATGGTCAAGACTTAGGTAAACTAAGAGCAAAGGCGGATATTGGAGTTTTTGTTGGTTATGCACCAAACAAGAAGGTTACCGAATCTACAACAAGAAGAACCAAATATCATGGAAACAATTCACGTTACGCTCTGATGAGGAGTGACGGTCAAATGGCTCTCGACAATAGCTTACCCGCAAGACTTCAAAAATCAGTCCCATTGGTTCATCTCTTGTACCAAACTCATCTCCAAAGAACTCCATATGTACCTCCATCATAAGATGATTTAAAGAAATTGTTTGATCCAATGTTTGATGAACACTATGAACCAAATGCCGATGAAATGTCAAATCCATCAACAGAGGTCATTTCATATCCTATGAATGAAGTGAACCCTTCAGTCTCAATATCATTAAGTCAAGAAGCGCCTGCTGATCACTCTGTCTCATCAACAAATCATCAATCATCTAATGTACATCATGGAATTGTCCGCATCAATGAAGAAGTTAATCCCTTTGCTACTCCTGAAGATGCTCCATTTGAAAATATCTTTGCTCTGAATCATCATCGTGAACCTTCTTTATGCGGAGATATCGACTCTGCCCACAACAACAACCACATGAACACCTTAGAAAATGGACACATGATCACCCATTGGACAACATCATTGGAAAACCCTCTCGTCCAAAGATATCCACATGGAAACAACTTGCAACCGATGCCTTATGGTGCTTCTTCAACTCCGTACTCTCTAAGGTCGAAGCAAAAGACATTAAAACCGCCATGAATGAAGACTGCTGGTTCAATGCCATGCAAGAAGAAATTCATGAGTTTGATCGACTTGATGTATGGTTATTAGTACCTGCTCCAGTTGTGTTAGGAATTAGAAAATTCCATAGTGAAGTAGCGGTCACCCCAAATATAATCTAGCATAAGGTAGCTCGTAGAAATATAGATTATTTCTTCAAGTTTTATTAGTTAGTTATTTAGTTTAGAGTAACATCGTGGAGGAAGGGCGGGTCTTTACCCTTTGTATGCACGATCCACGGATCCGAAGGAGGGCGTTTAGTTTGTAACTATAAATACCCTCTACCTCCCAAGGTAGAGGTTGAACTTTCATTCATCTTAATCTAACCTTCTATGTTTCTTTCACTTTCTCTCTCTAGAAAGGCTCCCACTTTCTCTCTCTAAAACCTCTAAACAATTCTACCCATATTATTGTTTGTTATGTGTTTATGAAATCCAATATCCAACAATTGGTATCAAGAGCCATGGTTAGATCATCTCTTACATATCTTTGGATTTCTAGTGGTTTTAGGTGATTTTTGAGTTTGAGAAAGTTTAGTGGTTTTCATCATTTGGTTGATTTCTTGTGTTAAAGTTTGGATTTTGATTGTACTTTTGTGTTTAGGATCATCATAAGTGTTTAGGTTGTGATTTGGAAGGCTTGAATCATCGTGGTTGGGTTGTTTTTGGATTTAAAAGTGTGTTTTGGAAGTTTTTCAAGCTAGCGACTTAGTTCACGGAATATTTTTCTTGGTAGCGACTTGCTTCACATTTTTGTAGCGACTTACGTTCATGCTGTTGGAGCTAGCGAGTTAGATCTAGCGGTTAAAAAGTACAAGTAGTGGATTCTCCACTCACGTGTAGACTTAATTACTTGGTAGAACTTAATTTGGTCGATGCTTGAGTTGCTCTTTAGCGACTTGTGTCTCTAGCTTACGACTTGTTATGGCAATGTCTTTGCCAAAAATTTGGTTAGCGACTTGTTCAGTAGCGAGTTACTACTTAGCGACTTGCTTTCTTCTCATTAGCGACTTGGGACTTTAGCGACTTGGGGGTGTAGCTTAATTAGGTGTTAGCGATTTGGTGCATTTTCTTAGCGACTTGGGTCCTAGCGACTTGGTCTTAGCGACTTGGTTCAAGAATTCTTAGCGACTTGTTGACTTTTCCCGACAAAACTTCAAGCGGCTATAACTTTTGATCCGTAACTCCGTTTTCAGCGTTCTACCCATCAAAAGCGGCCGAGTGAGAACGAGGAGAATGTCACCGAATTAACTAAAGTTCATTGGTGTCAACCTTCGAGGGCTAAATCCGCCTCGAGCGAAGTTATTGAGGTTTTATGTTTTTAGACCCAAATTTCTCGGGAAAATCGTGCATAAACCAATCCAAATCTCAACCAAACAACATCTCCGCTTATCCCACAAACAATCATAAGTCCTAACACACAATTGTCTATCATTGTGTCGATCCATCGGTCATCTTAACACGTTCCATTGGTCATTGCTTAATGGTTTGGTCTTGATTTTTGTAAAATCCAGCGAAGATTCTATTTCGGTTTAAATCATAGACTTGTAAAATCCGTGCATACTACCACATCATGTCTTATTCTAATGAAATGATTTCGAAGTGCTTAAATTGTATGATGATGTGGACAACAATGATCTTGTATGCTACAACTGAGCGATTAAAGATGATTGAATCAATCAATGAGGATATGATATCTCGGGTTGAGACTCTAAAAGATGCAATGCACCGATCAATGCTGAATGCCATGCAAAAGGAAAGCATCATTGAACCTTATCAACAACTTCACTCTCACCTCATGTTACTTCTACCCACATCAATGGAACGAACATGTATTGCCTCTTTTCGGGATTTTTCCACATTAACAGAACTCTCTTTGTTAAACCTAGAGCAATTGGAGCTACAACTTGACAAAGAGAAGGTTCATAAGGATAGTTCAAATATTGCACTTCAAGTGATCTACAAACACTTTAGGTCATTCATTAGAAGGGAATTCACATCCGATTATGATCAAGACATGGTGAACAAATGTCCTTCAAGAGACACATTGGAATGGACATTAGCGTGTTCACGGAGACACTTATCCATCTCATGGATAATGTGGAGAAGTAAATTGAGGAAGTTACTCGAAGATGCAAAAGTCGATGAGAGTGGTCAGGTTGAGAGTTATTTGTGATAAGTTGGGAAATGTATCGTAAAGGTCGGTGTTGTTGAATGCTGAGAATATCGAAACAACAACGAATGATGTAACCGGTACTTTCGGTGACTCTGTCTCACAAGAAGTGGATGTTTAATCGAAAGGCGAATGTATCTCGGGTACAATCAATAAATTGTTGTGTTGAGACCGGTATGGCACGTGATGTTGATCGCTTAACATGAATACGAGGCTCAGAGGATAAGCTTGAAATGTACCAATGGTTCGCTGACTCTTGTTACACATGATGTGGATGCGTGATATCGAATTTAAATTGAACAGAGTCATGTAATGAGGTACCCTTTATCTTTTCAACATAGTGCATCCGCTAAAGTTCTTAAACAAAGATCATGATGTTGAACATAACTTTCATAAATGCTCACATCGAGGCTGAAGTCCGAGATTAAGTGTTTCAAAACAAAAGATATGGTTGATAAGAAGGCTTTTGATGAACTTTCAAACAAATTCTCAAATCTTGAAAAGCATTGCAGTTCTCTTGAAATCGCGATCGTGAGTAAAGAAGAAAGTTTTCAACTTAACAAACCATGTAAACATCCGGAACTTCCTGAATTCCGTGAACTTTTTGAAATTAACACTTTGAAAGCTCAACTTCAAGAAAAAGTCAACCATTTACAATCTGAAGAAACATATTTCCGTCTTGAATGAGAAAAGTAATTTAGTCATGAATACACAAGACATTGATGCTATTATAACAAGAAATAATGAACTGTCAATTTATGTGGCTAAATTACTAAAGGAAAATGAGTCTTTGATAAAGCATCACATAGAACTAAGTGACTCACAAAGATGCTAGAACTAAATCAATAGAACAAACAAACTCTTTGATAGCAAAAGCGATGATTTCAAAGCTCAACTTCAGGAAAAGAGTTTCGCTATTGTTGCTTTAAAGAATGAGCTTAGGAAAAAAGCGTAGGGAAAAATGTGAATACTAAGTTTACAAAACCATCAACCTTGGGAAACAGGTTTCTTATCCCATTAGAAACCGGTCCATTGTTAGGCTGAAAACCCTCTTTACTGCGTTTATATCCGAAAGACCAAAATTTTCAAAAACACGGTTTGCCTCCCAAGTTGATGAGAATTAAGTTTTGTCAAAACCCACTTCACCTCGAAGTTATCTAAGAATAAGGCTTCTAGCTCAGTTAACCCTCAACACGTAGCCACTTCTACTCCCGGCACCTCTAGGATTAGTTCAAAACAAAGTGTCAAAACCAAGCATTAAAACCCGAATTCATATGATATGAATGACTCGTGGAAGAACTATTATCTAGAAAAAAGCTAGGAAAAAGGCCACTGATTCGAAAAAGGCGGAATTTTAGGTGCAAAACCTAGGGTGATGAATTCTACGAGATTTCAAAGCACTGCTAGTAGTTGTAAACCACTACCTAGGAACACTCAAAAGACTAGGGATTGGCGTACATCTAAGAGTAGTTACGTGCATAAGAATGCTAAGCATGTAGAAAACAAAACTAGAAATTCTGAGTCTTTTCCACAAAAGAAACATTTTCCTAATTCACATGCTTAGGTACAATCCCCTAAGACTACTTATGCGACTAAGGTCCAACATGTTGGGAAGCAAAACAAACCAAAACTTCTCTAGATGGATACCAACTGCTAAATCTTTGGAAACTAGGAATAAGGATAAGTCTTCCACTGTGCATAAGAAGCCTAACAATCCTAGACCATGCCATAAGTGGATACGTCGCCCGTAGAATGTTTAAGGATCTTTGGACTTAGGTGGATTCCTCTTGGAAAGCTGTTCTCGATGACAAAATCAAGGTTGACCGTGAAACCTCAAAGGGTTTGGATACTAATGTCACTAACCAATATATATGCAATCAAGCTTGTAATGTTAGTGCGGGTAGATCTTACTTCGATTGTGATACTTGATCCTTCAATACATGGACTGGTTTAAAGTATGGATAACACAAGGATTGATATCTCATAACTCACGGGTTCAAGTAACTCAATCTTGATATTCTTTCGGATATGACGTTTGAACACTTCAGTTCAAGCCTCGTACTCTAAAGAAAAGAAAGAAAGTGTACGCGTTTGATCAGGCGCTTTATCTTGGAAAGAAGAAATCTTCTTATGCGTCTGTTCACATCGGTTCAGGCCTCGTACTCTAAAGAAAAGAAAAGGTATGCGTTTGGTCGCTTTATCTTACAAAGAAGAGAAATCTTCTTATGACGTATGAACACTACAGTTCATGCCTCGTTCTCTGAAGAAAAGAAAAGTGTATGCGTGTGGTGCGCTTTATCTTCGAAGAAGAGAAATCTTCTTATTAATGACCATTCTCATCAACATGCTTCATGCCTTTTCCATGCGCTTGATCACAAAGTGAACGGGCTACCATTGATTGTTTTCTCATTCCACTTGCTCGATTATAATGAAGATGGCGACATCATGTGCTTATTTTGCGGGAGAGAAGTGTGAATAGAACATTCGGATGATTTTCACTTATTTAGTCAAGAATGGCATCTCCGTATGCAATTCTTGAGGGGAGAAAAGTGTGAATTTTTGCATTGTTGATTGATATTTGAGAATAAAAATGGTCATACGGCTCTAAACTCATGTAAGAACCGAGCTTCTTGTTATCGGGTCATCTTCACATGGAGTTTTTCTCCTTTAAGAGCCGTTGGTTGACATCTTCATTCGGATTGATGAGTTTATCGACAAAGTGCTTCCGGTTAATGCTTCACGTATAACATCAACATGATGATTCCGAACAATCTCTCTGTTCTTGTTTGATGTGATTGGTAGTTTGGTGTTACCATCTTGTGTGTTCGCTATTCGGCCTTATTCTTTGATTTTCTTGATGAACATCTTTATGTTCTTGTTTGATTAGGAGGGATTTTAGTTAAGGGGATTTGCAAGATGTAAGTTGATTGGGATGCCTTTTGGTGATGTTCTTGTGTTTTGGTGAGTTGAAGATGTTAACTATCTATTCCCCATTCGGACAATCTTGAAGAAGGTCGAGTCTACGGATCCTATTCTACATTTTACGCTACATGTTAGAAGACTAAAAGATGAGTTGCAGTTGATTATCAAAAGACTTCTTCTTAATTTGGGCATTTATCAAGCAGTTGTGCCGGTTTAGGGAGAGCACTAATTGGGTGAAATTTATAAGTCATATTCAATTCCCAGTTAGACGTGCTCATATTCTTTAGCAGTGACTACTCGAGACGTTGATATTGACTATTGTTGGACATTTGACACAAGTTGATTACTTCTGAGTTAATCATTTATCACTTATTTGAGATTGAAGTTGACTTTCACAAAGGCGTGTTCTTATTTGATAACTTGCTCGGGCTTAAGAATTTGAGTTGAAGACATGGTTTATCTAGTTACCGTAAGTCGGTGGATGGTTGAGACACGGTTAACTATCACTATTAGGAGTTACTTTGTTTTACTCAGGTCACGCATATGGCGGTGTGGATAATCTCAAGAGGTGTTAATGTCTCATACTTTGTTTGGGTAGTGAGTACTTAGATATTTGCTTGAAGCATAAATTCTCGACACCGTTCTTCCATCATTAGGTGCAAGCTTAAGATACAAATGTGGGGAAGTTGACTTCAGTTTCAAGTAGAGTATATCGGGTTTTCTTCTTATTAGTCACTACAAATCGTCTACATAAGGGTTGATAAAAATAGTCGAGAGAGTCTTGACAAGTTGATTCCCACAAGAGTTCAAGCGATCTTCTCAACAAATTTCAAGTATTTGGGCATTCAAAGAGTTGCTGATTCTGAAGTATCAAAACCAGAAAGGGGGAAGGAGACAAGCATCTAAACGCGAGTAAACTTGATGTACTTAATACTTCTAAGAAATTGAAGATATCCCGGGAAGACAAATGTTATTACCGGAGAGAAACTCAAGGTTTGACTCATGGCGAGTAAACTTGATGAACTTAATTCTTCTAAGTGATTGAAGATATCCCGGGAAAACAAATGTCATGACTGCAGAGAAACTCAAGGTTTTACTCATCAAGGCGTTTAGTGTTAGTATTTCAACTACGTGGGGGAAGTGATGTTAGAAAAAGTTTACGAAGATAAAGAGGTACACTAGTGTGTGGTGATTTCGATGGTATCGCAATGATCAAGGGAGAGAGATTGTGTACATTAGGGATGCTCACCGTTTCACTTGAGTGCTTAATCGTGATTCGAGATATAATCACTTATTCGGATGTTGACATCCGCATGGAGATTGTCACCGCTTGAGAGATATGTCGACTTGGCATGCTTCTTCAATGTTATCGCTATTCATTCCTTGTGTATTGGTATACTTTGGATACTTGAACTTCATACACATTCATCGGGGAGAAAGATGTGAACATAGGGAGGTGTTCACATTACCCTCTTGATGTATTAGGAGAGTTCTTGGATATTGGTGTACTTCGGGTTCTTGAGCTTCATACACGTTCATCAGGGAAGAAAATGTGAACATGGGAAGGTGTTCTTCATTCCCCTCATGAAGTGTATTTGGGAGAGTTCCAGAGCATTATACAAAGAGATTTGACCGCATCAATTCAACTACTTGGGAATTGCTCTCTTGACACCTTTTGGAATGGATCGCAGGACTTGATGGTTATGAAATTTGAGAAGATTATTTATGTGTGGGATGATCGCTGTTCTTATGGATGATATAACCCGACGGAGATTCTCGATTATCGGTCTTAAAAGGAGCAATTGGATCAATGGTAATGGTGTGCTTTCTTGTGCACCTGGCTAATGCAAGCTTGAAATAGAGCTTCGAATCTGCTCATCTTAAGGATTTTCGGTTTGGGGGGAAGCTGCCAAAGTCTCTCTTTCTCAAAGGCTCATGTTCCTTCTTCTATTCTGGAGCCTCGGAAGCTTTGGTGGTGGAAGTTTAAGAGATGACGAATTCTATCTTCTCTGACGTCTTTTCGATATCCTTATCTAAATTTACTCGTATCATCATCTTCTTTTACTATATCATCTACTCTATCTTTGTATATATTTATCAAAAACAAAATACAAAAATATAAAACCAACAAAACAAAATAGAAAAATATAAAATTTTCATAAAGCCATAAAAATCAGAAAATTTGAAAAAGACCAAAAATATGTTTCCAAGACATGTCTTACGGTATCGATAACATCTACGGTCTTAGAAATGTCATTCAATAATGGCACGGGACTTTAGATGAAGTTGAGCAGGAGGTGTAAATATTTATTTCAAAACATGTCCAAAAATATGGCTTACAGCTTATTTATTTAGAACCTAAGGCTTCAAAAATGGCTTATTATTTGATCAGCTTAACTGCTTCAAATGGTGGCTTGCGATTACCTCGATCAGTAACCCTTACTTAAACCATGGTTTGCTATTATTTCAAATAGCAACCCGCTCTTCATGAAAGGAAAGTGCTCAGGCTAAACCAATTTTCAAATATTTCGTGCACTTATCCTAAAAACAAAATGAGGAAAGTATGTGAAGGCTCCGTTCCTACACAAATGTTTTTCGTCTAAAATTCTTGAAAAAAATATTTGTTGTATTTCAAAATGGTGGAAAATGAGTTGCTTGAAAAATCAATCAGATCGAGTTTTCAGTATAATTTGAAACTCAATCAATGACTTCAAACGTAGCTTTTAAATCTTTTAGAAAAGAGTCATTGATTGAGGGAAGAATTTTTTCAAATCTACATCATCTAACGGGCTTTCTTAATTATCCTAATATGCTTAATTAAAAATGATGTTAACCTATGTTGAAGGACTAGGTGCCTAGGATATGATTGCTAGGATTAGATGATTAGAGTTTGATGAACACATTATTCCCATACATTTATATGATCCGATTGATATGTTGGATTGACTTTTATTAGTCGATTGTTGTTTGGGTGATGTCGACCACCATATATTTGTATGTGTGTTCACTAACATATGCAGGTATATTGGTATATAAGAATGTTCTCGATCCGGATCCCACAAATGAAGATGATTGGATGCCGAAAGGAAAGGGTAACTATATCTTGGGTTGACAAATGAAGAAGCGGAGCTTAATTGGACTTCTATGGAGAGTTGGCATAAATGCAACGTAAGAGGTCTCACTGCATCGGCAGATGGTTTTCTTCTAAGTGATTGAAGAAAGCGGAGCTTAATTTGACCTCGTTGGCATTCAAAATGCAAGCGTAAGAAGAAGTCTCACTGCATCTATGACGGTTTTCTTCCAAACCCTACAAGAACAACAACAAAAGCTTCTCAACCACCTAACTTATCTTTGTGCGAGGATACCATTTTAAACAATTTTGATAAATTTGAATAAAATTGTTTTGAAAATGGAAAAATATTGTTTTGAAAATAAATTGAACTAAATTTTGAAAATCACCGGACTTCATTTTATCAAAACCTAAGTCACTCAATTATTGACTTCTGTCATGGATTGAGGGGGAAAGTGATTTAAAATAAAATATTTTCAAACGATATTTCTTCATAAAAGTTCCGCTTTGTATGCTAATAAGTGGTGATCTAAAGATTTAATGTTATGTCATGGTATGATTTTTCTTTAGAATCAAGGTCTTTCAAAATGAAATTTTTTCTGCTCTTGTTTGATTGTGAAATTGTTTTGTTTTACTTAAAAGATCTCTTAAAACAATCATACTGACATACTAACAATCTTTAATGTCTTAAAATGGTCCTTATCTCATCATTTTCAAAATTAAATCTTGCCACGTCTTTCCCCAAAATCTTTTAAATGATTTAAATCAATTGGGATCACAAATCTCAAAAGGTTTGAAATTTTGATCTGGGTAGAGATCGTGAGTTAAATCTCTTATCTGTTTAAATGGAATTGGTTTTAGTCTTTCAAAGGCACTCCTGCCTCCATGTGCCAAACGATTTCATACACAATGCACATGTTGAGGAGGAGGATTTATCAAAAACATGATGAGTATTTAAACCAGGCCACATATTCTCCCATGTTTTCTAAACCGTATTAAATCACTTGGGATCCAAAATCTCAAAGGGTTTGATATTTTTGATCGGGGAGAATTTGTGATTTAATAATGAAATTTGATAAAAGGTGATCATATTTGATTTAATTGTGCAGTTGCTCTCTCATATGTGCTAAACGCTTTCAATCTCAAGCAATATATGAGGGGGCAAAACTATCGAGGTACAAAAGTTTTTTAAAGAGACTTATAAAGTACCTTGATTGAGTTTTCAAATGGTTTCTTAATGGCTTTTGTGATTCGTGGATGTGCTTCAAAAGAACTCTTGCCTCTATGTGATAAAATGATTTTAAATATCCTATGCACATATTGAGGGGGAGAATTTACCAAAGAAAATCAAATGGCTTTTTCTATGAAAATTGTGATCAAAGAAAATATTTCAAAGTCCTCTTGCCTCCATGTGCTAAACAATTTCTAAATCATATGCACATGTTGAGGGGAGGTTTTCTAAATGATCAAAACTATTAAGGTACAAAATGCTTTGATCTCGTATCACAAGTACCTTGATTGTTTTTCCAAATGATTTTTCAATTGGTTTCCAGAAGGAAAGAACAATACCAAAAGACCGACCAATTTACTTTATGCATGGTGTTATAAGGATGGTTAGGTATTTGTTCCCACGATCCGCCTTGAGCAGGAGGGATCTACCCAGGACAATCCACTAGATAGTGTAGAGTCCTTAGGTATGATGAAAAAAAGGAGAAAAGTGAGGAATGGGAAGAGTGACTGAGACGAGCTAGTGCTTGGAATAAACCCAACAAGGTTCTAGTTATGAAGTCTCGGTAAGCATTGAAGGGGTTGAAGAATGAAAAAGAAATGAATGATAGAAGGGTGAAAAGAAATAGCCCTCCATCAATTCAACCTTAGGGCGTAGAAACCGGGTTCAATACATATGCTACTGGTGGTTACTAAGGTAACACCGGTATTGAAGACAAGACATCATGACCCAGTGATGCACTAAACTTCCCAAACCACTCAAGTTCCTCTTAAAAGGGCTTGTTTCATTCTCACGGGAACCGACATTATCTATCGACTTTCTCTTAGAGATTGTTGATATTGAAGAAGGATACCCTCTCCTAGTCTCCCAGATAGGAACCAAATGTGCACTATTGAGTCTAGAGCCAAGAGATCATCCACAATATCTCATTAGGACACTAAATTCTTGAAGACTTGCTGTTTCACACAATGTGGAAAGTAAGTATATATTAAGAGTCCTACGCATTATCCTTGTGGTATTGCCAGAACATCCGAGTGGTATGTAAAAGTATTCACGATGAAGATGGAAATCCTTCTAGAGCCAACATCAAACAAGCTCTTGGTGGGTGACATGTGAGATCTTTCAAAGATCAAGCTTGTGACAACTGGATAGAAACGATGGGGAGATTCAATCTTGAATCAACCTTGGTCAGGAATGGAATTGACGAATACTTTTGGAAAAACCGTTCGATGTGCAAATCTTTTCTTTTCTCTAGCACGTCGAATGTGTATTCATTTCAAATTCAAAAGGTATCTCTGATTGAAAAATACTTTTAGAAAAACCGTTCGATGTGCAATCTCTTCTTTTAAGCTAGCACGTGAATGTGTACTCATTCTCTAATACAAAAGGTATTTTGATTGAAAATTGATCTTTCTCATAAAACCTTCGTCGTATTGCAAAACGCTTTCTTCAAGCAATACACGATTGTTTTTCAAATCAATTTTTCATCAATCGATGAATCTCAATTCTGGTTCACTCACCCGTGTTGTCTTCTTTGAGGCGTTCGGTTTGAAACGACTAGAACACCGAAACCTGTCAAGGAGATTCTTAGGAATCCTACGATCACGTGTGACTTGTAATCGATCAGCGAGGAACCGTGGGCGTGTACCTCAATTCAGCGAAAGTGATCAAAGACACTTTCGTGTGTTTATTTGCTATTTGTTGTTTGCGAGGTACATTTGGACGGTTGCGGTACCGATCGAATTGAGGAGTCATTCCAAAGCCGCATGCTCACGGCATCCACACTTAATTTGAAGAAATCATGACTGGTGCATATCTACATAACACGCTCGATATTTCATTACTATGTTCGCTTGCCTTGGCTGCAAATATCTTGAACGATAAAAGCTTCCGCTACTCGATGGAAAGATGTCATGATTCAAAAGTGTGAGCATGTCGGTCCAAAAGTCACAACATCACATGAAGGCAACACAACTATGGATGATCAGAGATTTCTTTGTGGTGATGATCTAAGAAAGCTCGAAGATCATCAAAGATGTGGATCGATTAAAGGCCTCCACTAAAAGTACAAAATCGGTCGGACTTTGAAGAATCACTACTAAAGCACAAAGATTGTCGATGTTGAAGAATTCAAGTCTCGAGCTCAAGGCAAGATAAAATAGAATGCTAGGATTCAAAATGTAAAACATGGGGTGACCTCCCTTAGGGGAGATTGTTAGGAATTAGAAAATTCCATAGTGAAGTAGCGGTCACCCCAAATATAATCTAGCATAAGTTCGCTCGTAGAAATATCGCTATATATTCTTGCTTTATTAGTTAGTTATTTAGTTTAGAGTAACATCGTGGAGGAAGGGCGGTCTTTACCCACCTTTGTATGCACGATCCACGGTCAGAAGGAGGGCGTTTAGTTTGTAACTATAAATACCCTCTACCTCCCAAGGTAGAGGGTTGAACCTTCATTCATCTTAATCTAACCTTCTATGTTTTCTTTCACTTTCTCTCTCTAGAAAGGCTCCCACTTTCTCTCTCTAAAACCTCTAAACAATTCGACCCATATTATTGTTTGTTATGTGTTTATGAAATCCAATATCCAACAGATTGTGCTATGATCATTGCTCTGAAATGGATCTTCAAAGTGAAACTTGATGAGCATGGTGATGTCTTAAAGAACAAGGCTCGATTGGTTGCCAAAGGATACCGTCAAGAAGACGGTATTGACTTTGAAGAATAATTTGCTCTGTTGCTCGTGTCGAAGCTTATCGGAATCTTCTTGGCTAATCGCGGCTAGTAAGAACATGGCGCTCGGATGGATGTGAAATATGCATTTCTTAATGGTGATTTGAAAGAGGTGGTTTACATCGGTGACACCGGAGGGTTTTGTGAACCCAGATCATCCTACTCATGTCTATCACTTGAAAAAGGCCATTTACGGTTTAAAACAAGCTCCTAGAGCATGGTATGATACAACTTGTCAAAGTTTCTTCTATCACGGATTCAAAGAGGCAGCAGTTGATCCGACATTGTTCACCAGGAAGTTAGGCAAACATTTAATTCACGTTCAAATTTATGTTGATGATATTATCTTTGCCTCGACTGACCCCGATGAATGTGATCGTTTTTCAAATGAAATGGATTCTAAATTTCAAATGTCAATGATGGGACAAATGTCATTTTTCTTGGGATTACAAATTTCACAAAGTCCCTGAGGCATTTTTATAAATCAATCTAAATATGCAAATGAGATTTTAAAGAAATTTGTATTTGAATCATGTGACAGATTGACACTCCCATGATTGAGCGAACAAAGGCGGATGAAGACCACTCGGGGATCATGGTAGATCAAACGAAATATCGAAGTATGATTGGATCCATGATGTACCTTACGTAGCGAGCGACCGGACATCTTGTTCATTTGTGTGCATGTGTGCTAGATATCAGGCTAAGCCTACTAAAAGCACCTTGGCGGTTAAGCGGGTCTTCGGTATCTCAAGGAACCATCAATATGGGACTATGGTACCCGGGACACCGGTATGTCACTAATGACCTATGCGGATGTTGATCATGCGGGATGTCAAGATACACGTCGAGTACATCAGGAGGTGCTTTCGTTTTGGGTGATAAGCTTGGAGCAAGTGGAAAGCGGTGTGGTGGAACTCTATTTTTGTGAAGTCAATATAGCGTTAGCGGACATCTTCACCAAAGCTCAATTCTTCGAGAGAACGCGTTTGAGTTTATTCTTCCTCGACTGGCGAAAAGCCTTCAACCAGAAACACTCAAACGTCTTCAGGAGGAAGACGAGGAGTAAAGATCTTTTCTTCATCTATCTTTGTACATATTTATTCGAAAAGCAAAAAAAAAAAAACCTTCAAAAAGCAAAAAGAAAAAAAAAAAACTTTCAAAAAAAAAAAAAAATCCATAAAAAGCTTGAAAAATTTCAAAAAAATATTGTCATTTTGTCTTGTTTTTCTTGATTCGAAAATATCTACGGTCTTTGTGTTGTCATTCAAAGAATGACACGGGACTTTAGATGTTGTTCGAATGTTTTCAAAAAAAAAAATATCAAAATCAAAAAATCAAAAAATATTTTTGGGAGAAAGTTAAACAATGGTTTACTGTTATTTCAGGCAGTAACCCGCTTCTCAAAGAAAGAACAGAGCCATGCTTTATCTCATGTTTCAAACCTAATGCTCTGATTCTAAAACAAATGTTTGTCATCAACAAGACAAATGTTTAATTTCAAATATTTTCCTTCTAAAGATTCCTCTGAAAAATATTTGTAATCTTATGAAAACTCAATTGTTTTGAAAACACTTGGACTCTATTTTTGAAAATCAAAAGAACTTATCAAGTGTCAAAATCTCGATTCATCAATCAACGACTTTCGTCATTGATTGAGGGGAGAAATTATTTTCAATTAAATCAAAAAGTGTTCTTTTCAAACAATTTGCACTTAAATGAGTAAGTTCTACTCTAAATGTTTCACAAAATGTTACACAATTGGTTCCAGACCTTGGTTATCATTATGTTTTCAAAATATAATTATGCATGTTTAATCAATGGAGTTTAAAGTCTCAAAATCTAATCCTTATCAGTTAAAACACTTTCATAATCAAGTCACAATTCTCCTTAAAAGCTTTCAAAATCAATTTAAATCTACGGAGATCACAAATCTCAAAATGATTTGATAATTGTGATCGGGGGAGAATTTGTGATTTAAATTGATTTAGCTGATAATTAGATAAATGGTTTCATAAGTGTTTAGCATGTTTGCCTCCCGAAGTGACAAAGCGATTTCAAATTTTCCATGCACATGTTGAGGGGGAGCAACTATTTTAAACCTCAAAGTATCGAAAGCGTGATGAATTGTCTCTAAGTGGAGGTTCCCTCTAATATGTGCAAAACTCTTTCAAAATTCGAGGCACATATTGAGGGGGAGTAAACTTGTGAAAACCTCATCCTTCCTCAAAATGTTGTATCTACTCAAATTGATTAGGAAGTGATGATGATCATTTTAGAAAATGTTAATCAAAAGATTGGACCTTTCATTCTTAATCTAACGATTTCAAAGATCTGTTGCCTCCATGTGCTAAACAATTTCTAAATTTTATGCATATGTTGAGGGGGAGCATTTCTAAAATATCAAAACAATTAAGATACAAAATGATTTAATTCTATATCACAAGTATCTTGATTGATTTTCAAATGGTTTTCAATTGGTTCCAATGGTAGATGAACGATACCAAAAAGACCGACCATCTTTACTTTATGTATGGGGATATAAGGATGATAAGGTTAGGTAGAGGTCCCATGATCCGCCGTAATGAGCCGGAGGGATCTACCCGGGGACAATCCACTAGATAGTGTAGAAGTCCTTAGGTATGATGAAAAAAGGAGTAATGTGAGATATGGGAAGAAAAGTGGATCGTGAGCAGATCTAGTAATGGAATAAACCCAACAAGGTGCTAGTAATGAAGTCTCGGTAAGCACTGAAGGGGTTGAAGAATGAAAAAGAATTGAATGTGAAAAAGGGTGAAAAGAAATAGCCCTCCTTTTATTCAACCTTAGGCGAAACGGGTTCAATTCATATACTTACGGTTGTTACCAAGGTAACATCGGTATTGAAGACAAGACGTCATGGACCCAGTGACGCACTACACTTCAACTTTCCAAACCACTCAAGTTCCTCTTAAAAGGACTTGTTTCATTCTTACAGGGAACCGACATAATCTATCGACTTTCTCTTAGAGATTGTTGATATTGAAGAAGGAGACCCTCTCCCTAGTCTTCGGCATAGGAACCAAATATGCACTATTGAGTCTAGAGCCACGAGATCATCATATAAATCTCATTAGGACACTTTCAATGAAGACTCTCTATTTCACACAATGTGGAAAGAGAGATTACATCTTATGAGTCCTACGCATTATCCTTGTGGTATTTCCAGAACATCTAAGTGATATGCATACATATTCACGATGAAGATGGAAAGCCTTCTAGAGCCAACATCAAACAAGCTCCTGGTAGGTGGCATGTGAGATCTATCCAAGAGATCAACCATGTGACAACTGGATAGAAACAATGGAGAGATTTAATCTTTTGAATCAATCACGGTTCGGTTATGGATTGATGGATACCTTTGAAAATCGGTAGTTGTGCTTAAAACTCTTTTCTTTAGCACATCGACCGTGTACTTATTTCTCAAAATAAAAGGTGTTTATGATTGATAATTGATTTTCATGAAAACCTTCGTTGTATTGCAAAAACAATTTCTATTGAGCAATACACGATTGTTTTTCAATTATCTTTTCATCAATCGCTGAATCTCATTTTATTTGGTTCACTCACCGTGTTGCCTTCTTTGAGACGTTCGGTTTGAGAACAACTAGAAGCAGCTTCTGCGAAAACCGTCAAGGAAATTCCTCGTAATTATACACGATCCGACGTGCACTTATGCTTGATCAAGCGGGAACCGTGGGCGTGTACCTCAATTCATCGAAAGTGATCAAAGACACTTTCGTATGCTTTATTGCTAACTATTTTATGCAGGTACACTCCGAAGTTTGCAGCTGATCAGAATGGAGCGGTCAATCCATAGCCGCATGTTCACACAACACATTCATATCTAAAGAAATCATGATTAGTGCTTCTATGACTCTGATATTTTCACTCCATGCTTCTGCTACGCTGCTGCTAATATCATGAATCAACGAAAGCTTCCGCTACTCTGATAAGAATAAATCGTGATCCAGAATGTGAGCATGTCGGTCCAAATGTCACAACATCACATAATACCAACACCACAATGGATGAGTCAGAGATTAATATGGTTGATGATCTTAAAGCCGGCTCAAAACTCAGTATCACGTGGATCAGTTAAAGACCTCCACTCAGATTATCCAAACATGCAAAAATGAAGAATCAAAGGCTACGAGCTACAGAACAAAGAACATGAACAAGAACTCAAGAACTACTTCAATGAAATATCTGTTTGTATTCTATGTAATGTTAATGTGTATTTGAGGTGACCTCCCTTAGGGGGAGATTGTTAGGATTTGGAAAATCCAGTAGTTAAAGTGTCGGTCACCTCAAGTATATGTAATCGTTAGAAAGCTCGTAGTCGTAGTTATTTAATGTTTAGTAGTATTTAGTTTTGTAACACCGTGGAGGACGGACAATAAATACTCTCTACCTCCCAAGGTAGGTGGCGTTTTATGTAAGTACAATAAATACTCTCTACCTCCCAAGGTAGAGAGTTGGAGCTCATAATAAGATTTTTCTTTCTCTCACTAAAGTTTTCAAACCTCTAACTTTCTCTCTCTAAAACTCATCTCTTGTACGCCTCCTTTGGTTATGGTTTGATGTGTATGTGAAATCCAATATGTTACATGATTTGTATCACCGCATCTAAAGAACTTCCTTTCACTTTCACCTTTTTGACATCTCGGTCTTTCCGGAATGACTTCTTTTCATCTTGGGGTTGCCTTACAAATTTTCCTCTTCTTCTAAAGATTTTTTGAAATCTCTTACGGCCATGGCATACTCCTCGTCTTCACTGTCCGAGCAAGATTCTTCATCATCACTAGATTCCGTTCTTGCTTTTAGAGCAACGGATTTGACTTTCGCTCTTTTGCCTTTGATGATTTCCGAATCTTTCTCCATCACCATTTCATGTACTTTGAGTTTTCCAATTACCTCATCAAGTGACATTATTGAGAGATCCTTTGATTCCTCAATAGCCGTTACTTTTGCTCTCCACTTCGGATGGAGTGCTCTAAGAAATTTCCTGACAAAGTTCTTGCTACGAAAAGATTCATTAAGTTCTTTAAGAGAAGTAACAATAGTATTAAAGCGAGCAAATCCACAATCAATGGTCTCATCTTCAGGGATAACAAATTGTTCATATTGTTGAACAAGAAGATCAATTTTGTTATCCTTGACTTGTGAATTCCCTTAATGTGCAATTATTAAAAATTCCAAAATATCTTTGGCGGTTTCACATATAAAACTTCTTTCATATTCTTTTCTATGCAAAGCATTATAAAGCATCATTTTAGCTTCATTATTTTTAGCTATTAATTTTTTTTGTTCATCATTTGAAATATCTTTTGTTGTAGGATTAAAATCACCTTTAATAATAACAAACCAAAGATCTATATCTTTTGATTTCACATATGTTTCAAAACGGTTTTTCCAATAGATAAATCCATTGGTTTCAAAAAGTGGTGGTCTTTGCATAGATTGTCATTCTTTAAAGTTTTCGGAATCCATGGATCGTTTCAAGTTAATAAAATACAATATATTTTAGAAAGTCTTGAGCAACGAGGCTCTGGTATCAATTGTGGAAAACTAGGAGGGGGTTGAATAACTTTACCTTTTAAAATCTTGTTTGAAACTTTATTGTGATATGAATTAATATAGATAAGTAATGTGTTAATGAAGAATGAATAATATGTAAGCAATAGTTAGTAAGTAAGGAAAGAAACAATCAAACCACGACAAAGTTCTTTATAGTGGTTCGGTCTACAAGAACTCTTTTTCCTTGTCCTACTCCACTCTCCGAGTCTCCAACTCGAGAGTTATCTTTACTAATCAACAAGCTCCTTTAACCGGCGGAGAAAACCTTTACACGTCGCTTACACAATATTTTCGACACTAAGCTAGATGTCGAGTTCTTTTACTAGGGTACAACCACTCCCAACACACTATATATTTTGAGGACTAAAATACTAACCACTCACACTCAGAGGTTTAAGATGGTTTGTTATAACAATGATGTATGAACAATAATGAATCGCACAACAAAAAAACAAACAAGCCTTCCAACTAATTGTTGAAGCTTGATTATGCTTTGATCTTCTTTGCTACAAAAGATGATCACTAGAATGAAATGAAACTGAGTTAGATGTAATAGAATGAGAGAATGTATGTGTTTTTATGCTACCGAGGGATGAGAAAACAACTTGGGTTGGCTTGCTATTTATAGGCCAACCTGTTCGAACGTGAAGACCACTGATTTGGGACCGGGCCAAAAAAGGGTTCCGTCCTTTATACTTTGGTTACGCCTTGATCGGCGACAAAAAGATCACAAAATATCTTTCCAAGATCACCCAAATCTCTCCAAGATTATGTAAGATATGATGAGTGAATATCTAAACAAAATATTCTATGAAATCTCTTACAGATTTCTAATGTGATGCAAACCATGATGTAATATGTTGTTTTCCATTTTTAGAATTAATATGTTATATAAGTAAATACTTATGTAATGTTATGTTTAAAAAACTAAACATACTTGTTCTAAAAATGTTGATGCACATTATAATATGTAAATGCTTAAGTGATGAAGACTTTATTTAAGAAAAGCTTGTTTTAATGTCTATTAATCTTGACAAGCCTTATACTTTACAAAAATGAAATTTACTTTTGTCGTTAACAAAATAAGGTAAAGATCATAAAATATAAAAACGTTTTTAGGACGATATTTGTATTAACAAAGACATTGTGAGTGATAAAATGGTCTCTAAACATTGTGAGTGATACAACGTTCACTAAAACTTTCATGATATTATGAGTGATACAATGGTCTCTAAAGCTTTTGGTTCACAATACTTTTTTACTTAATATTTAACCTATGAACTTACCAACTTTATGTTAGCCATTTTAGCATGTCATTCTCAGGTCCTTAAATGCTTGTACATGGATAACATTTGGAGCATCATAGTAGAGTCACATTTTGCGGTCTCATTTCCTCGAAGATTTTATTGCATTACTAATATTGTTTGATTATGTATAAACACCCATTTCATTTATGTTGTGAACTATTGAAGCCTTGTCCTTTTGTTAAACTTTATTGATGAAATCAAACGTGTATTTTCAAGCGGCTCATATAGGGGTCGTTCATTCTGATTTATGATTTTGCTCTATGAAAGTCACCCCCCGTTATCTTCCCTTGCGACTTGGGGGCGTGACATAAATAGACTTTAAAAAATTACCAATAAGACATTTTTTTGCAATTTACTCAAAAAGTGTATCTACCACACCTTAAATGCACCTGCTCAAATATCTGCCGTACCATAATTGTTATAGGCATAATGGATTGCAAAGATGAAGTGGTTTTGAAAATATACAAAGATGATTTATTTGTATTTACTCCGCCAAGGTATGTAGAAAGGTCTGTTACTAGCGTTTGCGCATTTACATGTGATAGGGATACTTTTAGTTCTAGCCTAGATTATTTCTTGGCTAGTATTAAGCCAAAAATATGGGCACTGTTTTTATGTATACCTACAAAGTCTTTAGAAAACTGGTTGAAGTTAATCTGTACCAACAATGATGTTCATGCCATGTTTGAGTCGGCAGAAAGACATGGTTCAATTGATTTGTTTTGTTGCACATAAGCCACAACAGTTATCCGATTACTATTTAAAAAATATAGGTTTAGATGAGTCTGATGATGAGGTTATGGGGTGGATTGAGGAGGATGCTAACTTACGTTGTTTAAGTTAAACACCTCTTAGGACTAGGTCTGAAAGGAAGGTTGTTGTAAGCCAAAAAAGCAAGGGTGTTGATGAAGGTAAGGGAAGATGATTGAAGATGTGTGTGTTGGAAAGTGAAAGGAGAAAATAATTGAAGATGTGTGTGTTGGAAAGAGGAAAAGCAAATCAGCAGCAACAAGTGGTGGTGTGGTGATTAAAGACCGTGAAGTGATGAATGTGGAAGCAGAAAAGGGGTGTTAGAAGCAGGTTTATTTTCCTTAGATTAAGAGCCATTGGAGATAAAGTTCAAAAATCAAAAAGGGGCAAGGAATGATGTTGTGGGAAAGTGTTTGATGGCGAGGTTACATATAATTCATTATTATCACATTTTGTTATTGATTTGCATATCATTTTTGGTGTGTTTGTCAACCTGATAACTTTTCCTAGTCTTTGATTGCGTGTTTGTGAAGCTGATCACACATTGGCTTGTTTATGCGTATTTGTGAACCTGATAACTTTTGATTATGATTTGTAGATCTAGTAGGTTGTGGAGTTTTTGGTTCATCCAAATTTTAAAGTCCTTGGTTCATCAAATATTTGTTCATCAGTAGGATGTTTAAATTATAATTTGAAGTACAATATTTTAGGATGATGTGTAGCAATTGAAAACAATGACAATAATGACAATGTAATTAGAAGTATAAGCTTTATCGATGTAGAAATCTCAACAATGTATGATATTTGTTTGCGTTTTATGCCCATATTTTGGTTCTATTTGTGTTTGTTTTTGTTTAAAACATTGTCTTGTATATACATTTTATTGTCTTATTCTTATTTTGGATAGATGCTTGCCATTTGTGCTTTTTGTATGCATTTGAGGATTTGGTTCGCATTTGAACAAATGTTCGACTTTAAAAGTCAAACATAGTTTTTGGTATGTACACACTTGTATTGACCAAATAACCACTGTAAAGCATCCAAACACTATATGTGGGTATGATGTTCAATGCGTTTCCACTTCATATAGGTTTGATGTACACACTTGTAAGAATCCAAAACTTAATCTGTTTGACTTTTATAAGTCGACGAATATGTTTAAATAAATTATGACATTTGTTTTAACCAATTAGGTAACACCAAACACACCTCTTCTTAACTAACACTTCATCATCTACCATTGAATTTCTCACACTTCAGACCCTTCCATATTGTTCCAACTATACTAGAACTTTTCCCAAACACACATTACAACATTATCTAACCTAAATAGACCTGGATACACACTGGTGTGGTCCAAAATAACCATATTTTGGACAAACTTTTGACTTTTAAAAGTCAAACTTTGTCAATTCGTATGAAAATAACTAAGTAAACAAACATCAATAATCAGTGGCAAAACTAAAAAACAAACTTAATTAATCCTTACAAAGGACCAAACAGAACAAAATTCGTTAACATTAATTCATGGGTATTTTACAAAGGATAATAAAAACTACCCAAAACACAAACATGTAAAAGATACCATCAAAACAAAACGAACCTAACATAACCTAAGATACCTAATTCTACTTTACCCAAGAAGTATTTCTTTTCACGGGCACTTAAGTCAAATTTTAACACCTGAATCTGAAGCACCATTGCCTATTTAACATAACGTTTTTGCATATCATTCATCAAACTAACTGTTGAACATGCCACACGACCACGTGTTGTTTCTAGTACTTCAATTGCTTGTTGCCTAGCTTTTATGACTGTGGTGAGTTCGAGGCATAGTTGTTTCAATTTTTCATTGCGTTGCTTGTGTCTTTTGGCTTCTCTACTAAGAAGTTTGGTAACTCTGGCATTCTCGACTCTTGCTCGCGTGTAGCAGCCATTTGCAAAATTGTAATTAGGAAATTGGAAAACGTTTATGGGTGGTGTTCAAAAAGTGTTATTATGTTTGAAAAAAAGTTTATGGGTGGTGTTGAAGAACACTGGGCTGATTTAAAAACTAGTAAGGAATCGAAGTTGAAAGTTTTTAGGATATTGGACAGGTTGTTTGATCAGATTATGATTCAGAGTAAGATATAAAAGAGTTATATTAACTCTTGCAAGTTATGTCGCTGTGAATGGGGTTGCATCGAGAAATTAACCAGGAAAGTGGGTGAGTAAATTGGCGGGAAAAGTGAAATGACTAAAATACCTCGACGTGGTCCTCAAACTAACGAGATTTTTTAACGATCGTTAGGTCGAGGGACAAAATTTGCACCAAAAAGTGAACAGTGATGGCATAATTTGCAAAAAAAATCTTTCCGGTGGCATAACTTGCGAATTAGGTATAACTCAGAGACATTTTTCGCGCTTAACTCTTAAATTTACAAATAGGAGCTAGTCTTATGTCCCAACAACTCTCAAAGACGTGATCTACCAAGTCTTTAGTTAAAAAAACATTTCACCAAGTTTTTAGTGCAATGCAAAAATCTTTTTGAAAAACTTTTTTAAATAATAATAAGTCATCGGTTAAGTTAGCATTGCAGATGCTCATAATGATATACCAAATCTTTAGTTAAAAACTTTTCACCAAGCCTTTAGTGCACTTTAAAAATGTTTTTGAAAAGCTTATTTTAAATAATAATAAGTAATCGGTCATGTTAGCATTGCAAATGCTGTTAGTTTGATAAGAGAAAATACTCTATAAATATTGTATGTTTCACATACCGACACACAATTGGACCATTCGTCGGTATGTATGAATTGGTGTGGCATCAAATTGTGCTAAATCGGTATACATTACCCATTCTACATGGATCTTGTGGAAACCAAATATATCAATTGCATTAATTTGGCATGGTTATTATTGGTGGGTGATAGATGGGGTATGGGTTAGCCATGGTTGCCACTAAAAATCTATTGTTAGGTATGAGATTGGTATGAGATGAGATTGAATGATATTATTGGTGGGTGATTAGGCATGAAAAAATTTGTTAGGCATGGTTGCCACCACCTTTAGAGATAAAACTTGTCCATAGATTTAGTTGAGTACCCTTTTGTGACATTCCTTTTGTCTATAAGTAGTTTTCATCTCTCACGCCTCGTGTTTAAAAGTAAAGTAGAAGTACTTACGCGTACAAAGAATGGCGTATAAAAGTTTTTGACAAAAACATTACAATTTCTAGTATCACGGGTTAGATTAGGTTAATTCTCGATAGACGACTTAATTCTTTATTTTCTTGGTTTCCTTTTGCTTCGATGAATTACGTTTTCAATCTAATAAGTTAACACCGGCCTCTACCTTTCTCCCTCTCCGTCGATTTTTTCTTTTTCTTTTTAATTTTTTATTGAACTTTTGATCATTAAATTTTAGGACCACTTTATTGAACTTTTTTGATCACCAATGTTTAGGACCACCACCAAGTATATATGTTATGCTTAGATACATTTTAGATTCAGTTTAAATGTTTGAAAAAAAAAAAGAAAAAAAAATGTTTAAACTGAATATAAAGTCAAATGTTTGACATCCATTAAAAGCTACGTATTTTGACAAAAGGCAACAACATATTTATGCATCAATGGACTCCACCATTCAATTCAAATTGTAATACTGCATATATATATATATATATATATATATATATATATATATATATATATATTTATATATATATATATAAGTAATTCTCCATTTTACCAACTTAAATATGATAACGTTATATTTTTACCAAAAACACGCTTTTAAATCATATTGCATATCACGCATTCAAAAAGCGATGTATATACTTACATTTTCATGCTAGACGTGTGAAATAATAATTATCCTTATATATATATATATATATATATATATATATATATATATATATATATATATATATATATATATATATATATATATATATATATATATATATATATATATATATATATATTATTGAATTGTGTTTTTTTTATTATACAAATAACATTACATGTGTATTTTAGTCATAACATAACTTACCGAACAAGCAATTTTAACTCTAAACCTAATGGACCCCAAATCCACAATTAAGTTGAGCCTTAATCTATCACCTAACCCTCATTTGCAGTTTGAACGGGGAGTTTCAGACGTACAAACTGGATATAATATCGAAATTGCCTCCTTGCTTTTCGTCTTCTTTTGAGTTTACCAAATTTTCTTTTTGTTTATTTGCATAGGTAGAGTTGTATCGGCGGAAAAGTTGTATACTGCTTGACGACTACCTTCTTTTATGACTTTTTTTTAACGTCATGGCTTCCTTTCCCTTTAGGTAGGAGTGACAATTTTTTGATCAACTATTTTTGAATTCGACAATGATCTCTAATGTTTAAACACAAAGTTATGTAGATGCAACAAAACTATTTGATTGGTGGCTAAATCAACATAATCTTTGTGTTACAACGGCTGGGATTTTGGATGTCGGGTTTATTGGATAAAAGAAAAAACTAATTAAATAAAAAGAAAAAAAAAACAATAAATACATCGGGGATCCTTTTGAATCATCGGCGAGTTGCCGATGACTGAAGGACAACTATTTTGTGATGGGTTGTACTTAAAGCTCTAATACCATGTAAAATAGCAAATAGATTTTTTATTGAATTGTGTTTTGTGATTACATAAGTAACATTACATGTGTAATTATATGAAACATAGCTTACCAAACAAGCAATCCTGATTCTAAACCTAATGAACCCCAAACTTACAATTAGCTTTGGACATTAACCTATCATCTAACACAAATATTTTATTACATCAAAAATATACGCATGATAGAATATATAGAAGTAGCAAACCATAAAATGGTACTTTAGTAGATTTAGTGACACATTTTTTTTTTACTATTTATGCCTACTTATCATCTTACTTCTATGATTGTGAAAAGTAAAAAAAATCAATAAATCAAATAAAGAGAAAGAATTACTACATGACACGTGTTGAATAATTTTGTGGGTAGTAGGTCGGATATAAGGTCGATTAATGGATGGTCAATTATCCTGTTGGTCACCGTAACGCGGCCCCCTTTACGGTTGCTCCCACCAGATGCGTTCCCCAAAGAAAAAAAGGAGGACTTTGTCGTCTACTCGACCGAGTGTTTGTCAGTGTTTATTAAATTGTTTTTGTATGGCATGTTTTTTGTTGTGATCACGGTCTGCTTATTACACTAACTTAATCATGCAAAAGGTTTTATAAAGAAAAAGCTAAGTTGCCATTGAAATGATAGTGATGACCGCGGTCACCTGCGGCTACTGTTACATCTAACCTAAAGATTAAGATGATATAACAATGTTCATATTTAAAACATTTTTTTTTCTTTGTTTTATGTTTTTTGACATTTGAGAAATACTTCAAGTGAAGCAGCTTTTGAAACTGACATAGAGCCAGCTTAGCCAAATGATATCACATGCATATAAATTGACTCCACTTTTAGTCGTGTGGTCTCTTTCGGATCCCCCGACAAACTATAGGTGATACCGTTACTTGCAACCCCACTTACCCATACACATTTATAAATAATATCGCTATTTTGCTTTGATGTAACAATGATTTTAATTTTCATTAAGATATATTTTTATAAACCGGCCAACTTGTAATGATCAAACAATTTGATCTGAACCTTTTGGATGAGTGTAGATGGTGCAAGTTTTTAGTAAACATCACATGTGTGGATACAAATTTGAGTTTTCTATGAGTGCATCCAACATATATGTAATGAACTAGTATGTGTTTTCTAATATGTTTAAAAAGAGGAAAAACTTACAAGTGTGGAAACGAAATTATGAAGTTGGATGCATTGGATTTTCCCAAAAATGTAGGTTGAAGTCGACCGTTAGCTTAGACAAATCAACGACGCATTATGAAGTTGTTAATTTTCTCACGAAAAAACCGCTCTATCTCCTTCTACAAATAAATGAAAAATACTACCAACTAGGTAGTTTGACCGCGTAAGACCAACGATTGTTTGTCACAAACTTACCATTTAAATTAGTTGCGTACTTAAATCAGCTGATAAATACTACCATTTAAATTAGTTACTTACGTGAGTGATTAGTTAGCTCTTATCTTCTCACTTTTCTTTTTATGGTTTGACAATGACAACAAAATGTCACAAAGAAAGAAGAAAAAAAGAGCTAAAAATCCAACAAGAAAAGGATAATTCAATAAAAAAAAGGTCCCATTAAATTAAATTTTAGCTATAAAGTGATTTGGCGTAATTTGTGTAGTAAGAAAACCAATGCGATGTCGACACGCCTCATCTCATGCACTAAAAATGACATAAAACGATATATATGAAATGAACAAACCGTTGGCCGCATAAAACTGTCAAGCCGCCCCTCTTATTCCACTTTATTATCCGCCGCATAGTTTTGGATTTGTTCAATGAATCAAAGTGTATTCAATTTGGAGTAATTGATATGTTATATTATGAGGTCTTTTTTAGTTTCATAGATAAATTGATCTAGTGAATAACTATAACTCGGGACCAGGATTTATTTTTGACTTGATACGACCCATCTAGAGAGATCGTATCTTAGGCTGCTCCCAACCGTGCTCCGTGAGGCATCGGCAAGGGAGGTTCACGCGGCAACATGCAATGGGAGTGGGGCGTGAGGTGTTGGCAAGGAAGAAAGAGGTGCGACGAAAGGTGAAACATTCACTTTTGGGAAACCGTGTAAGTAGGGCCCATTTGCAAAGTATCCGTTTGATGCTTTAAAAAAATAATAAATAAATAAATAAAATAAAATAAAATAAAATTTTACCTATAATTCTATAAGTACCTCTCACTTATATATTCTTAAACACAACTTCACATTTTATATACTTTCATTCTCTTATATCATTTTACTTCTCAACTTACTACCAATATGTCTCAACAAAATACTCCCCAAAACACAATCGACAACAAAGAAACACTACTCGAAGCAATCCCCCGACACCCTGAAGGACATTCAATCTTGAAAATACACCACCGTCAAACCAACAAACCAACTTTCGACCAGAAGCACACTTTCACCAACCTTACCATAACCAACCATACAGAAACCCATACCATCAACAAACCGTAAGCCATCCCTTGTAAATCTTTAATTCATTTACATGGAATACAAGTTAGCTCCCATCTCCTACATGTACATGTCCTTAACCTAATAGTCACTACACATTAGTCATTTCATGGTCCCCCTACACTAGTAATTGTTAGCCTCACTCCAAATAATTGAATAGCTATTAGCTTCTTGCAATAACCTTATAAATGATTGTTGCACTTTAGGTTAAGGTACCATCAAACATGTCTATAACATGTTGCACATTCACTATCTTTTTCATCAAATACTCCATAATGTATGATGTAGTTGCGGCAACAAATACGATTGGAGATTATTTTGCGGCAACAAACTTCAAGTATGATTGGGCCGAAATTCACATGGTTTAAACACCAACCGGGTCATTTTAATGTTTTTTGGGCTTTATTTTGGACTTTTTTTATTTCTGTTTTGCATGGGCTTGCTTTCCTTATTATTCTAGACCTAATTTCTCCTTTATAAGGACGGTTTAGGGTTTGTTTTAGATGTTTTGATATTTTATTAAATAACAATTTCGTGATTTCCAATCTGGAATCCGAATTTTCATAGTTCTTATCTCGTGTTTGTTCTGCACGTTCATTCACTCATATTCCTGGGCATTATTTGCATCGTGATTCTAGGTACTAATGGGCAATCCAACGCTCTCGGCGTAGCGTGGAAGACGCGTGGTAATCGCAATCGCCGGTGGGTGTGGATGTGTCGTTGGTGCTTTTGCCGATCAGCGGGATCCACGTGATATTGAGATTGAACGCCTACAACAGCGGGTGCAAGAGCTCGAACTCCTACGGGGTTCGCCCGGAGAAGAGACTGAATCAGAGGCAACCGCCCGGACGACTAATCTGAGGATGTCAATCCTTTCAGGGACATCGGAGGTTTCAACGCGATGGTCATTACTGTGATGATCCTCTACGGCATCGGTCTTAAGGTTGAGATTCCTGAGTTCACTGGGAAAGCTCATCCCGACGAATTTATCGAATGGGTTAGCACGGTTGAGAGAGTTTTTGATTTACGGGATATTCCATACAATCTGAAAGTGAAGTTGGTCGCAATCAAGCTAAAACAACATGCGTCTTTGTGGTGGGATCATGTGAAAAAGCAACGCCGGTTGGGAGGAAACTCCAAGGTTCATTCGTGGGAAAAGATGAAGCGGTTAATGAAAGAGAAATTTCTACCTTCTAATCACGAACAATGGCCTTCATTGATTATCATCCGTCATAAAGGTGCTAACTGTGGAGGAACTTATTAATGAGTTTGATCGATCGGATGTGCCGCGATGCAAATGAGGAGGAAGAATCAGATTATTGCTAGGTTCCTAGGGCGTGTTGAAACCTCGCAGCAATGCCGATGTTGTAAGCCTTCAACCATATTATTCTTATTCGATGTTTGTCGTATTAGCTGACTGGTTGAAAAAGCAACAGGCTGATCAAGTCGTTTTAGTAGTGGTTCTCGTTTTTACCCCACCACTCATTCGAACCAGACCCAAACCCATTCCGCTACAACCACTGATTCTAAAACCAACCCCAACCACAACCCAACGGGTTCCATTGGTGCTGCTAGCAGTTTCCGCACCATACGTTGTTATAAGTGTGGGGGCACTGGACATTGCAAGGTCGTGTCCCAATACTCAGGTTGTTGCTTTGACTGATGAAGAGTCAAGTCCGATTTATGACACTGATGGGGATGAGGTGGTGTACGAGGAGTTACTTCCTGATCACGGTGAGTCTTTAGTTATTCAACGTGTTTTGAATGTTTCTAAAAGTTTCAATGATGAATCGTGGTTGTGTCATAATATTTTTCGTACTAAATGCACGATTAAGGGTAAAGTGTGTACCATGATTATTGATGGTGGTAGTTGTGAAAACGTGGTATCTTCATATATGGTTGATAAGCTCGGGTTGCGAGAGGAAGATCATCCAGAACCGTACCAGCTTACATGGTTGAAGAAAGGTAGCCTCATTCAGGTAAAAAACGTTGTCTGGTTCAATTTTCTATTGGCAAAAAATATCATGATGAGATTTGGTGTGATGTTATTCCTATGGATGCGGCCCATATCTTGTTGGGTCGACCTTGGCAGTATGATCAGAAAACAAAACATGATGGGTTTCGTAATACTCACAGCTTTTCTAAAGATGGTGTTAGTGTTACTCTTCTTCCGTTGGATACTCGTACTAGTTCCACCCCAGATTCTTCTTTGTTTCTTAAACTTGCAGATTTTGAAGCTAGTGTTAAACATAGCCCTTTTGTGTTCCCTTTGGTCATTAGCGAGCAGAATTCAGATGTTGTTGGCTCTATTCCCCTTCCGGTGCAGCCTTTGATTGAGGAATTTTCCGATGTCCTTGCAGCGGACATTCCCCCAGGTTTGCCTTTGGTCCGTGATATTCAGCATTGTATTGAATTTCTTCCAGGTTCTTCTATTCCCAACAAACCAGCGTATCGGATGAACCCGAAAGAATATGAAGAACTTCAAAGACAGGTCACTGATTTATTGGCTAAGGGCTTAATACGTGAAAGTTTGAGTCCGTGTGCGGTACTTGCGCTTTTGGTTCCAAAGAAAGGTGGTACCTTTCGTATGTGCATTGATTGTCGTGCCATTAACAAGATCACTGTCAAGTATCGTTTTCCGATTCCTCGACTGGATGATTTACTTGATCAACTTTATGGTGCCACAGTTTTTTCTAAAATTGATTTACGCAGTGGTTATCACCAGATTCGTATGCGGCCTGGTGATGAGTGGAAAACGGCTTTTAAAATGCGAGATGGGTTGTATGAATGGATGGTCATGCCGTTTGGACTCTCCAATGCGCCTAGTACTTTTATGAGATTGATGAACCAGGTTTTTAAACCTTTTATTGGGTTTTTAAACCAGGTTTTTAGCAAATAAGTAGAGGAGCATCTGTCGCATCTTCGTCAGATTTTTTCAGTTTTACGTGAGCAGAAACTATATGCTAATGGTCCGAAGTGTCATTTTCTTGTTGAGGAGGTTACTTTCTTAGGTTATGTGATTTCTGGTTCGGGTATCAAAATGGATGCTGCTAAAATCGAGGCCATTTTAAACTGGCCAACCCCGACTTCCATTCATGACATCCGTTTCCATGGGTTAGCTTCTTTTTATCGTCGTTTTATTCGCAATTTTAGTACCATTATCGCTCCTTTAACTGAATGTTTGAAGGGCGGTCATTTCACTTGGACTCCTAAGGCTACTAACGCTTTTTGTATGTTGAAGACTAAGGTTACTCAAGCTCCGGTTTTGGCATTACCAAATTTTAATGAAGTTTTCCAGGTCGAGTGTGATGCATCGGGTGTTGGCATTGGTGGGGTTCTTAGCCAAAAGCAGCGTCCTATTGCTTTTTTTAGTGAGAAATTCAATGAAGCTCGGCGGAAATATTCTACTTATGACAAGGAGTTCTATGCTATTATCTGTAGCTTGGATTCATGGCGTCATTATATTGCGAATGAGTTCGTGTTTTTTTCTGATCATGAGGCACTCAAGTATATTAATGGTCAACACAAGTTAAATTCCAGGCACGCCAAGTGGGTTGAGTTCCTGCAGGCTTTTTCTTTTGTCATCAAACATAAAGCAGGGGCACAAAACCATGTAGCTGATGCTTTGAGTAGGCGTCATTCTCTTGTTACTACTATGCAAGTACGTGTTCGTGGGTTTGACTCCTTTCGCAATTTGTATCATGATGATCCTGATTTTTGCGCTATTTGGAGTTCTTGTGGGTCTGGTACTTTTAAACAAGTTTCGACACATGAGGGGTATTTATTTAAAGTTTCTCGTCTTTGTATTCCCGTCAGTTCTTTACGTGATGCCATCATTGTGGAATCCCATTCGGGAGGTCTTGCTGGACATTTTGGTCCGGCTAAAACTTTGGCTTTGGTTCGGGATTAGTTTTATTAGCCAGGTATGGGAAAGGATGTTAACCGAGTGGTCAATCGGTGTCGCATTTGTCATGTTGCCAAAACTCATGGTAGTAACGCTGGTTTGTATACTCCGCTTCCTGTTCATGTCGCGCCTTGGGAGGATGTGAGCATGGATTTTGTGTTGGGTTTGCCTCGGACTCAACGCCATAAGGATTCTGTTATGGTTGTGGTTGATCGTTTTTCTAAGATGGCACATTTTGTTCCTTGTTCTAAAACTTTTGATGCAAGTCAGGTGGCTCGTTTGTATTTTGCTGAGATTGTTCGTTTACACGGAGTGCCTAAGTCTATCACTTCTGATCGTCATGTTAAATATGTGTGTCATTTTTGGCGCACATTGTGGGCTCGTATGGGTTCTCGCTTACAGTTTAGTAGTTCTCACCACCCACAAACTGATGGCCAAACTGAGGTGGTTAATCGTTGTTTGGGTAATTTGTTGCGTTGTTTCATTGGAGATCACCCGAAACAATGGGATCTTAGTTTTCATCAGGCTGAGTTTGCTTATAATCGTTCTCCTAATCGCACTACTGGGAAATCTCCTTTTGAGATTTTTTATGGTCGCAATCCGATTAATCCTATTGATTTGATTGTCTTTCCATGCTGATTCGTCGTTTAACTTTTTCCGAAAAGGTCATCGGTTCTTCAAGGATAGTTTCCACCGTGTTGACAACTTCCTCTTCCCGAGCTGCAAGGTAATTAGTGATGGCTTCCGAACATGAGCTAACACTCCTTTCCAATCTCTTAATCCTATCATCGTGAATTTTGAGAGAAGAGACTGTGTTATCGACGAATGTCTTCATCATTTTTTCAATTCTATTATCTCGTTCCCTTGATTCATTAATGTGATCAAGAATCTTCTTTTCAAGATTGCTCCCGGTTTTAGTCCAATACACACTCTTAACCCTCTCAATCCTGCATGCTTCAACCTCTCTTTCTATCCTTTATTTTTCGAAAATTTCCCCATAATTATATTCTTGTTTTGTTATCATTTTCATTACCTTATGATCGAAATTATCTCTTGGTCCGTACCCTGTATCCATATGCCATTTGCAGTAATGTTCATAAATCCGTTGGATACATTCCAAGGCTTGGTCAGGAGTCATGCTAGGAATAGGTCTCGGGAAATCGAGAAGTTCTCGTGTTTGCGCATTAATCCCACGATAGAAGACGTAAACGATCTGATGTTTGTTCAGATCATGGGTGGGGCATCGATAGAGTAGCTCATTAAATCTCTCCCATGCCTGATAAAGTGTTTCTTCTCCAACTTGGACGAATTGATAGATTTTACCAAGAAGCTTGGCCATTTTTTAAGGAGGGCAAAATTGCTGGACGAACTCTTTTCTTAGTTTATCCCATGCTTCTTTACATTCGCTAGGGAGTTTGTTATACCATTTCTTCGCGGTTCCAGTAAGAGTCATAGGAAAAATCCTTGCGGTGACCGAATAGCTCGGGGTACCTCTTACATTGAAAAGAGAGGATAAGTGGAGAACTTCTTCTACGTGATTCTGAACGTCCTCATCTTCATCTCCAGAAAACTTAAGTTTGCGTAACTCTCGAATAATTTGATCTGGAATAGAGTATTTTTCAGTATTAGAATCCTGTGTGAAGCTTCGTTGGCAGTTTTCATTTGGTCGCTCCAAATACTGCTCCATAGTTAAGTCATCGATATTAGTTTCATTGATGACCTCGGTTCTCGCATCAGACTGGTCTGATTCGTAAAATGAGAAGATGTTGTTAATAGGAACCGGAGAGTAAACTTTCCTTGTCCGAAATTGCTTCTCCGGATTGTCGAATGGGGTGGCCAGAAAAGGCCTCGAGTGCGAGCCTTGTATCCTGACATTTAAGAAAGAAAAGATTAAAGATAGACTTATACGAAATCCTAAAATAGCTCCCGGCGGGCGCAAAAACTTGATGCGGGTTTTACTGACCAGGTTTTAATATTTATAAAGTCTCGTTATACCTATGGTCTACCTAGTGCACTAACGGGCAGTGTACCCGGTCGTGTGTAGTGTAGTATTCGGTAAAGCCGAGGTCGTCCCAAGAGCTATGTGTGTTGGATTATTACTAAGTCTAGGTGTCTCAAATTAATAATGGTTTCGATAAGGAATTAATTAATTAAACTACTAAAGCAGAATAAAGCAAATAAAGGCAGATAAAAGGTAAAGGGGAAATCAATAGAGGAGAGTGGTGATAACCTAGTTATTCTTCCTAGCTAGCAATTTCTACGTCTACTTACTTCCATTTACTTCAGGTGGGGTCAAAGTCGAGAGGACAACATTTGGTCAATTCGCCCTAACCTATCAGCAAAGATGCCACCACAGGAGAAGTCAGGTGTCCCCTTATTAAGTCCTGTTGTTCCTGGTCCCCTAAGCCAAGTCATTAAGTACCGCTACATGCTATATTTATAATTGTGAGTGCCCGGACGTTAGCAACTTAAAAACTCACCCCCTAATTCTTAACTTCATCCAAACGGTAGGTGATCAGTTGGTCAAATCGCACAAGTAGAAAGGGTCTTCAGTTGGTCATATCTTACCATTCCCGTCTCAGTCCGCTCACCTAGGGTCAGTTGGTCATATCTCCTAGGAAATTGGCCTCTACCGCCATTCAAAACTACCGAAACAAGGGTAGCTACCAATAAACTATGCATGCATACATTTAGAAATAATTATACGGAAGTAATGTAAGCGCAAACAAAACAATTAAAGAATCATAACTAGGCCACCACCAAGAGGTGCTTAGCCGCTCATATTAATCATACAAACGAATTCAATATTCAAAGGTACGAAATACATGAATCGAAAGTAAAGAAAGTATAAAATGCTAATGCTTATCGTAGGGGAGTGATTTCTCCCTTGGAGACAGCTCCGTATGCTCCTCTGGACCTTCCTTTAGCTTTTTCCCACGTTCTCTGATTGTTGTGTATGGAATGGGATGATTAGAAATGCTGGAATTCGTGGGGTATTTATAGGCCAGATCTAGGTTACGATGTAACTATAACAAGAGATACGCCGTAACCTTCAATTCCTTCGTATTTCGCACTAGATCTATGGATGCGGTAACCTTATTAGTGGTTACGCCATAGTCTTCAATAAAATTGGTTACGCCGTAGTTGATGAAATTGTTACAGCGTAGTTATCAGCGGCATAGAACCTCGTTTGACCTAATATAGTTACGCCGTAGCCTTTGGGAAGAGTTACGCCGTAACCTTCTGATGAGTTGGTTTTCTGAGTCACGCTTTAGTTACGGCGTAATGTGAGAGATGAGTTACGCCGTAACTTCTTCAAAATCAGCATACTATGATAATTCTTTTGATATTTCTCCGTTCATCTCTTTAGCTCCAATGCTCGTAATTTACCTGAAAGTGGAAAACAATGGAAAACAAGCGCGAATCCATATAAATGATATAAATTACAAGCATTATCGGGGGAAATTGACACTTAATATTCAGGAATATTTGATGTTATCAAATATCCCCCCCACTTGAACTCTACTTGCCCTCAAGTAGACCTTGTTAGAAAGATTCCTAAAAAGATATCTCCCAAAACCTGAAAAATATAAGTTTATAAATCCCTTATGCTAGAATAAAACAAAGCCGAACACCTCACGAAATGGGAACGAAACACTCAAATCTCTCAACTATTCTAAGTGTCAATTTCGGGGTGATCACTCAATCGCACAGTCATAGCATGTATTATATCATAAGCTTGGCGGTTACACAAATCTCCACCACTAGAGTTAAGGGCTAAACATTTCTCGAAGGCAATATGGGTAGACACGACGAAGGTTAAGGGGTGACTCGTCATTACTAACTTGTCACGGCGAAGTGGACAAAATCAATGATACATGACCAAATCCATGGCCAAGACACCAAAGATTGCTCGCTGCATCACCTAGACACGCTTCATGACTAAAGGGTAGGATAAGACATGGGATATATAAATAGTGTAAAATAAAAAACAAGCAGGTAGTCTAAATCTATAACCAAGTCATCATCACTTACCGTCCGCCCAAAGTTCAAGCTTTGAAGTCAAGAAACCGGATCATGAAATACAAGGCAGATGCGTCATTAGAGGACGTCGGGATGAGCATACTACCTTTTCTCCAACTGCTGGCATAATTACCAACTCTAATATTCAAATGTGACCGAGGTGGCCTCTTCGATACTAAATCTAATAAAGCTCATAACATAGTGCTTATAACATCGCACTTTACAATAACTAAATCATAACAACTTTTTTTTTTCGAATCACCTTTTTTTTTTTTTTTTTTTTTCAACATAACAATAATAACAAAATATCCCCAACTTGAGATGAACAATGGGAATTTGGGGGGTCTTCAATGATCTTCAGGAATATGTCATCGACGAAAGCATAATTTCCGAACATTTCCACTTGAACCTTGAACTTAGGCAAATGATGACTTCCCAATCACAAATAAAGACTACAGGGTAGGCTAAGGTGTATAGGTGTATTGAAACAATATAATCGGTGAACAAAGTGAAAGGAATGGTTCAGATGGGTGTATCTAGGGGTATCTTGCACTAAAGGTGAGTGCAACAAAAGGGTTTCACATGGGGGTCGAGAAGTCGAGGTGACTAATCTATAGACACACAATGGTAGGCTATTTGGGTGATAATCCTATAATATTGCTTTCTAAAACTGAAAAGTCCAAATACATCGATCTAACTCAACATACCTCATCTATGGTCTTAAAATGATGCAAAGGCCAAGTTCTAAAGTTTACAAGCTACCGGCACACTCATAATTTGGTGGATTTAGGGTAAAATATTGGAAACGGATAAGGCTAATCTCACCATATAATATCAAGGGTTGTATGTGCTCGGCTAAGGTCTAATCTAGTTAGGTTAGGAAAAACATGTCAAAATTTTAAAAATGGCAAAATTTTTCAAAATTAACTAGAAAAACGAGGGCAAAATAATGTTCAAGAGATAATTCTACTCCCGTCCCCCACTTGAATTGTACAAAGTCCATTTTGTACTAAGAATTAAATAAAGGTGAGAAAAGTAGAATTAGAGCGAGAACTTCCCTGAAATTTGCTCCAAAAAGAAAGAAGGACCACGAAAAAGAGACGTGCCTTCGTATAAGCATTATGAACAAACTTCAATCCCTGAAATCACACTACCGACAAGCATAATTCTAAAAAGAAAAAAAATGAAAAATGAAAAACAAACCTAACTCACTTTCGTAGGAATCACGGTTGCATTTAGCATATGCAACAAGCCTTTAAAACCACTTGGTGTCCCAAGTGGACGAGTGAAGTCTCGTGAGGGCTTACAGGGAACATACCCACAAAGTTCATTTAAAATACTAATACAAGGTTATTGCGTTTTAAAATGAAAGAATTAAAGCAGAGGAAGGTTACGTCGTAACTCTTTTGAGGGAGTGGCGTAACTGGCAAAACCTGACATAAGCTACAAAGCGAGTGGTTACGGCGTAACCACAGAGATGGTATTAGGCCGTAATTTGTAATGCGTTAAGAATTCTGCTGCAAAAAGTTGGTTACGGCGTAATCACATACATGAGTTACGTCGTAACTCTGGTCAGATCAGCAAACTGCAGCAGCAATTACTTCCTCGTTTCCTACAAAATGGTTAGAAAACACAAAACCCTACAGAAATGGAAATAAAACAAAAGAAAGGGATAATTCTGGTTGTCTCCCGAAAGAGCACTTTTCTTTATTTACGAGTCTTTAAGTTAGACTCAGGCAGCGGGGCTACCTTGCTTGATCATTTCGTGGATATGGCAATCTCCATGTTGGATCCAACTTACCAAATTCTCATCCCGTTTGTAGTCATCCCCTAATTCTAAACAGCCTGAGTAGAAACTCTTGATTTTCTGGTAAGGGTGGTCAATACCTTTTTCTTTGTCTTCCTCACTGATATCGAGCAGTTGTTGGGCTTGGCTCAACTGCCTCTTGGTCCAATTTTTAAAGTTCTTGATCATTCTCGGCATTTTAAAAATAGTCTTATCATCGTTTATCTTCAACCAAACTAACCCTTCTTTTTACTTTTTATCTAACCCTGACATTTCCTGAAAAGGCTTTCCTAAAATTACTCCCGTAAGTCCATCTTCCACAAATTCGCTTACGTCGTCTAAAACCATAAAGTCCACTAAAAATGAATGAGTTCCAACGAAGACATGGATGTTAGTTGCAAACCCAAGAAAGTTATTTCCCTTATATTCTAATTCTTTCTTCATAACTCGGTTGTAGCATTCTTTCGACATGATGTTGGCTGGGGAAGTAGTAATAAATGGGTGGAAGTCGATGAACCCGATTTTGCATGAGATCTTTAGATAATAAGGGTTTATATGATGTATGCGGGTTCCTACCTCATGAAATCTAGGTTGATTGGTTTGCGAAAAAGCCTTTACAGAGTTATCTTGCCAATGGGCCATTTCGACGTCACTTGAGAGGTCTTCAGCACTGATTCCTAAATTATCCTATTCCTCAAAGTTGACGAAAACATCAAAATCTCTCCCCGAATCAACCTCGCCAGGATCCGGGGGGTCGCTAAGAAATTCTTCTAAAGCGTCACCAAAACTGCCTACTAGGTCAATTGCACATACCTTTTGCGGGGTAGACAGGAGTTTATTAGGTCCGAACGTTGCAATTTCTCCATTAGCTTCAAGAGTTAACTTTCCAGCAAAGACATCCAACTTAGTATGGGCAGTGGCAAGCATAGGCCTACAGAATGACAATATTCTGTTTGTCTTCGGAATGTCAAGAATCACAAAATCTACTGGGAAAAGGAATTTCTTAATCTTCACCAACACATTTTCAACGATGCCCAACGGCGATTGCATAAATCGATCTGCCATTTCAATTTTCATCTTGGCCGGCTTTAGGTCACCAATCCCCATACGCAAAAACATCGAACGAGGCATTATGCTAATACTAGCTCCAAGATCAGCTAGGGCATTACACATATTGAGGCTCCCGATCAAGCAAGGGAGAGTGAAACATCCCGGATCTTTTTCCTCGTTTCTCAAAACTGCTGAACATCTTTCGTTGAGGTACATTGTCTCATCATTGCTTAATTCCTATGAAATATCATCATGATTAGTTTTAATAGAATTATTGATAGGGGAGTTTACCGGTAAAGCTTGGTCCAGAAGTGATTGTCTTTCCATGCTGATTCGTCGTTTAACTTTTTCCGAAAAGGTCATCGGTTCTTCAAGGATAGTTTCCACCGTGTTGACAACTTCCTCTTCCTGAGCTGCAAGGTAATTAGTGATGGCTTCCCAACATGAGCTAACACTCCTTTCCAATCTCTTAATCCTATCATAATGAATTCAGAGAAGAGACTTGTTTATCCACGAATGTCTTCATCATTTTTTCAATTCTATTATCTCGTTCCCTTGATTCATTGATGTGATCAAGAATCTTCTTTTCAAGATTGCTCTCGGTTTTAGTTCCAAACAAAACCCTCTCAATCCTGCGCTTCTTTTCTTTCTATCCTTCGTTTTGAAAATTTCCCCATATTATATTCTTGTTTTTATTATCGTCTTCATTACCTTATGATCGAAATTGTCTCTTGGTCCGTACCCTGTATCCATATGCCATTTGTAGCAATGTTCAGAAATCCGTTGGATACATTCCAAGGCTTGGTCATGAGTCATGCTAGGAATAGGTCTTGGGGAATCGACAAGTTCTCATGTTTGCGCATTAATCCCACGATAGAAGACGTAAACGATCTGATGTTTGTTCAGATCATGGGTGGGGCATCGATAGAGTAGCTCATTAAATCTCTCCCATCCCTGATAAAGGTTTCTTCTCTAACTTGGATGAATTGATAGATTTTACCAATAAGCTTGGCCATTTTTTAAGAAGGGCAAAATTGCTGGATGAACTCTTTTCTTAGTTTATCCCATGCTTCTTTACATTCGCTAGGGAGTTTGTTATACCATTTCTTCGCGGTTCCAGTAAGAGTCATAGGAAAAATCCTTGCGGTGACCGAATAGCTCGGGGTACCTCTTACGTTGAAAAGAGGGGATAAGTGGAGAACTTTATCTGATTCGAACGTCCTCATCTTCATCTCCAGAAAACTTAAGTTTGTGTAACTCTTGAATAATTTGATCTGGAATAGAGTATTTTTCAGTATTAGAATCCTGTGTGAAGCTTCGTTGGCAGTTTTCATTTGGTCACTCCAAATATTGCTCCATAGTTAAGTCATCAATATTATTTTCATTGATGACCTTTGGTTCTGCATCAGACTGGTCTGATTCGTAAAATGAGAAGATGTTGTTAATAGGAACCGGAGAGTAAACTTTCCTTGTAAAATTGCTTCTCGGATCGTCGAATGGGTGGCCAGAAAAGGCCTCGAGCTCGAGTCTTGTATCCGACATTTAATAAATAAAATTAAAATAGACTTAATACGAAATCCTAAAATAGCTCCGGCAGTGGCAAAAAACTTGATGCGAGGTTTTACTGACCGGTTTTAATATTTATAAAGTCTCGTTATACCTATTGTCTACCCTAGTGCACTAACGGGCAGTGTACCCGGTCGTGTGTAGTGTAGTATTCGGTAAAGCCGAGGTCATCCTAAGAGCTATGTGTGTTGGATTATTACTAAGTCTAGGTGTCACAGATTAATAATGGTTTCGATAAGGAATTAGTTAATTAAACTACTAAAGCAGAATAAAGCAAATAAAGGCAGATAAATGGTAAAGGGGAAATCAATAGAGGAGAGTGGTGATAACCTAGTTATTCTTCCTAGCTAGTAATGTCTACGTCTACTTACTTCCAATTACTTCAAGTGGGGTCAAAGTCGAGAGGATAGCATTTGGTCAATTCGCCCTAACCTATCAGCAAAGATGCCACCACAGGAGAAGTCAGGTGTCCCCTCATAAGTCCTTTTGTTCCTGGTCCCCTAAGCCAAGTCATTAAGTACGCTACATGCTAGATTTATAATAGTGAGTGCCCGGGCGATAGCAAGTTAAACACTCACCCCTTAATTCTTAAGTTCATCCAAACGGTAGGTGATCAGTTGGTCAGATCGCACAAGTAGAAAGGGTCGTCAGTTGGTCATATCTTACCCTTCCCGTCTCAGTCCGCTCACCTAGGGTCAGTTGGTCATATCTCCTAGGCAATTGGCCTCCACCGCCATTCAAAACTACCGAAACAAGGGTAGCTACCAATAAACTATGATGCATACACTTAGAAATAATTATACGGAAGTAATGTAAGCGCAAACAAAACAATTAAGGAATCATAACTAGGATAGCACCAAGAGGTGCTTAGCCGCTCATATTAATCATACATACAAATTCAATATTCAAAGGTACGAAATACATGAATCGAAAGTAAAGAAAATTAAAAATGCTAATGCTTATCGTAGGGGAGTGATTTCTCCCTTGGAGACAGCTCCGTATGCTCCTCTGGACCTTCCTTTAGCTTTTTCCCAGGTTCTCTGATTGTTGAATGGGATGATTAGAAATGCTGGAATTCGTGGGGTATTTATAGGCCAGATCTGTAGGAGTTACGCCGTAACCTATAACAAGATTACGCCGTAACCTTCAATTCCTTTGTATTTTGCACTAGATCTGCTATTCTGGTAACCTTATTAGTGGTTATGCCACAGTCTTCAATAAACTTGGTTACACCGTAGTTGATGAAATAGTTACGGCGTAGTTATCGTGGTGGCCTCGTTTGACCTAATATAGTTACGTTGTAGCCTTTGGGAAGAGTTACGCCGTAACCTTCTGATGAATTGGTTTTGAAGTCAGGTTTATTTGCGTAATGTGAGAGATGAGTTTTGCCGTAACTTCTTCAAAGTCAGCATACTATGATAAATCTTTTGATATTTCTCCAGTTCGGCATCTCTTTAGCTCCAATGCTCGTAATTTACCTGAAAGTGGAAAACAATGGAAAACAAGCGTAAATCTATATAAATGATATAAATTACAAGCATTATCGGGGGAAATTGACACTTAATATTCAGGACTATTTGATGTTATCAGCATCATAAAGGTTGTTCATGAAACTTTCACACCTAGCTCTGCATGTGTTTTGATTAATGGTTAAGGATAATTTTTTATCCACTATATATACACTTAAAACACAAATATGAAAAATATCATACCTGAAAAAAAAGGAGTGTGACCATGAGTTTGCTGGTATCTTTTCTAACCACTCATGAGCTTTAGGGTCGAAGTCTTTAAGTTCCTCCATATACTTTTGAAATTGAACCACCGTGGTTGTTGTTGCACACTTCCACTAAAGATCCTTGTAAATCCTTTTTGAAAATCTGCTTCATATTGTCATAGATGTGTCTAACACAATATCTGTGTTTAGCAGAAGGAAAAAGTTGTTGGATAGCTTGTAGAATACCTTGTTACAAGTAAGACTTAGTGGATTAAAACAAACACATAGTGGATTAAAACAATGCTTATGGGTAATGAATTTGATATAACCACTGTTAATGGAATTTATGGTACTTTTTGTCTATCTAAAATGAAAGTGTAGCTATAGTTTGGTTGTAAATCAAGGCCATCACCTAGATTTTGTAGGAATCATAACCAAGAACTCTTACACTCAGCCTCAACAAATAGCATATGCAAGAGGGTAAATACCATTCTTACCATCAATACCAACAGCCGTCAAAATTTGCCCTGTAAATGGTCCTTTTATGAAAGCACCATCCAACTGCAATATCTCTCTTCTTATCGCTCTATACCAACTTTAAGTGTACCAATACACACATAAATTCTTTTGAATACCCTTAAATTAAGAATGATATATGTGTTGGTTTCCCCCTGGATCTTGACTGTTGTGTCTGGGTTTCTTGCTTTGAGATCCATATCATAATCTCTAAGAAGGGCATACTATTGTTTATAATCACCTGTCATCTTCTTCTAAGCAGTTTCCTTTGCCCTAACGCTTTATGGAATGATACGTTTATTTAGAACTTATGTTGAAATTCAAGCTGTAATGCCTTAATTGGGCTTTCAGGATTTGTAGAAACTATTTTGCTGATATATGTTGAAAGAAACCGAGATGTTGCATATTAACATCTCTTGATTGAAGACATTTATGAGCATCATATAATGTTTTAACCGACCAATACTACTCATCCCTCACTTTGATACGAGTACATCCCATTGGCAAGGGGGTTTATGATTGAGTTTATAACTTTTAGTTTTAACACCCTTGCATTTCTTGTCCTTATGGTTTTTATAGCAAAAGTACCCTGAGTGTTTGAGGTGGATGGCATATCCCCTTATTTGGCAATGTTGGATCGAATTTTTTTGAACCAACCACAGTACCGTAGCACTTAGCTCTCAACCTTTGTGTTTCACATTGGAGATCGAAATAGCTCTCCTTGACTGCAATGCATGCATCTTCACCTTCTCAGCCGCTTGTTTTCTTATAGTAAACTCTTCTCCCACCTTAAATGCACATTTTATGATTTTACACCTACCCTTATAAGCCCTTCACAATTCCTTCAACATTCTTTTTCTTTTAGTTATAGGTTGTTCATCATCAACCTCATCACAACTATTAAGCTCATCAAGGTCAATTGCAGGTTCACTAGACTGAATCCAAACTCTAGTAGCTTTTCCCTTATTGTGTAAAACCCTAAAATCGTAAACGTGTTAAATGACCTTTTTGCCCCTCAAGCTTAAAAGTTGTGAAATACGTAAAACTTGTTAATTACATCTGACACTTAACTCGTAAACGACTTATACTAAACAAGAGTAACCAATTTTAACTACCATATGAATATTGCACAATATACAAGTTATTTGGTCTATATAATAAGCATATACTAAATATTAAATTAAAATGTTACAAAATCTAATTAAGGTAAATTGGATTAGATGAATTGGTATTCTTGAAACCCCCTTTTGGTCAGCCTAAATTAACGCCTACATCAATTCCATAATCACAATTATTCTCTCATTTACTCATTCAAAATATAATCACAAAGAAACCCTAATACTTCCTCACCCAAAAGTGACGGCAAAGGAGTTTTTTCCATCATCCCATTCGAATAAAAGGCTCAAGTAGAATTCGTAGGGTGTTTCAAAGGAGTTTGTGATTGTGTGGTTCGAAGGAGAAGCTGGTTCGTGGGGGGTTTTAGTTCTGTCGCGAGTTCCACAAGCCAAAAGATGGTCAATCATGAAAACTAGAAGGTTGAATAGTTTTGCCAATTAAAACTTTCTTTAAAGCTATTTAGATCGACTTATGTCAATCTATTTGGATGTGTGTTGGATGTTGATAAACAAACATATAGAAGTATGTAATGAAAAGATAAGAGTAAGAAGCACAAAACCACAATGCGAGTATTTATAGTGGTTCGACTACAAGGACACCTTCCTTGCCCTACTCCACTCCCCGAGTCACCTACTCGCGAGTTCGTAATCACTACACGACACCAACTCCTTATGGTGGAGAAACCTTCACAACGTTGCCTACTCTTTTTTTGGTACTAGGCTAACCACCGGGTTCTTTCACTCCAAGGTGAACCACACCTAACACAACGTCGCTACCCTTTATCCGGTACTAGGCTAAGTCCCGGATTCCATTACAATGGAACTACTACCCAACACTACACCAACGACTAATCCCAAAGGAGACCAACTCCTTATTACAACATCATCAAGGATATCAATATCCTTGGATCTAATACTAATCTATCTAGTACATCGAAACACACCATATCGAATGTACATCTAAGGCACCAATCACTAATGCCTTTAAATAGATCTTCAAGACACCCTTCAATAATGTCTTGTGACTTGACTTCTAGGCACCCTTCACTAATGCCTATATACGAACGATCGACACCTTTCACTAATGTCTTTGTCTTGATATTTGAGACATCTTTCACTAATGTCTTCAACACTACACTTCTTAGAAGAAAGAAAAGAATCATCAACAAGAGGACTTCAGAAGTCTTGATGATGAGGAAGTATGGCAACTCATGGACTTGAGCTTGCTTGACTTCAAAGGTGGTGATCACGCCTTTTAGAGGAACCTAGAGAATCACACAAAAACAAAACTACAAACATAGATCACTTGGATCTGGGGTTAGAGAGTTTTTAACTCAGGGGGAAAGTATGTGAGAAAGGGGTAAGAAACAATGAAGAAATGGCTCACTATTTATAGAGGAAAATGTCTACTGTTCCCCGGATCCCACGTATTCCTCCCACAAGGGATCCGTCTAGCGTAAAGCTAGGGATCCGTGAGACGCTCCTCTTTACCCATGGGTATTTTGGTTATGGGTCATGGGTCATGGGTTATGGGTTGATCCATGGGTGTTTTACTAGATACAATGTATCTTATAAGTGCAATGCACCTAGTCACATGGGTATGGGTCAATACCATGGGTTATGTATATTATCCATATATGACATAAGCATGATGTCATGCAATGGGTTATGGGTCAAGCTGCATGGATATGGGTCATGGACTTTGGGTTGTACCCAACTACATTCAATGTATTTGGTCAATGGATTATGATACTTAAGTTTCTACCCATTTATATTACCGAATATACTACATACTAGTTATGTGTATATTTTACCCAAATATGTAAACACTAGTTGTTGTACATATGTAATACTAAATCATAAAATCACTTATACTTGTTTTAGTGTTTTATATGAAAACGTAGGTGTGTTAGAAACTATTAGTTCAAACTAATCACGTATTTTATTTATTTCGTTAAAATGATTTTACGCTTCTTATCGACAAAACCTTAGAAGATCGTAAAATATAAATAAACGTTTTTACGGCTTATTTGTATTAACAATCTCCCCCTTTTTGTTGATGACAAAACATAAAATTGTTTTAAGGAAAAGCTAAAATTCGTAAAAGTTTGAATTTGTAGTTTTTACTTTCTTCTCCCCCTTTTTGTCGAAACATAAAGAGCTTCGAAAGGAAACTAACACATCGTTTTAGGGAAAAACAAAACTTGTGAAAGAAATAAAAAATAGAGAGCAAGTAACGGGAAAGGATCTCGTCTCTACTCCCCCTTGACGAGTTCATCCCTATGTAAGGGCGTCAAGAAAATAATACTAAGCTAGTTCATTTGCAACTAAGTTTGCAAAAGATTTCGTCTATGTGACGAATGGGCTCCCCCTTGATGATTGCAATTTTGCAAAGGGATGTCATGAAATATAATCCTAATATTGCAAGTAATTTTGCAATGTATTGCTTTGACACAAAGCTCCCCCTAGCTTTAGGGTGTCAAAGTCTTCATGTGTAGATTGAATAACTACAAAACAAAGGTTAGAAAACAAGTATAATGTATAATTTCCTGCAAATATGATCCAAGTTAGTAGAAAAATAGTTTTCTGTATCACGGATCCCACGGTTCTCTCCTTGTAGGGATCCGTCTAAGCAAATTTAAGGGATCCGTCTGGCTGATGATTAATTTCAGCAATGGTGATATAACACATTATGTTAATATCAAAGTGAGATATGTATTATACAATATAATCATATACTCAGAAATATAGCAAGTAGCATGTATTTTCATTTAATAAAACTAGAGATATGATATGTATGACTCTAAAAACGAAATAAATGATCGATACATGACTTGGAATTACTAGACTTATTTAAGTAACGCTTGAAACTAGGACACCACTAAAATCCTCTAGCTCAAGTTTGTTTAGGTTTAATCTCGTCGAAACGTTCGAGGAGGTGATAGAACATGAAACGTTGATCTTCTCGTACTTCATGTATCAAACTTTAAACATGTTGACAATGATAACAATCTTTGTAATGGCTAGGTAGTGGTGGTGGAAGAAATGAAATTGCTTGAGGCGAAGGATCAAGTGAAGCGGCTTGTCGAGCCTCAAACGACGGAGGGATTGGTGGAGGCGCATTTGAAGATGGTTCGACCAAGAATGATGGTGGTGGTAGAGAAGTGTCAACTTCCATATGGTCGGGTGGTTGACTTTGATGATTTCTCATAATCCAAATGGGATTATATGATGGTAACGGCGAAAAGGAGGCCGGAGCTAATGTTGACTCAACACCTTGATTTTGTACCGTTATTCCTCCTAATGAGGAGAATGTTGCCGGCGAAGGAGGATGAGACGGCCTAGGAGGCAAATCCTCTAAATTTTAGAGGTGTGGTGATGATAGTGGAGTTGTAAACGAGATAGCTCTAGGGACCAATGGCGATGGTTTTGTGGAGATGATATTGTTTGGCCTAGGAGGTATGGTGGTGTTTGGCATAGGTAGTTTTGTGGGTACTATCCTTTTAGGAATTGGTTTGATTGGTTGAGGAGGAATCCTTGCGTTTGTTGGCTTGACTGGAGATGATTCGGTTGAATAGATTTCATGTACAACACAAGCAATTTTCTTGGGTGGTTCTTTGGTTGATAAGTTGCTACTTGGAGTTTTCCTCACGATGAGATGTTTTCAAGAGGTTTGCAAGATTTCTAAGTCTGAAAATGAGGATGAAGATGATGACTTTAGAAGTCCTAACAATGTGGTTTATAAGGCAAGGGATTTGGCAAGTGCATTCAAGACTTAAGCCACTAAACTTCATTGGAATGTGATGATTAACATGCACAAGAGTCAACTTCAGAGTTTGTACTGATCTAGGAACTCATTTAAAGATGAGATGGAGTGTTTAAGTTAAAAAGATGAGCTTGAAATGATTGTTTTGACATAATCATCATCTGGATCCCACGTTTCCCTCCAGAGGATCCTTCTAGGCTAATCCTAGGGATCCGTCTATCGTGACTAAGAAAAGGTAGCAATGATGTTTGTAAGGTCTAATGCCTATTTCTTCTTGAGTATTTCAGTTTATCTAAGTGTCTTAAATGAAGGGGTGTTTAGGTTCTTGAGGGTAATGAGTGATGTAGCTAATGATTGCCTTTTTTGGAAGAAATTGGAACTTTCATGAGTACCAATAAATGAACAAAGATGACACTAAAGACTTTTGAGAGTGTCAAATGGAGCTAAATGATCCTAGAGATCAGATAGTGACTTAGGATAATGTTTTGGAGAATATCCTAAAGGCTTAAAATGGAAAAACTAGAATTTTGATCAATTTCGACCAATTTATTTTTTGAGATAAAGATGATTATGATCAATTATGCCTTAATCAAAGGTTTTACAAAGCTAGATATGAGGGATCATGTGAGAAATGATGTGTGAGCTTGAGAGCGGAAGAGTAATGGGTTTAAGTGAAATGATAGATCTACAAGCTTCTTGATTGTGATCTAGGTAGTTATGTGTGGTAGGAAGGATCTACTTAACTTGATAAGGACTTAATTTGCCTTAAGAAACTATGTCTAGCTTAGTGTGAGGTGTTCTCTGGAACATGTTTGAAATACAATGATTGTAATTGCATTTTCGTTTCTTGGGATCCCACGGTTCCCTAAGAGTAGGGATCCGTCTAGCACAAACTTTGGGATCCGTCTATCTGCTAAGCATGACCTTTACTAAAGGTATGCAATGATTTTAACAATGCATTATATTCCAAGGTTAGTTTTAAGAGGTTCTAATACTAAGATATCAAATGTAAGATGTTTTATTTCATGAAGAAAATTGGATTACATTGATAATGCATGAGTACAAAAGGATTGATCCTATTTGAAAGACTACTAAGTTCCTTGAGCGTTTTCGCTAGAAGGATCATCAAGTGGTTGATGAGTGTTGGTGGAATCAAGAATGAAGAAAGTCTTCATGAGTGATATGTTTAGCGGTTCCATCATTTTGTTCACAAGTACGTACTGGAACTTTGAATTGTGGATAAAAATGCATGACGTTATGATAGAGGCGTGTCAAGAACATTCCATAAGGGATGAGTTTATTCTTGGAGCCTTGAAGATTTACAATTCGCCTTGCGAAGAAGTAGGCGAGATTGTATGGTTGTTGTGTTAGCAAACAATACATTATGTGAGCACAACAAGCGGGAAGGATTTCTCGATTTCCCCTAAGACTCCAAACATTTTCACGTAGGATGAGTGCAAGAGGCTTGTGTTAATACAAATAAGCCGTAAAAACGTTTATTTATATTTTACGATCTTCTAATGTTTTGTCGATAACAAACGTAAAATCATTTTAACGAAACAAATAAAATACGTAAATGGTTTGAACTATTAGTTTCTAACATATTAACATTTTCACATGAAACACTAAAACAAGTATAAGTGATTTTATGATTTAGTAATACATATGTACAACAACTAGTGTTTACATATTTGGGTAAAATATACACATAACTAGTATGTAGTATATTGGGGTTATATAAATGGGTAGAAACTTAAGTATCACAACCCATTGGGCAAATACATTGAATGTAGTTGGGTACAACCCAAAGCCCATAACCCATGGACCTTGACCCATAACCCATTGCATGACATCATGCTTATATCATACATGGATAATATCCATAACCCATGGATCAACCCATACCCAAGTGACCAAGTGCATTGCACTCAAAAGATACATTGTATCTAGCTAAAGATCTATGGTTCAACCCATGACCCATGACCCATAACCAAAATACCCATGGGTAAAGGGAGTCCCATGGATCCTTAGCTTAACTGCTACGGATCCCTTGTGGAAGAGATCCGTGGGATCCGGAACATAGAGTTTTCTTCTATAAATAGTGAGCCATTTCTTCATTATTTCTCACCCCTTTCTAACACACTTTCTCCCTGAGTTAAAACTCACTAACCTCAGATCCAAGAGATCTATGTTTGTAGTTTTGTTTTTGTGTGATCTTTTAGGTTCCTCTTAAAGGCAAGATCACCACCTTTGAAGTCGAGCAAGCTCAAGTCCATGAGTTGCCATGCTTCCTCATCATCAAGGCTACTGAAGTCTTCTTGTTGATGATTCCTTTCTTTCTTCAAAAAGTGTAGTGTTGAAGACATTAGTGAAAGATGTCTCAAGTGTCAAGACGAAAATATTAGTGAAGGGTATCTATCGTCCATATCATAAGCACTTGTGGTAGGTGCTTAGAAGTCAAGACTAGAAGCATTAGTGAAAGGTGCTTAGAAGTCAAGACTAGAAGCATTAGTGAAAGGTGCTTAGAAGTCAAGACACAAGACATTAGTGAAAGGTGTCTTGTAGATCTAGTCAAAGGCATTAGTGAAAGGTGCCTTAGATGTACATTCGATATGGTGTGTTTTGATGTACAAGATAGACTAGTATTAGATCCAAGGATATTGATATCCTTGATGATGTTGTAAAGGAGTAGATCTCCTTTGGGATTAGTCGTTGGTGTAGTGTGGTAGTAGTTCCTCCATTGCAATGGAACTAGGTGCTTAGCCTAGTACCTAATAAAGGGTAGGCGGCGTTGTGAAGGTGTAGTTCACCTTGGTGTGAAAGAACTAGGTACTTAGCCTAGTACCTTATAAAGGGTATGCGACGTTGTGTAGGTGTGGTTCACCTTGGTGTGAAAGAACCGGTGGTTAGCCTAGCACCGGAAAAAGGGTAGGCGACGTTGTGAAGGCTTCTCCGCTATAAGGAGATTGGTGTAGTGTTTACGAACTCTCGAGTAGGTGACTCTGGGAGTGGAGTAGGGCAAGGAAGGTGTCCTTTGTAGAACCACTATAAATACTTCGCGTTGTGGTTTTGTGCTTCTTACTCTTATCTTTTCATTACTTACCTTTTTATGCTTGTTTATCAACATCCAACACACACATCCAAATAGATTGACATAAGTCGATCTAAATAGATTAAAGGAAGTTTTAATTGGGAAAACTATTCAACCCCCCCCCCCCCCTTCTAGTTTTCCACATTGGCATGAGCTTCGTTACCAAGTTTCTTGAAGTATATTGTACTTTAAAAACTTGATACGATCCATGGTTAATTGAAAACTACAAAGAAGGTTTTTCATAAAACAAACACCATGTCTTTTAAAACTATATGTTTGGATGTTGATTTGATAACAACATTTTTTTAATTGCACTAATCTTCTTTGTCATGTTGATTAGTCAAAGCTCATACCCACCAAGCTATAGGAATCGCTTGGTAACAAGAATATCTTCCTAAAGAAGGTATCTTAAACGCAAAGGAGCGGGAATCGTCTAAGTGACATCTATTGTGTCATTTGTAAAGACATTCCTAAGTGCGCTAGAGGTATGAATTTCTTTCTATTTTTGCTTGATAATTAAGTATGCCTATCTAGGTATTTATATGATTATCTTTTGTGCTTATACATGTATTACATGAAGCTTCATTAGGAAGCTTTTTTCTCACATACGTGTTAATTCGTCTAAAAATCATCATTTCTCATTCTTTCAATAATAAATTTCTATTCAACTATATTATTTTATATCTGTATCATATCTATGATGAAGTTCACATACGGAGACATTTACTTTGTGTTGTTAATCTACATTGGGGTTATATACCCAATCCTTTGTATCATTCTTAGCATTGAAATGAAATATTATTAACAGTCTAGTTCATCTAGGTTATTATTATCATAATGTGTTTGTCATTCCCTTTGATTTATATGCTTCATATTCTTTCGTGATACATTAGAAGTCATGTATGCATGCTAAAAGAAAATGTAGGATAAAACATTTCTCGTGGTATAAAACTGTAAAACCTATTATTTTATCAAATCTGTTTCTGTTACTACAGATTCACGGATCTCTAAAGTTATACTATCCGGATCCCTTTTGAAAAGGAACCGTGGGATCCGTCCTACTGGAAAACAGGTTTTCATGCAAATTAAAAACCACTTTTCTTCTAAAAGTAATACTCCACTAGTATGTCAAAACCATAAGTGAGTTAAGTGTCTTTCTTGTTAAAAACCATTGTTAATAAAAATCTAGTAAAAACATTAGATAATCATAGGTTGACCACAAACATCATTTTTTTAACTCATCATTTCTATAGGTTCAACTATGACGCATGAATATGAGTTTGATTTTTCACTCACTAGCGTCTACACTCCGAACATCTCCCTTGAACCCAACACACCTGGCAATCATGTCCGTGGGTTCAATAATCTCGAAACCGTCACTTCCATGAAGGACGTATTGTAGACACCTCTCTACAATTCGAAAAGGTATCAATACCTCCTTCCGAGCCATAGGACTAGAATGTCTTCTTGAAATCAACGAGAAGATATGTCCAAGGTTCATAATGGAATTCTTCCGTCAAGTTGAACTCGTTCGTAACAAGGATCGCTCTCTATCTCTTTGGTTTTATATCAAAAACCAAAGTTTACTTTAACCCTTGGGCATTTTGCTCACATCCTCCGGATTCCAAATCATGGACAATGTGCCTTCACCTAAGATTGGTCTCTTGATTCTCTCTTCAACTTTCGTGAAGAAAATAGTCCATATTGTTCACACATACCCTCCCCGGAAGATTTAAATCGCATAATATGCAAACCTCGACCATATTACTCTGATCCAAACATTATCTTCACACGGGACATCCGAGAAGAGTACAAGCCTCTTGCACTCATCCTCGTGAGAATGTTTGGAGTCTTAGGGGAAATCGAGAAATCCTTCCGCTTGTTGTGCTCACATGTTGTATCTGTTTGCTAACACAACAACCATACAATCTCGCCTACTTCTTCGCAAGGCGAATTGTAAATCTTCAAGGCTCCAAGAATAAACTCATCCCTTATGGAATGTTCTTGACACGCCTCTATCACAACGTTATGCACTTCCATCCTCAATTTCAAAGTCCGTTGTACTTGTGAACAAGATGATGGAACCGCTAAACATATCTCTCATGAAGACTTTCTTCATTCTTGATTCCACCAACACTCATCAATTACGTAATGATCCTTCTACGAAAACACTCAAGCAACTTAGTAGTATTTCAAATAGGATCAATCCTTTGTACTCGTGCTTTATCAATGTAATCCAATTTCTTTCATGAAATAAAACATCTTACATTTGATATCATAGTATTAGAAACTAACTATCCGGATATAATGCATTGTCAAGATCATTGCATACCTTTAGTAAAGGTTCTGGCTGAGATGGAGGATCCCAAAGTTTGTGCTAGACGGATCCCTACACTTAGGGAACCGTGGGATCCGGCAAACAGAAAATGCAATTGCAAGCATTATATTTCAAACATATCCTTAGAACACCTCACACTAAGCTAAACATAGTGTCTTAAGGCAAATTAAGTCCTTATCAAGATAGGTAGATCCTTCCTACTCACACATAACTCACCTAGATCACACTCTAAAATGCTTGTAGATCTATCGTTTCATTTTTAATCCATTACTCTTCCGCTCTTAAACTCACACTTTATTTTTCACTTGATCCTCATTTAGCCTTAAAATCTTTCGATTATGGCAAAATTGATCATAAACCATCCTTACCTCAAAATTGATCAAAGTTGATCAAACTCTAGTTTTTCCATCTCAAAGCTTCTAGGATATTTTCCAAAACACTATCCTAAATCACAACCTGATCTCTAGGATCATTTTGCTTCAATTGACACTCTCATCTTTAGTGTCATCCTTGCTCATCCATTGGTACTCATGAAAGTTCCAAATCCTTCCATAAAAGACAATCATTAGCTACATCACTTATTACCTTCAAGTACTTAAGCACCCCTTCATTTAAGACACTTAGGAGGACTGAAACACTCAAGATGATATAGATCTTAGATCTTAGAAACATCATTTCCACTCTTTCATAGCTGCTGAGAGCCGGATCCCTAGGATTACCGTGGGATCCGGATGACAGTTTATGTCAAATCTTGCTAAAAGAATCATTTCAACTCATCTTTCTAACTCAAACACTCCATCTCATCTTAAATGAGTTCCTAGATCAGTGCAAACTCTGAAGTTGACTCTTGTGCATGTTAATCATCACATTCCAATGAATCCTAGTGGCTTAAGGCTTAAAAGCACTTGCCAAATCTCTTGGTTTATAAACCACTTTGTTAGGACCTCCATAGTCATCACCTTCATCCTAACTTTCAGCACTTTAGAAATCCTTACAAACCTCTTGAAATCATCTCATCGATAGGAAAACCCCAAGTAGTAACCTATCCACCAAAGAACCACCCAAGAAAAGGGCTCGTGTTATACACGAAAATCTCTCTCAACCGAATCATCTCGGTCAAGCCAACAAATGATAGGATCTTTACTCAACCAATCAAACCAATTCCTAAAAGGATAGTACCCACAAAACTACCTATGCCAAACACCACCATACCTCCTAGGCCAAACAATATCATCTCCACTAAACCATCACCATTGGTTCCTAGAGCTATCTCATTTACATCCCACTATCATCACCACACCTCTACAATTTAGAGGACTTGCCTCCTAGGCCGTCTCATCCGCCTCCGCGACAACATTCTCCTCATTAGGAGGAATAATAATACAAAATCAAGGTGTTGAGTCAACACTTGCTCCGGCTTCCTTTTCGCCGTTTCCATCATATAATCCCATTTGGATTATGAGAAATCATCAAAGTCAACCACCCGACCATATGGAAGTTGACACTTCTCTACCACCACCATCATTCTTGGTCGAGCCATTCTCAAATGCGCCTCCACCAATTCCTCCATCGTTTGAAGCTCCACAAGCCGCTTCACTTGATCCTTCGCATCAAGCCATTTCATTTCTTCCACCACCACTACCTAGCCATGACAAAGATTGCTATCATTGTCAACATGTTGAAAGTTTGATACATGAAGTACGAGAAGACCAACGTTTCATGTTCTATCATCTCGAACGTTTCGACGAGATTAAACCTATACAAAACTTGAGCTAGAAGATTTTAGTGGTGTCCAAGCATCAAGCGATTGTTGGTTTAGAAATTCCTAGCCATGTATTTTCTTATTTTCTTTGTTTTTAGAGTCATGTATATCATAACTCTAGTTTTATTAAATGAAATTACATGCTACTTGTTATTTTTCTGAGCATATGATTACATTGTATTCATATTTCATTTTTTTTGTGATAACATTACTTGTTATATCACCTTTGCTGAAATTAATCATTAGCTAATACGGATCCCTGTTGAATACCTAGAGGATCCTTACTAGGAGGAAATGTGGGGATCCGTGAAGACAGAAAGCTATTTTCTACTAACTTGGACCACATTTGCAGGAAATTATGAATTATACTTGCTTTCTAACCTTACACATGAAGACTTTGACATCCTAAAGCTAGGGGGAGCTTTATGTCAAAGCAATACATTGCAAATTACTTGCAATACTAGGTTTACATTTCGTGACATCCCCTTGCAAAATTGCAATCATCAAGGGGAGCACATTCGTCACTTAGACGAATCTTTTGCAAACTTACTTGCAAACAAACTAGATTAGTATCACTTTCTTGGCGCCCTTACATAGGGATGGACTCGTCAAGGGGGAGTAAAGGCGAGATCCTTTCCCGTTACTTGCTCTCTATTTTTATTTTCTTTTCTTTCACATGTTTTTCTTAAAAACAATGTGTTGCTTTCTTCGAACACTTTTTGTTTCGACAAAAAGGGGAGAAGAAGTAAAAACTACAAATTCAAACTTTTCGAATTTTAGTTTTTCCTTAAAATAATTTTATGTTTTGTCATCAACAAAAGGGGAGATTGTTAATACAAATAAGCCGTAAAAGCGTTTATTTATATTTTACGATCTTCTAATGTTTTGTCGATAACAAACGTAAAATCATTTTAACGAAACAAATAAAATACGTAAATGGTTTGAACTAATAGTTTCTAACATATTCACATTTTCACATAAAACACTAAAACAAGTATAAGTGATTTTATGATTTAGTAATACATATGTACAACAACTAGTGTTTACATATTTGGGTAAAATATACACATAACTAGTATGTAGTATATTGGGTAATATAAATGGGTAAAAACTTAAGTATCACAACCCATTGGGCAAATACATTGAATGTAGTTGGGTACAACCCAAAGCCCATAACCCATGGAGCTTGACCCATAACCCATTGCATGACATCATGCTTATATCATACATGGATAATATCCATAACCCATGGATCAACCCATACCCACGTGACCAAGTGCATTGCACTCAAAGATACATTGTATCTAGCTAAAGATCCATGGTTCAACCCATGACCCATGACCCATAACCAAATAACCCATGGGTAAAGGGGCGTCCCACGTCCCTAGCTTAACGCTAGACGGATCCCTTGTGGAAGGGATCCGTGGGATCCGGGGAACAGTAGAGTTTTCTTCTATAATAGTGAGCCATTTCTTCATTATTTCTCACCCCTTTCTAACACACTTTCTCCCTGAGTTAAAACTCACTAACCTCAGATCCAAGAGATCTATGTTTCTAGTTTTGTTTTTGTGTGATCTTTTAGGTTCCTCTTAAAGGCAAGATCACCACCTTTGAAGTCGAGCAAGCTCAAGTCCATGAGTTGCCATGCTTCCTCATCATCAAGGCTACTGAAGTCTTCTTGTTGATGATTCCTTTCTTTCTTCAAAGAAGTGTAGTGTTGAAGACATTAGTGAAAGATGTCTCAAGTGTCAAAGACGAAGATATTAGTGAAGGGTATCTATCGTCCATATCATAAGCACTTGTGGTAGGTGCTTAAAAGTCAAGACAAGAAGCATTAGTGAAAGGTGCTTAGAAGTCAAGACTAGAAGCATTAGTGAAAGGTGCTTAGAAGTCAAGACACAAGACATTAGTGAAAGGTGTCTTGTAGATCTAGTCAAAGGCATTAGTGAAAGGTGCCTTAGTTGTACATTCGATATGGTGTGTTTTGATGTACAAGATAGACTAGTATTAGATCCAAGGATATTGATATCCTTGATGATGTTGTAAAGGAGTAGATCTCCTTTGGGATTAGTCGTTGGTGTAGTGTGGTAGTAGTTCATCAATGGCAATGGAACTAGGTGCTTAGCCTAGTACCTAATAAAAGGTAGGCAATGTTGTGAAGGTGTAGTTCACCTTGGAGTGAAAGAACTAGGTACTTAGCCTAGTACCTTATAAAGGGTAGGAGATGTTGTGTAGGTGTGGTTCACCTTGGAGTGAAAGAACCGGTGGTTAGCTAGCACGGAAAAGTGCGTGACATTGTGAAGGCTCTCCTATAAGGAGATTGGTGTAGTGATTCTGAACTCGAGTAGGTGACTGAAGTGGAGTGATAGAACAGGAAGGTGTCCTTGTAGCCAACCACTATAAATACCGTGTTGTGGTTTGTGCTTCTTACTCTTATCTTTTCATTACTTACCTTTATATGCTTGTTTATCAACATCCAACACACACGTCCAAATAGATTGACATAAGTCAATCTAAATAGATTAAAAGAAAGTTTTAATTGGCAAAACTATTCAACCCCCCGTTCTAGTTTTCCACAAAACCCATGTTCTTTGTTGTTGATCCTTGATAGTAATCAGTCTTTACTAAAAATGATATAGATATTTGACTTATTCTCTGAAGGTTGTTTAATTTTCACTCCATGTTTTAAACTTCTATATCATAGGAATAATTCTATCACATAACCAAGTTCTTTGTAATTAATGATTTTAATGTGCACATGGCCGTTGACTATGAAGCGTAAGCCATAAAATCTTCTTAGTTTTAATTGTAATGAGTTGAAGATTGCCGCGATGTAGAGTGAAAACACTATGTTCCTATCTAGGCTTTAAGAGGCTTTGTGATTTAATCAAATTATAATTTTGAGTTACATTGTAAAATGGTGTCCGTAAATTTTTGAGTATGGTTACACATTTGGCCTTACCTCTCCTACAATCACATCTTAAAAGCAGTTACGGTTGTCTTGAGACACAATCAACATTACTTGATTTGCATTACTTGATTCATATCTTTGGCAGATATTTCTTGAGTTCTCTTTCTCCTTTCTCCATTTGCTCCTTTTGTTGGATATTGGATTTCACAAATACATCAAACCATTAACACAAATTAGGTATAAGTGGAATTCTAGAGAGAGAAAATTAGAGGTTTAGGGAACTTAGTGAGAGAAAGTGAAAGATATTATTATGAGCTCCAAATCTCTACCTTGGGAGGTAGAGAGTATTTATAATCTTACATAAATGCAGCCACTGCTTGAGAACGTGGATCGGGCATCTGAGTGGGTAAGAGACCGTCCAGGTCCTCCACGGTTGTTATAACAAAATACTACTTAACTAAATATAACTATGACTAAAAGCATTCTAAGATTACATATACTTGGGTGACCAGGCTCTTTAATACAGGAATTTCTAATTCCTAACAATCTCCCCCTAAGGAGGTCACCTCAAACATATACTAAAATGACATTGAATACAATCGGATATTACATTAACAATTGATCTTGCATTCTTGATGTAGTACTTTGCTCAAGCTTCGTAGTCATTGATTCCACTCATTGCATGTTTGGTTAATCAAGTGGAGGTCTTTCTTGATCACGTGATAATAATGTTGAGCTTGTTTTGAGATCATCGGCTAATAGAAAATCTACGATACATCCATTGTGGTGTTGGTATTATGTGATGATGTGACTTTCGGACGGACCGACATGCTCACATTACGGATCATGATATTTTCTCATGAGTAAGGCAGCATTTCGTTGAATCATGATATTGGCGGCCGGCGTAGCATGGAGTGAAAATATCCGAGTCATTGATGCACTAATCATGATTTCTTTTGAGATGAATGTGTTAGGTGAGCATGCGGCTATGGATTGACCGCTCCATTACGATCATTTGCAAGCGTCGGGTGTACACCGCATAAAGACGGTTAGCAATAAAGCGCCGCGAAAGGTCTTTGATCACTTCGATGAATTGAATTACGGCCCGTTCCCGTTGATCGGTACAAGTCTTGTGATCGGTATAATTCCGAATTTCCTTGGCCAGTTTGTTTGCTGCATTTGTTCCTCAAACCGGAGCGCGTCTCAAAGAAGACAACGAGTTGATGAACCAATTCACGTCCCGATTGATGAAAAGAGATTTGAAAAACAATCGTGTATTGCTCAATAGAAATTGTTTTTGCAATATAACGAGGGTTTTAATGAAAATCAATTATCAATCATAAAACACCTTTTGATTGGAAAAATTAGTACACGATTGAAGGCGTCTAATGAAAAGAGTTTTAAAGCACAAAGACCGGTTTTCAAAGGTATCAGTCAATCCATAACTTTGAACGAGATTGATTCAAAAGATAAACCCCATTGTTTTACATTGGTTGTCATGGTTGATCTGTATAATAGATCTCACATGCCACCTACCGAGAACTTGTTAGATGTTGGCTCGAGCTTTCCATCTTCAGGTGAATATGTAAACACATCACTTTCGGATGTTACGGCAATACCACAAGGATAATCGTGGGACTCAAGATATAATCTCTCTTTCCACATTGTGTAACGAGAGAGTCTTCATTGAAAGTGTCCTAATGAGATTTATTGATGATCTCGTGGCACTAGACTCAATTGTGCATATTTGGATCCTATATCAGAGACTAGGGAGAGGGTCCTCCTCTTCAATATCAACAATCTCTAAGAGAAAGTCGATAGATAATGTAGGTTCCACGTGAGAATGAAACAAGTCCTTTTAAGAGGAACTTGAGTGGTTTGGAAAGTTGAAGTGCGGTCGTCCAGGGTCCATGACGTCTTGTCTTCAATACCGATATTTACCATGTTAGCATATGAATTGAACCGGTTTTGCGACCTAAGGTTGAATAAAGGGGCTATTTGTTTTCACCCTTTACTCATTCAATTCTTTTTAATTCTTCAACCCCTTGATTAACTAGACTTCATAGCAAGAACCTTTTGGGTTTATTCGATTACTAGCTTCGGTTTTAGTCAGCACTCTTCCCATCTCATTTTCTCCTTTTTATCATCGCCTAAGAACTCTACACTAACTAGTGGATAGTAGGTAGATCCCTCGATTCTGGCGGATCATGGGAACACATACCTAACCTTATCATCCTTATATCACCGTACATAACGTAAAGTTGGTCGGTCTATTAGGTATTGTTCATCTTCCATATGGAACCAATTGAAAACCATTTGAAAATCAATCAGGATACTTGTGAAATATTATCAAAACATTTTTGAATTGTTTTGATATCTTTAGAACAAGTGCTCCCCTCAACATGTGCATCAAATGTTTGAAATCGTTTTTACACAGGAGGCAAGATGAAGAATTTACTTCTTTGATTACCTTTTTCTAAAAGATATCAACATCACTTCCCTGATAAAATCAAGAAGATAAAGGCATTGGGAAGGATGAGGTTTTCATAAGTTTGCTCCCCTCAATATGTGCCTCGAGATTTTAAAGAGTTTTGCATAAATTGATCCGCCGTTTCAAATCATGGTTTTAAGATAGATGCTCCCCCTCAACATGTACATGGAAAATTTGAAATCATTTGGCACATGTGGGAAGGACTGATGTAATACGTCCTCATAAAACCATTTACCGAATAATCGGTTTAAATCAATTTAAATCACACATTCTCCCCCGTCACAATTATCAAATCATTTGAGATTTGTGATCTCTTATAGATTTAAATTGATTTTGAAAGCTTTAAGGAGAATTGTGACTTGATTATGAAAGCGTTTTTAGCGTTGGATCGATTTTAAGACTTTAAACTCCATTGATAAAACATGTATGTACATCTTTTGAAAAATAATTTAATGCCAAATAACTTTTTAATTTAATTGAAATCATTCTCCCCTCACTCAATGACATAGGTTGTTGATTGAGAGATAAGATTGACAAATAAGTCTGATGATTATAAAAAAATAGAGAGTTATTTTTTCAAAGCATTTAGTTTTAATAAATGTTTATAGAATCAGAGCATGGAATTTGAAAACATGGTAAAACATGGCTCTGTTCTTTATTTTAAAAGGGTTATTGCACGAAAATGACAATAACCATTGTTTCTCTTTCTCCCAAAAATATTTTTTGATTTTTTTTTTTTTTAAATTCGAACAACATCTAAAGTCCCGTGTCATTCTTTTAATGACAACATCAAGTAGATATTATTCAGTCGAAGCATGACAAAAGACAATATTTTTTTGAAGATTTTTCGAATTTTCAAATTTTTATGGATTTTGAAAGTTTTATATTTTTCTATTTGATTTTTTTTTTTTTTTGAAGGTTTTATAATTTTGTATTTTGTTTTTCGAATAAATATTTACAAGAGATAAATTAGTTTAAGTGAATGATGAAATGAGCAAGATAAAGATATCGAACTGACCCGTTGTAGAAGAAAGGAATCAACATCTCTTAAACTTTAAGCCACCAAAGCATTTGAGGCTTAAGAAAATCGTGCTGACATGAGCCTTCTCAATTTGAATCTTTGGTAGCTTCCCCAATGAACAAACATCGAATAAAGATACCTAAGAAGTAGAGTTGAATAGCGTTCTCATTGATTGAAGCTCGGCATTCCTGAGAACTTACCGAGTAACAAGTTGAAACATTGATCGTCTCGGTGGTTATCAAATCAGGATTAGCGATTACGGAGATCACATGAACTTGTGCATAGATGTACATTACTCCGAGATTGACGGTTGTCTATTTGGAGAACAATATATCAACATCTTCATTTTACCAAGTGCATTCGGTTATATAACATATAACAATCGGCACATAATGTACACATGTATACCAACAAGAGTAGAGAGCGATGACATCCATGTAACATGTTGAGTCACTAATCATCTCTGTGGATGTCAACACAAAGTAGCGAATTAGCTTCGTTCAAGTGAACATGTTGTGCATATAACTTGAGAAAGCACTTTATCATAAACCCATATATAAGATGTCAGATGGCGGTATCATCTCACGTTCAAATATTCTTCTCACATTTCTTCCAATGAACACTAAAGTAACAAAAACCAAGGTCTCGAGACCACTTCCCCAAATAGTTGGAATAATATATCCTTCCCCAAATGGTTTTGATACCTGGTGACAAAACATAATATATCCATAAACTTGAAATCTTGTGAGAAGAAATCAAATAGCCCAAATGAATCACAGAGAATCAAGCTGCTACATAAACTCTCTCGACTATCTTTATCAACCCATATGTAGACAATTTGGAAGTACTGTTGAAGAAACCCAATATACCAAACTTGAAATGAAATTGAATTCCGTGTTGTGTCTTAAGCTTGCACTTAAAGATGGAAGCGGTGTGAGGAAGTATGCACCAAGCAAATCTCTTAAGTACTCAATACTCAATTAAAGTATGAGACATTTACACCTCTTGTGATTATCCATAGCGTAATATCACAGCGTGACCTTGAGTAAAACAAGCGTAACTCTAATAGTGATAGTTAACGGTCTTCAACCATCCACCTTTTCTAGCTGGTAACTAGATAAGAAGACAACTCTAATTCAAGCTCGAGCAAGTTATCAAATAAGATCCATGCCTTGAGCGTCAACTTCAACCTCAAATAAGTGATAAAAGGTAGCAGTAATCAACTTGTGTCAAATGACCAACATGTGAATAAACATACAACCGGATGTACATTCACCCTTGAATTGAGAACAAATGATGCCTCAACATCAATGTATTCTTCCTAAAAGTATTCATGTAGAGGCTGATATGGAGGATACACCAATAACTTGGCGGATGGAGGTAGACATTTTCCTTGAAGTTCATGTGGTTGATTTATAGCATGCACGATGAGAGGAATAATAATCCATGAAGATTTGACAAAGGAATACCAAAAGTGGATCATTATTCATGAACAATAATCCGTGAATATTTGGCAAAGGAATACCAAAAAGCGGATCATTATTCATGAGTGCAACTGCAATATTATGATAATCATTATCAATGCCTTGAGGAATAACTAGAGATAGGGCTTTTTGAGTAGTGTGAGTTGTACTTCTTTGATGATCATCAAACATATCTTGAACTCATGAATCACAAACAATAAATTACATTTATCCTTAGTGGAAGTAAACATTAGGCATTGGAGGAGAGTCATCAAACTTTAAGTCGTATAACCATTATTCAAACATCCATCATCATTTAGTATATTCCTTTCTTCTCATAAATCCCATTTATCCTTAGTAAGTGAGACTCATCAAACTTTAAATTAAATATAACCATTATTCAAACATCCATCATCATTTAGTATATTCACTCTTTCTCCCCCTAAAATTGCATCGAAGTTGCCATTTTTGATTTAGCAGGTGAATAAGAATATACATTAATGAATGTAGATCCATTTGATATTTGAATGAGCATGGGCATGACTTTTGATGAAGAATGTAGATGAGATGGTCATAAACATGAAGATTTCTCTTCTTCGAAGATAAAAGCGCCTTTGAAGCGTACACTTTTCTTTTCTTTTCTTTGAGGAGCGGGGCTGAGAGTGTTATCTGCGGATGCCATAATGATGAAGTCACGAGGCACGAGGCGATGTGAGCAGGCGTCATTGTTAAGAGCCAATCATATGTTTAGAACGCCCCGAATCCAAATACCAAAGGGCGATTTTGCACTATTTGGACAACTGAAGAAGATAGAGAATTGGAAACATTGGATCCCCGCGTCTTTGATGGGTTCCTTTTGGTTAACCAACAATCTTTGAATCGTGAGAAACCCTAGGTGCAATGTCATTTGTCACTAGGAGCTAAACTAGTAGAAGCATCTGACTTAGTCGAGGGACATTTTGTGCTTAATGGGATTATTCTACCGGTTGGCTTCAAACCTTAGAGCTACTCTAGGCATAGTGGATCTAGTTAAGGGCAAGGTTTGCCATTAGTGAATATTCAACTGTTGGCTTCCACGAAATCCTACATTGGTAAACCTTCAGTAGGTTTCGGGATTGCTTAACTTTTATCTCCAAACTTTCTTAGCGGGTTATGAATTTTAGACCTCGAAATAACACATCACATTTATCATGATTACCAGAAATTAAACATTTTTTTTTGCATGTTTTTGCTTGACGAGGCATAAGGCCTCGAATTAATTTTAGTAAGCTTAGAGCTAATACTAGAACTAACAAGATTCTTTTTGTTCAAATCAAACTTCTTGTCCCTATGGTGTTCTTTCACTTCCTTATCATGATCACTTTTAGTTTTCGTAATCCTATCCTTAACTGCATAGCTTCTAGGTTTTGACCCGCTAACTTTAGTGTCAATCTTAACATCATAGAAATACGATGGGAACATTACATGGCTTCACTACTACGCATTCACGGTCTAGAAGTCTTTGGGATGCGAAATTCTAGGAGGCACATCACGGGTTGCTTGCTTGAATTTAGATATGGAACAAGGCATATCAAGGGTCACATGCTTGGCTTTAGGCATAGAACGGATTTCCTGTTTGGCACTAGGCATAGAACAAGGCTTCACTACTTTGCCTTTTTCACCTAAGGGTTTTGGACATGTTGCAATTACACATTCAAGCAGCTCTTGAGATCGTTTGGGCTGGAGGCAATGACCTAATTTCACTATCAAGAGGTTTGTTAATGAAATCCTCTTCGACAATCTCACGAGACATTCTAGACTATCCTTAAGGTGACTACATGTCATGAAAAGCATGTTCATTATTCCTAAGATGAGGAGGAATATATTTAAGCATCACGATGTATTTGCAATCTAAGGTGACTTTGAGACAACATTCTTATTGAAAGTGGTAGTTTCCCATTTCCTGACTTCTCTCGATTCTCAATTTCCTTTTGTAAAGGCGTTACTTTTTAGTTATTTTGGTCACGGGTGACTTTTATTGAATCATATAACTCTTTAAAATGTCATTTAACTTTTCATTTTAACAGAAAACTCTCGTTTTCCTTTTGTAAGGCATTAACTAAGTTTTGAAGATGAAAAGTTTGAAATTCGAGAATCTAAAGGAGGCATTTGGGATCAGTCACTTCCTTCTTTTCACCTTTAGGTTGTGAGACTTGGGTTTTCAATCTTACGATCGTGTTCAATGAGCTCGAATACATTCATCACGTTTGCTAATTTCAAAAAGCGCATCAAATTGAGGAGCATCAAGGATGTCTTGATATTTGAGTTTTAGCATTCTTTTTAGATGTTGATATTTTAATTGCAAAGCAAGATGCTCAACTTCCAATTTAGAAAAGCTGTTTCACGGGTTATCATGATCATCTGTTCAATTTTCTCATGCAATTTAGAATTAGTTTTTTCAAGCTCAATGACACGATCATGGGAGACTTTCAGAACAACAGATAATTCATGAAATTGAGAAGCATTAATGGAACAATTAGTAGCGTGTAAAAACACATCTTGAGTAATACATTCTGAAATAAGATTCTCATTCAAGGTATGCAAGTTCTTCCTCTCAATCTCATTATATTTTAATTCTCGCTCATAGTTACTAACCTCAACTATCATTGCATCTAATTCCTTTTCCATTTTCTTTAATATCGATTTTATCCCTTTTTAAGACTCTCAAAATGATCTTTTAGTTGTTTAAAGAAAGGCATGACCTCAGTTAGATAGCATTCTTTTGTTTGTTCAAAAACCCTTTCCCCTTGATTATCCGGTGGGTGTGATCCTTTTCTTACAAGTTTTCTCAAAATCGACAAATAGTTGAAGAATAACATATTGACTGATTAAGGTCTTGCTCTTAGTGGCATTAGTTCTAGGAACTAAATGCATTGGTGTGGAGGAATCACGATTAAGCTTTAGGAATTTCCTACAGGGGATTCTTTTCAACAAGATTTTGACTTTTGCAAGTCCATATCCTTTTTCGGAACACTTGTTCGAGGTCATAGAGTCCGAGGCTTAAACATGTTTAAGGATATCCAATTTTCCTTAGTGTAATCATGGGGTTTTATCGTTATCTTGTTCTTTTTACACTCGGGATCTTCTAGCTTCTTATTCATTTTCTCCCTAGTGACTTCATCTGATTTCTTATCTTCCTCGGATTACTCGAGCAACTAGGTTTGTCTAGGCTTAAGGATCTCATTACCATCATACAGCACCTTATGAGCTTCTCTAGCCTTTTTACAAGCCTCAGGGTTTGGTTCATTAACTAAGGCAACACTATGTTGTATACTTAGAACTCTACTTAGTGATCATGTGACGATCTGAATGGAATTGTTTCCTTGTATGCATACAACTTATTTTTCAAGCTTGTTTTCAAAGTCTTTAGATTAGAAAAATCATTCAAAAGTTTTGACTCCTTAGCACTAAATTCTTGCTTAAGCACTTTAACAATTTCCTGAAGTTCTTGTTTTGCTTAGCGGTTTAGAAAACTTTTCTTGTAAGAGAATTTACTCTTGTTTTAATACTTCTTCTCTAAACCTACTTTTCCTAATAGTTATGTGGGCATCCATTTCACGCTCGGTGGTCAACTCAAACTTAGCATTCATTCAAAATAGCAACTTGATCTTTATATATGTTAAGCTTTCGGTTGTATGGGAATCATCGAGCACAAATCTGCAGCTCACATGCGTTCATAATCATCATTTTGAGTAGAAGATGCACAACTAGGTACGAAACTTCCATGCAACACCGGCATTGACATACGCGGTACGTAGCGGGTGCATCTCTATCTTAGGTACATCGAAGCTTCATGGAGCGTTCCTTTGCGTTAACTTACCGCGGGTTGTGTGCAGTACCTCTCTCTTGTGAATTTGAGCACGAAGATTCCATTTTGCATTATCGACTCATCATTTTTGTTGTCGCGACATGCGCCGGCAACACGATTCTTCATGAATACATTACCCAACTTATCACAACATTCTTTCATCACTTGACACTCATTCACGTCTTCATTCTTTTGTGCGATTCTTCAATGTACTTTTCACATTATCCATGAGTTGGATAAATGTTTGATAATTCACAATTTCCATTCCGGTATGTTTTTGAAGGAAATTCGGTCAAGTGTTGATAAATGTGAATATTCCCCATGATGAATGGTCGAAATTGTTTGTAGATTACTTGAAGAACACTTTGGAACCATCCTTATGAACCTTTTCATTGGTGCGGCTTTAAATGTTCTAAGTTCAACGCAGCTTCTCTTCAATGTAGGTAAGTCTGGCGGGAAAAAGAAGCACTACATGTTGATCCCCAGCTATGGATACTTGGTACGTATGAGGTGCGAATGAAGTAGGCGATAGGGCAATCTTTGCATTCCATTTTCATGGCATTCTAGCGAGGTGCAATTCATTCTCATTGTACTTTCGAACATGAAGATCTCACATCCTCATTGTTTAATTCAAACATCTTTAATGGTTGGGTAGCATTCATTAACATTGTTGTCCCGAATCATACAATTTAAGCACTTACAAAATCAGATTGGGTGTAAGTAAGACATGATGTGGTAGAATGCCGGGATTTTACAAGTCTATGATTTAAGCGAAATAGAATCTTTCGGGATTTTACTAAAATCAAGACCAAGCCGTTAAGCAATGACCATGGAATGTGTTAAGATGGCCGATGGATCGACACAATGATGAAGCAGTGTGTTATATGATTGTTTGTGGGATAAGCGAGAGATGTTGTTTGGTTGTGATTGGGTTGGTTGTTGCGCGATTTTATGGAGAAATTTGATCTAAAATCTTAAAACTCATAACTTCCTTTTCGGGAAGGATTTGGGCCTCGAAAAATTAGTTTCCACGACATCATGGTGGCTTCACAATATTGGGGTGCGCTTTGGCGGTATTTATTTGAAAGCAGATTCTGGATCAAAGAGTTATGGCCGTTTGAAGTTTTGGCGTAAATCAACTTTAGTCAAACCTCTTCTTGTAAAATCAACCAAGTAAGCTATAAGATTATGCACACCAAGTAAGCTAACACCTAATTAGCGCTACACCACCAAAATTAAGCTAAAGTCCCAGTCGCTAGACAAATGCAAATCAGCTAAGTAGTAACTTCGCTAAGCCTCAAAGTATATAGCAAAATTTTGGCGGCAATTACAGCTACTTTCAGTAAGCTAAAGATTCAAGTCGCTAAAGAGCAACTGCTTCTGAGACCAAGTCGCTACCCATATGTAAGCTACCCGAGTGGAGAGTCTTATGCTGATGTCCTAGGTCTAGTTAAGCTAGCTCCAAAATGTAACTTCGCTACAAAAATATGAAGCAAATTAAGCTCTGAGAAAGATATACCATGAGCGAGTAAGCTAACTTGAAAAACTTAAAACACACTTTTCAATCCAAAACAACCCAACCAACGATGATTCATCCTTCCAAATCACAACCTAAACACTTATGATGATCCTAAACACAAAAATACAATCAAAATCCAAACTTTAACACAAGAAATCAACGGATGATGCAAAAACCACTAAACTTTTTCAAACTCAAAAACCACCTAAAACCACTAGAAATCCAAAGATGTGCAAGATATGATCTAACCATGGCTCATGATACCAATTGTTGGATATTGGATTTCTAAACATCAAACCATTAACACAAGGTAGGCATTATAAGTGGAATTCTCGAGAGAGAAAGTTAGAGGTTTAGAGAACTTAGTGAGAGAAAGTGAAAGATATTATTATGAGCTCCAACTCTCTGCACTTGCAGGAGGTAGAGAGTATTTATAGTCTTACATAAATGCATACACAGAGGCGGATCGGGCATCTGAGTGGGTAAAGACGAATCAGATCCTCCCGCGGTGTTACTTAACAAAATACTACTTAACTAAATATAACTATGACTCTGAGCATTCTACGATTACATATACTTGAGGTGGCCAGACTCTTTATCTAGGGAATTTCTAATTCCTAACACCTTTTCCCACATTCATTTGAGGTTTTAGTCTGATGTATCACGATCCTCAACAACCTCCTTATATTGTACTTTATCATTAAGTTATATCTTATTTATTTGTTGCTTATTGAAGATTTTCTTATTACTAGAATGAAGTATCTCGGTTTGCAAGGATGATTAGTGGGGAATTAGAGAACAATGGAGGGATAAGTGGCAGGCTCTGCTTCTTGGATCTCGGGACTTTTTTAAGTAGGGAAGTGGTTTCGGGGATCAATGATCAATTGTGCTGGCGTGAAACTAATGTCACGAATACTTTGTCATTATTATGCATGTAGCATCTCTTCTATCATTTTTGCTATAATGATGTTTTTTTTCAAGATAAACCATTCAAAATGCTCAAAAAAGTGGTTGGAAACTATAATTTAAAAGATTTTGTTTGATTACAAAAAAAAGAGTATGAAGTAGCCCTTGTTGGTGCTTTTGGGAGGAAAAGGACAAGGACATCATGGAGATGCTAGCTACAGAAACTTCGAGTGCTCTCACCGCAGTGGTATGTAACACTACAATTTGATATTTTAGAGGAAGAATTTTGGAACTAGAGAAGCATGATGGAGTCAGGCGGAGGCAGGCCAGAACAAGCATCAAGCGAAACACAATCCGACTCAGGCAGAGCAAGCGGACTAACATGATTGGGACTTTCGGGATCAGACGTTCTGGATTTGTCTGCATTTTGTTTGTTGTTTTAGTTTTCATCGTCGACCCGATCCAGAACAAGCGAGCAGGCCCAGCAGGAAAACACAAACCGACTCCGACCGAACAAGCGGAAAACTAACATGATTGAGGACTAAAAAGGTCCGGATTCAGGATGGGTCGGTTTTACTCCACTATTGGAGCATACGCACGAATGGTTTGTTCGGGTTATTTTCATACTATTTGGTTGAAAAGTTAAATCAAAAGGCACCTTGGGAAAAGTCATCTTATAAAATAAATTTTCTTTGGATAAAAGTTTTTTGAGCCTTCGAAATTTTTAAGCCATTTTGTACTTTGAACCAATAACCGTAGCTTGTTTTAGATTTTAATTTTTAGTCATTTTGTATTTTAGGAAGAGTAGGCAAAACAAAGGGAAGAGAAGCGGGCCACGAAAATGAGATTAAGATTTGCGTGAGTGCAATAAAGAAACTTGGAGGGTTGGGTGCAGTAAAATCTCTGTTTGAGACACACTTGCTTAAAGAGAAGGAAGAAGAATTCAAAGAGCTAGAAGTCCTACTTTTCACTTGATTTGATAGGAACCAAAGATGTCACAAGATTTGCCATGGAAAATTTCTGCGATTAAAAAGAGAGAATCAGCGAGGAAAGCATGACTTTCTTATTTTATATAAAATGATACTTTCAAATTTTAACTCATCCTAAGTTCATGTTTAAATTTCTGAATTGCACACTCATTTATACATACAAGATTTACAAGAGATGGGTTGCTTGTTCACAGTGCGGCTTTCTTTGCGGTGATCATCATGAAGACCTTAAAACTTTTGAACTAATAGGTGCAGCGTGGCTAACACACACCCAATTCTTGTTTGAAAAGACCTAAAGAGCATATAAAAACCTTGAGGCTAGACAGATTTGGATTAGAAGGATAGATTGTAGATACATTGAAACATGTTTTCAAATTTATAATATCTCAAGCTGGGTGTAACTTTCATATTAGAATGTGGCAAGTTGTATGCACCTTTTGTTCTTATTATTTCGGGCAAAATGTGTTAACATGAGAATGAGTTCATCAATATCTTTTATTGAAAGCTGCTTAAATAAGTTGATCAAAACAACCACCAAAGGAATACAGGTCAAATGTATTCGTTCACATCATTCTGCCTACTAAACTTCGCATGATGCAAAGCAATAAGACTATGATTGTGATGATATACTTATTTAGTCATATTTAACACCACCTTATAGCAAGTCTTTCTTGATTGAAAAAAAAGTGGACACAAAGTGTTCTGCGGTGAAACTGCGTGACATCATCATTTAATGCCTCAGCTTGAAAGCATTAAAAACAAGCGAAAAGAGACATTGCTTTACAACAAAGACAATAAGCAGCTGAAAGCTTCAAAATGGCAATATCCTTTTTGTATACATATCATGTAAATTGGTGACAGAAGACCAAATGTATATAAAATTCCCAAGTGAAGGGTTATACTTTGAACATCTTCTAATAAACTTTAGTTAAGAAACTTGTATCAAAAGCCTTGACGACAACCTTATATGAAGGTTTCCATTTCTCAAATTGAGACTCATGACAATGCGGTCTGTGTGGAGAACTTTTGGATGTAATGTTAGTCTTGCTACCACCGTCTCTAAGATTTTTCCACTTATTTTTTCCGTCAGGACTACACTTATTCTTTGATCCATATCCTTCAACTTTTGCTGAACCATTGCTTCCCCCGAGAAGGGTTTATATATTCACTTTTTGCTTTGTGAAGGGAGAGCTCCATGGGATCCAAGATATATATTTTTTTCTTACGTCTTAGCTTGCACCAAATAGACCAGCTTATATTTTTAGGGCTCCTTAAAGAGCTCTTACGATTCAATATAAATTGACATTCCAAAGAATGGTCGGATCCTTGGAACACTCGCTTGGACACTATAGACTTGGCTGAGCTTAGGTCACCAAAATCTTCTTTTCTAAAGCGAGATAAAGAAAATAGACATTATTGTTACGTGCGTATATACGAGATAAAGCATCTTGTGGTGGAAGAGAAATATTATTTTGGCCTTCATATAACAACCGCCATATAACAGACCAATCTAAATCTAATGCTACCATACTGCACGAAAGTTTGAACCTTGTTACAAGCCAACATGGTAGACTTGCGGTTGTTCTTCAACCATCGAAGGTATATAACTTTGAGTTGACTTCCATTCTTTTCCACAAACTCCTGAAACAACCTATGAATAGATGTTTCTCAAAATTTCATATATATAGGCGTATAATGCTTGAAACTTGACATATGAGATTATCTTAAACAAATTAAAAAACTCACCTCTTAGCGTTATTTGATGGCACCAAAATTCCTACTTAGCCCTTTGCAAGAAACTAAAAAATATATAATAAAATTACAAAAATAAAATCCGGATACAACCATGTATTAAAGCAATGTAAGAGATCACACAAAGCTTTTAATATGATATCATAAATTAATTTAAAAAGAATGAAGTATAACACATAGGAAAATCCAATATACATTTCACATTAAGTATGGATTCTCTATTTGAGCCTTTGTCACAACCACTTAGTAGAACCTTTAAAACTGCGGTACCAAACAGGTAAATTCTAATAAAATGATAAGATTGCAAACATTAGCAACTCAGTTGAAAAAGTCAAGGTCCTTTGGCTGCTTCCTAATTCTCCCGTGGTAAAAAACAAGAACTTGAACGGTCTTCATAACCTTGTTGTAGGCACACGTCATCCTTAGACTACTCCCAGATAGACCTCCAACGGTATATAATATACATCCAACAAGCTGGTTTAAGGTTTAAGCATAGAAGCTGAAACAAATATCACCTAATGAATCGTTGCTAAAAGGTATCGAGGTAATAGAACGCTTCATTCTTTAAAGTTAATAAAATAAGAAACAATTATTGAAGAAAGCTTACTTCTTGGCAGAAACACTTTCGAGATTTATCTTGAGATAATGCACTCGCAAAAACTTTCCATAAGGATGGTCATTATGGCACTTCAGAAGCATTCAATTATCTACACCAAAGACAAAGGCGGCGTTAGACAATATTAGTTTCGAGATTGAATGTTTCAATGGGTTTGCCCAATATGTATGTATAAATCTACAAGCACAGAAAGCCTATACTCTGACTAGGCAATTAACATTAGAGCATTTGAGAGCTACGAAAATTTTTCTTCTTAGCTATGCAGACAACATCAAAACATGTGGTGATCTTCTTGCATGAATGATGCTCTATGGATTTTAGCGCATTTTTAAATACAAAGCGGTATATGAATCACACAAATTTTTCACTTTATTATTGACTTTTAGAAGTATATAATAAAAGCGAGCGGTACTTTATAATTATATAGACTTACTGTTTGGGCACTTTTTTTTTTCTCTTGGGCAACTTCTTCTTTTGGGCAACTTCTATTTGAGAAACTTCTTCTTCTTTTGGGCAACTTTTCTTTTTGGGCAACTACTTTCTTTTTTATCAAGTGATAAGTTACTGCGAGAGGGTCCATATCGAATCATTGATGCAATTGCAACAGTTGATGTTAAGTGCACTAGCTTTGATAAACTGTCAAGGGAAGGCGTTTGTAGTTAGATTGTTCGGCCAGTTCATATCATGCCTTTTTCGTTCATTCACAAAAACATTTTAACTCAAAGATCCCATCTCATATTAAAAAGCCGAGAAATACATACATTTCACTTCCAAATATCAAGTATACTAAGGAAGAGTATATGCTTAATGTGATATTACAATAGAAATTAGTCATAAAATCAAGCTGAAGAAAGCATATGCAGATGAACAAGACCACCATAGATTAATGAACATCTTTCCAAGTCCGGATGTAAAGTTGACTAAACCGAAAGCGCGCACTTAATCATTGTTAATATTTGTTGTTTCTTTGAAACTCGAACTTGTCAACTTTGAAAAGACATTGAAGAAGGAAAAGCAATGAAAACTTGTATATATATAATTGTTTGATCCACACACGATTAGTTAAATTCCATTTAAAAGATGAGCTCGATTGAAACACGCGACTTATATGCTACCATTTACACCAAAATTCTTGAGTCAAACCTTTGAAATCTTCCACATTAGGTTTTCTTATTCATATAAAATGACTTAATACTTTAGCTTTTTGTTTATAAAATAGAATAATTTGCTAGTAGTTCTAGTTTGGAGCGTAAAGGTGGTAAAGGTGGCAACTCCATCTTCGCCAAATTAGTCTCTCCATGACATGGGTATCTCAACACCATCTTCGCCAAATTGGTGCCAAAAGTAGTTCACTTATAAGCAATAGGTAATTAAATATAACTTGAACTCATATTATTTTAACTATATTCAACTTTGTTCGCCTTGACGATGAAATGAGATGCATCGGTGATAACAAGATAATACTAGCAATTAGAGCGATTTAAAGCTAGCAAGGAAGCGATTTTAAGCTAGGATTAGTATCGTTAACCTTGATTGGGTGAGAAGCCTAGCAATGTTAATATCACGTAATTTGTTATTAAAGAAACAATGAATGTAAGATATCTGATTTTTGTAGTATAAACCCTACAAACACAACGTGAAATCCAATTACCTTGAATGTTTTCATTGATACACGAATCATTTCAAGGTGTTCTTTTTGTAAAAAGCAGTTTTTCAAAAAGGGTGATGATTTATGATTATGGGCCATCTCTTGCCTTTACTTAGCTTGCCATAAGAAGAAATATGGGTAAAAACATGTCAAAATAAATAACCTTACCACTAAGCGGTGGTAGAGTTTAGCATCAATGGAAGCTTCATCCTCAATCTTATACCTCTTGAACAGGTGTAATATCGTAATGTCAAGTTGAGGTCACCATGACGAGCAAGAAGTTAGCTATATAGTAGAAATCACATTTAAATACCAACAAGTAGGAAAATTTTGGAAAGGCTTATAACTCTTGTCCGGGTGATAACTTGTGAGAACTGAAGGATTCATGGGAAATTCCAGATGGATTCGATGTTATTCTTATTCAAATGAAGCCTCCCAAACGAACGAAGCAATTTTAGGAATTAACATCATCATATAAACACCTCTACAATTTATTCTGAAACAAGAATTGGCTTTTAAATACCTTTTCACTTGTGAAAACTTCATTATTTCACTCGGTCCCGGATATACAATTATCTCAAGTTAAGAAGAGTAAAGTGTCAAATCCTTCTAGTTTTGGAGGATGTGGTGGGTAAAAGATGAATATGGTAAATGAGATCACCATGATATGCAACATGAACAAGACTACTATGAGTAGAGGAGGAGATTTTGGTGATTTGGGTGGCATGTTGGGTGATAAATCGTAACGTAAATTTGAGTATGGGTGTTTGAAAGGTGGAGTCAGTTGTACTTATACGCAAGACTTATCCCTACAATTTTGTTTTAAAGAACGGTATAAATAATTAAAAACCTTAAAATGATAACAAAGCTGTACTATTATATTAATAATTGATTTGATCACCTCTTCTTCAAACTTTGCTTCTTCAAGTTGTTGTGAATCAAGTAGAATATATTTATGGTCTTAATATTCACATTCAATGGTAGTTTGCCATTTTAACTATTTTCAACACAAGAATTTATTTTAAATACAAGTAACTTGGATTTAACTTCGTAATATTCTTATATACAAGTTGGTCTAATACAAATAACTATAACCATTTAGTTTTGATCTTTTAATTGAATAATTATAAGGGTATATTAAAAAAATGTGACATGGTATATTATTTTTGTCACGTTTAGAATTTAAGGTGGGCCAAATTATTGTTTATTGGACTTATTTTAAAACAATAGTAACAAATATGTAGTAACTCCGTGAATCTTGGGGGCCAACCACGCCAACTAGCGTAGAGAGTTTTGGATTTCTAATTGAGAACACACATTCCTAAACAATGAGGCCTGATTGCAACAAAACATGTTTGGAAATGAAGGAAGCACACACTGCTGTATGCATTTGTATCAACACCAACACATTACCAACAAACACCTATAAAACCAACAACCCCTTTAAATTTCAACAAATGGATTTCTACAATAAGGCTCTATCTATATAAAATTTATAGCATATATTTTAGCGCTTATTTGTCGTGAGTTCATGTGGAATTCAAGAGCTAAAAAGACTATAGATGAGCATCTAGAACTCCATCTTTACAAATTACACTCACCTTTGCGGCATTGGTGGATTTTTATACTACCAACAATAGTATCGACTTTTAGAACCATGCCTCTAAAGGTTTAGACTCCAAAGAAACACACCAAAAGCCAATTAACTCTCGTTATCGACATTAAAGTTTCGCGGGGTTCTCTGAAAACTTGAATGCATACTTGCAGATTAATCAAATATTATCAACTTTCGATTCGAGTTTTTGACCTAAGGATAAATTTTTGACAAGAAAAGAGATGTACCTATGCAATAGAGGACACAAGATATCCTCCATTATGCATAATTCCGCGGAAATAGGAGCTTTCATATGTAGAATGACTTGGTCTTTATTCACACATCCAGGTCTAGGAACCCTCCCGGACTAAAGCTTCTAAAATCTCACCCGGCTATAAAAGAAACAAAGGTATAAGTTCAGGTCAATACTTTAGCAAACACGAACAACTTAATATGTAATTCGGATCAAAAGTTAAGCAAGGTATAATGTATACGAGTGTTTGGTTAAATTAATTAAGTTAACTTTTATGTAAATGCAAGGATTATCACTGTACGATACTCGGTTATTAGTAGGTAGTCCTTTGAGACCATCAAATAAACCGCTGAAGTGGGTTGATTAGTAATAAAAGCAAAGACGCCTTTATGTTTAGGTTTGAAGCTAAAGGCCCAAGCATCTACGTATATGTGGAACAATCAATAAAAGAATGAGCGTTATAATGAGAGTTGAAGATGATTTACACAATTTTGTAATGCACCATGAGTGTTACACGATGGTTTCCCACAGGACAGATGCGTCTGAGGACTATTTTTTTACGCTTGAGAATCGCATAACAACAACATCCACATTTCATCAACAAAGCCAAAACTCCAATGATAACAACAAAAGCCGTCAGGGCGATAAAATGACCCGTATTGCACATTTGTTTTACTCTTACTCTCCCTTCTGTTTCTTGGTATATCAACTCCAATAGGCTTGAAAGGCATCCCTTTACTAGTAATTAAAGAATCCGATTGATCAACTGTTACATCACCATTTAAAAAGGGAGGCGGTAGGAAGACCAAGTCAAAATAAGAATCGAGAGTACAATTAACATTCTGAAGGTCTTCAAATATGTCAATTATGAGATACGAGATAATAAAACACGGATATTTAATGTTCACAACTTCATATGCACCAAAACGAGGTTTGTTTATGAGAACTTGTTTCTTCTAGAACTTTTGATAAATTGAAAATGTAGTGGCGGGGTCAAAGTTTTGTTTTAGGGGTACCAAGTTGACAAGAACAATGGTTTTGTGGAAATTTTGTTAGCCCGTCTGCATTGGCCCCCATGATTGAGCTTGACTTACATTCCCGGTGAAACGGTTGAGATTTCATGGGCGTTCATAGGATGAAAGAATGTGGGGAAATAGCGAGGCATTAGCTTAACTTCAATTGGCATACACAAGCACAAGGTGATCTCATTGGCGCATGTATTATGGTTTAATGCAAGTCCCGTTTTACAATCTACAACAAAAATCTAAATAAGTCCAGAAAGATACAGAGTCTTTGTATGGTTAGCTTCAATTGGCCATACACCTTAAAAGTTCATTTAAAAATATAATACAAGGTTATTGCATTTTAAAATGAAAGAATTAAAGCGAGATGAAGGTTACGACTTAACTCTTTTGAGGGGAGTTACACCGTAGCAAAACTCGCATAAAATCACCAAAGCTACAGTGGTTACCAGAACCACCGAGATGGTATTACGCCATAAGTAGTAATGTGTCAAAATTACTGGCACGCAAAAGTTGGTTGCGGCATAATACTGACAAAGATGAGTTCTGTAAGAATTCGTCGAATCGAAAGCGCAGCGGACAATTACTTCCTTGTTTCCTACAAAAATGGTTAGAAAATACAAAACCCTACGAAATGGAAATAAATAAAGAAAGGAATAATGGGTTGTCTCGAAAGAGCACTTTTCTTTATTTATGAGTCTTTAAGTTAGACTCGAGTCGCTGGCTTCCGGTGCTTGTTGGTCATTCATGGATGGCACCTCCACGTTGGATCAACTTACCAAATTCTCATCCGCTTTAGCCATCCCTAATTCTAAGCGACGAGTAGAAACTCTTAATTTTCTAGTAGGGTGGTCAATACCTTTTCTTTGTCTTCCTCAGCGATGTCGAGCGGTTGTTGGGCTTGCTAGCTGCCTCTTGGTCCAATTTTTAAAGTTCTTGATCGTTCCCGGCATTTTGAAAATAGTCTTATCATCGTTTATCTTTAACCATACTAAACCTTCTTTTTCATTTTTATCTAACCCGGGCATTTCACGAAAAAGGCTTTCCTAAAATTACTCTCGTAAGTCCATCTTCCACAAATTAAACTACGCCGTTTAAAACCATAAAGTCCACCGAAAATGAATGAGTTCCAACGAAGACATGGATGTTAGTTGCAAACCAAGAAATTTATTTCCTTGTATTCTAATTCTCTCTTCACCAGCTTTCGGTTGTAGCATTCTTTCGACATGATGTTGATCAGGGGAAGTGTTATCAATAAATGGGTGGAAGTCGATGAACCCGATTTTGTGAGATCTTTAGATAATAATGTTTCTATGACGAGTTCCTACCTCATGAAATCTAGGTTGATTGGTTTGCTAAAAACCTTTCACAATTATCTTGAATGGGCCATTTAGGCGTCACTTGAGAGGTCTTGTGCGATTCCTAAAATTATCCTCTTCCTACAAGTTGGCGAAAACATCAAAATGTCTCCCAGAATCAACCTAGCCAGTCAGGGAATTACTAGAATTCTTCTAAAGCGTCACCAAAACTACCCTCTTTGGGTCGAATTGCATACCTTTTCTTGGGGTGACGAGAGTTAGGTCGAACGCAATTTCTCCATTAGCTTCAAGAGTTAACTTTCTAGCAAAAGACATCCACCTTAGTATGAGGCGTGGCAAGCATAGGCCTACCTAAAATGGCGAGGTGTCTGTTGTCTTTCGAATGTCAAGAATCACAAAATCTACTTGGAAAAAGGAATTTCTTAATCTTTACCACACATTTTCAGCGATGCCCATGAGTGCATATATCGTCACGCCATTTCAATTTCATCTTGGCCATTCTAAGGTCACCAATCCCCATACATAAAAACATCGAAACGAGGCATTATGCTAATACTAGCTCTAAGATCGGTTAGGGCATTACGGATAGTGAAACTCGAACAAACAGGAGGAGTGGAAACATCCGGGATCTTTTTCCTTTGGTGGTAGCTCGTTTCTCAAAAGCTGAACATCTTTTCGTTGAGGTGAATTTTCTCATCATTGCTTAATTCTATGAATATCATCATGATTAGTTTTACTAGAATTATTGATAGGGAGTTTCGGGGTAAAGCTTGGTCCGAAGTGATTGTCTTTCCATGTGATTCCATTAAACGCTTTTTCAAAAGGTCATCGGTTCTTGAGGATAGTTTCCAGTGTTGACAACTTCCCTCTTCCGACGAACCAAGGTAATTAGTGATGGCTTCAGGAACGAGCTAACATTCCTTTCCAATCTCTTAATCCTATCATCGAATGAATTTTGAGAAGAGGCGTATTTATCTATATGTCTTCATCATTTTTCAATTCTATATCTGGTTCATTTGATTCATTGATGTGATCAGGAATCTTCTTTTCAAGATTGCTCCGGGTTTTAGTCCCAAACACACTCTTGCCCTCAACCCTCGCGCTTCAACTTCTCTTTATATCCTTCGTTTTGGTACATAATTATATTCTTGTTTTTGTTATCGTCTTCATTACCTTATGATCTAAATTGTCTCTTGGTTAGGTACCTGTATCCATATACCATTTGTAGCAATGTTGAAATCCATTGGATACATTCCAAGGCTTGGTGAGAGTCATGCTAGGAATAAATTTCGGGAGAATCGAAGTTCTCGTGTTTTGAGCATTAATCCCGATAGAAGGCGTAAATTGATGTTTGTTCAAATCATGGGTGGGGCATCGATAGAGTAGCTCATTAAATCTCTCCATGCCGGTAAGTGTTTCTTTCCAACTTGGATGAATTGATAGATTTTACCAAAGCTTGGCCATTTTTAAGGAGGGCAAAATTGTTGGGCGAACACTTTTCTTAGTTTATCCCATGCTTCTTTACATTAGCTAGAGTTTGTTATACCATTTTCTTGGTGGTTCCATTAAGAGTCATAGGAAAAATCCTTTGCGTGCCGAATAGCTTTCGGTACCTCTTCGTTGAAAAGAGGATAAGTGGAGAACTTCTTCTCGGATTACGAATGCCCTCATCTTCATCTCGAGAAAACTTAAGTTTGTGTAACTCTCTAATAATTTGATCCGAATAGAGTATTTTTAGTGTGGAATCACATACTTGGCAAGCTTAGTTGGCGGTTCTCATTTTGGTGGCTCCAAATCATCCATAGTTAAGTCATCGATATTATTTATCGATGACCTCCGGTTCTAAGGTCGGTACAGTGCGATTAAGTAAAATGAAGATGTTGTGAATAGGAACCGGAGAGTAAACTTTTTGTCCGAGAAATTTCTTCTAGGATCCTCTGAATGGGTGGCGAGAAAAGGCCTCGGCTGCGAGTCTTGTATCGACATTTAAGAAAGAAAATTAAAATAGACTTATAACGAAATCCTAAAATAGCTCCATGGCATTTCAAAAACTTTATGCAGTTTTCTTACGACGGTTTTAATATTTATAAAGTCTCGTTATACCTATGGTCTACCAATGCCTAATGGGCGGTGTGCAGGTCTTGTGTAGTATAGTAGTCGGTAAGTAGAGGTCGTCCCAAGAGCTATGTGTGTTGGATTATTACTAAGTCTAGGTGTCCTGATTTTAATAATGGTTTCGATAGGGAATAATTAATTAACTACTAAAAGCGGAAAATAGAAAATAAAGGCAAGGGATAAATCAATAGAGGATAGTGGTGCTAACCTAGTTAATCCTCCTAGCTAGTTATACCTACGTCTACTTACTTCCATGACTTGGTGGGTCAAAGTAGAGGGACATCATTTGGTCAATTAAGCCCTAACCTATCACCAAGATGCCACCACGGAGAAGTCATGTGTCCTCATAAGTCATGTTATTCACGGTCTCGGCAGTCATTGTGCTGCTACATGCTAGATTTATAATAGTGAGTGCGGCGTTGCAACTCAAACACTCACCCCAATTCTTAAGTTCATCCAAGCGGTAGGTGATCGGTTGGTCAAATCGTACAGTAGAAAAGTCAATTGGTCATATCTTACCGCTTCGGAGTCTGGTCAGCTCACCTAGGGTTGTTAGTTGGTTCGTATCTCCTAGGAAATTGGCCTCTACGCCATTCAAAACTACTGAACCAAGGTAGCTACCAATAAACTATGCATGCATACACTTAGAAATAATTATACGGAAGTAATGTAAAGCACAAACAAAAAATTATGGAATCATAACTAGGCGACACCAAGAGGTGCTTAGCAGCTCATATTATCATACAAACCAATTCAATATTCAAAGGTACTAAGCCATGAATCGAAGTAAAGAAAATATAAAATGCTAATGCTTATCGGTAGAGGAGTGATTTCTCCACTTGGAGACGACTCAAATATGCTCCTCTGGACCTTCCAGCTCTACGATTGTTGTGCGTGGAATGGGATGATTAAAAATCTTTGGAATTCATGGGATATTTATAGGCCAAATGGGTTACGAGCATAACTATAACAAGAGTTGCAGCCATAATCTTCAATTTATTTGTATTTTGCTCTAAGATCTACGCTGCTACAGTAACCTTATTGAGTGGATTTGTAGTCTTCAAA